>JAWWES010000042.1:3449553-3461187 GCA_035583135.1 Lophotriccus pileatus
GTGGTGCTTACCTGCCCCTGAGGTGCTGTGTGGTGCTTACCTGCCAGCTGGGCTTAAACCATGGGCTCCTTTTTGGAGCCCAGAGTGGGACTCAGAGTTAAAACCAGATCTGACCAGTGCATGTTGAAACAAATTTGTTACAAGCATTCACCAGGGTTTAATAGCCAGCTGTCACGATGTTGATTTATTTGCTCTTAGAGTTGTTGTGCTTGTTCTCCGAGCTGGGTGTAAACACCTCAGGGAACGCTGTACTCCCTGTTGTGTTTCTTGCCCAGGGGCCTGGGCTGAGGTTTTGGGTTTGTTCTGCTTTGTAACACTCGTTTATGGCACGATGGAGTCGCTGGTCATCGCTCACCTGGCCGTGTCCTCAGCGCCGCCGTCACCTGTGTACTGGGGGGACATCTATTGGGAATTACCCATAATTACACCTTTTCCCTTCTCCTCGGAGAGCCAGTCTGTGGACACAGCTTCCCACAGCTTCCCTTTCTTCTGCAGGCTAATTACTAAAGTGCTTGAGAACTTTGAAGATTTTGAATCGACTTGGGGTGTTGGAACCACCGTGGTCCTATTGGTGGAACCAGTGTGTTGCTGAGTGTGGTTCAGATCTTGTTTAGGGTTAAGCAATTATTTGTAGCCTCTCCATCCCCAGTGACAGGCATTGGGGCTGCTCCAACTCCCACAGCAAGCACAGTGGCCACGACAGACACTGTGGCTACTCAATCCCGGGCTGCTCGAAGCCTTTGACTACTCACCCCACCGATGGATGCAGGTGAATCAAAGGACCAACCCCTTTGTGAGTCTGTTGCCCCTGTTCACGAGGAGAAATGGGCAGGAAAGACAGCAGGTTTAATAAAGGGAGGATGAAGCAAGGCCACAACAGGAACAGGAGGAAGAGGCAGAACAAGAGACAACCCCTCAATCCCTATCCCTGAGTGAGCTGTGGGATGTGCAGGAAGATTTCAACCATCATCCAGGTGAGCACATTGTTGCCTGGCTGCTCTGATGCTGGGATAATGGGACTAGTGGTGAGGAATTAGAGGGTAGGGAAGCCAAGCAGCTGGGATCATTTTCTAGGGAAGGGTGCATGGACGAGGTGATTGGAACAGCAACACAAGTCCTCAGCCTCTGGAGGCAACTCTTGTCGAGTGTGATGGAAAGGTATCCCTTCAAGGAAGATGTCCTGTGTCACCCAGGCAAGTGGACCGTGATGGAGAGAGGTATCCAGTACCTGAGGGGATTATGGATAATTCATGACCCAGACAACACAGGGTTACTCAGGGATCCAGGTGAAGTCTGATGTGCACAAACCATGTATCAGAAACTTGTCCAGAGTGCACCATTGTCGTACACCAACCCACTGGCAGTGATGGCCTGGAGAGACAAAGAGGCACCACTGGTGGATGAAGTGGCTTCACCAACCCAGCAGTACAGAGAAAATGTCTCTTCCTCCCTTGTGTCTGCTGTGGAGAAGCTGGTTGAGCAACTCCAAGCAGGTAGATTCTACCCCCCCCGTGTGCAATCCAGCATCTCAGCTGTTAACAGTGAGTGTCCTCTTGCTCCAGAGAGAGAATGCAGAGGGTTCACACCACAGGGGGCCCTGTGGTTTTACCTGTGAGGATCCCAGAGAGGACATGAGGCAGTGGGATGGAAATTCTACCCTAGAGGGTCCATGGATTGCAAGGGAAGATCACAAACGGGGTTCTTCCAGGAAAGTTGCTGCTCTGGTCTGCAAATGGGCAGTTCCTCAGGGTGGAAGGGCTGATCTTACTCCTGATGCTATGGAAGGGAATTCTGACCCGTTTTCACAAGAAGCAAGTGGATAATCCTATGACCAGGACTAGAGGGGCTCTGCCTCCAGCCAGGTGGAGAAGAGGGACAGCCTTGTTTACTGCAGTGTGTGGATCAGATGCCTGGATGTCAGCCCCTCAGGAGTGTAAGGCTCTGGTAGGTGCTGCTGCACAGTGTGCCCTGATGCCATCAGGCTGTACAGGGGCAGAACCCACTTGTACTTCTGGAGAGGGATCCCAACAGATGGTACTGGGGGCTGAAATCAGCCTGACCAGGAATGTGTGGCAGAAGCCTCCCATTGGAGTAGCCCAGAGGCTCCAGGGGCTTTAAGTGTCTCAGGAGAGGGGATTTCAAGGAGCCACAGGAGCAGTGGTGGGCTTTGAGTACAGCAGCCTTGGAGACTGAGGAAATGAAGTAGCTCCCCCGTCCCATCTCTCAGAGGAGCCTCCTGTTGTGGGGCTGCTGAAGGTTGGAGGACAGCAGGTGCTGAGCCCTGAAGGTTGGAGGACAGCAGGTGCTGAGCCCTGAAGGTTGGAGGACAGCAGGAGCTGAGCCCTGAAGGTTGGAGGACAGCAGGTGCTGAGCCCTGAAGGTTGGAGGACAGCAGGTGCTGAGCCCTGAAGGTTGGAGGACAGCAGGAGCTGAGCCCTGAAGGTTGGAGGACAGCAGGAGCTGAGCCCTGAAGGTTGGAGGACAGCAGGGGCTGAGCCCTGAAGGTTGGAGGACAGCAGGGGCTGAGCCCTGTCATGATAACACACCCGGGAGGTGCTGTCGCTGCTCAGGGACTGGCTGGGCATCACTTCTTCTTCTTCGGTTTTTTTCCTCTCTCTCTTCCTCCTTTTCATTGCTATTATTATTGTTATGAACTTTATTTCAGTTATTGAACTGTTCTTATCTCAGCCCCTGGGTTTTACCTTTTTCCAACCCTCCTCCCCATCCCACAGGCAGGGGAGGGGAGTGACGAGCAGCCCTGTGATACTGAGCTGCCATCTGGGATTAAACCACGACCCTTTACGATAATGATGAAGTGTTTCTGTTGAAAGGCTTTCCTCCGTGTGAATATAGTTTATTGTGGCACACACCTGCAGACAATGGATGGTTCTGCTTCATGCACCACCTGCTCACACAACAACAGGATGAGGAAATACTCTAAAAATAGAAAAAAAGGCCAGCTAAGTGAAATAGAAGAATGCCAGGCCTGTGTTTGAATGCATTTAGATATGGAATGGATTGAAAATACAGAGGTCTTAAGAATAATGTAATAGGGAACATTTTTTACTTTAAATTTGGTTGGTGCTTCTTCTAAAGACAAAGGCAATATTTTCATTAGCTTCAGTAGTTCAGAATATGTGGTAGTCAGCATAGACAGTGACTGATCTTTGCACAGAATCCTGTTATTGACTGATTTGGGATAATTACATCAACTTTTATTGGTTTGTTTTTCAGCTCAGCCTTGGCTGCAGACTTGACAAGTGAAAAGCTGACAAGACAGCCCAGTGATGGAGACTATTATTCAGGTAGGACATTTTGCTGTAAGACTGGTAATAAATAGGCTGAATTAAACATTTATTGAAAGTTTTGGACTTGCATAGCTGCTGTTTGTTAGGGCCCAATTTTTGGGGGAATACAATAGGGCCAATGACATTCTCCAAAATGTCTTCTGTCATTTTGTGTTTGTACAGTTTTTATGAGCATGTCTCACACAAAGATTGGTTTATAACTCTGCTCAGACACTTCTCCCAGGCAATCAATTGACAGTATTACAGATGGAGAAATCATGGGAAAAGCAAATTACTTTCTGGGTTTGACACAGCTGCAAGAAAATTGTTGCAGAGAGGAAAATTTGAGTTGTGGCACTTGGTCCTGTGATGTGGCCAGGGCACAGAGGTGTGAACTTGCCATGACTGGGCACATTTCATTCCAGGATCTCAAAATTCCCACTTTACAAAAGTAGGTGGAGATGACAAAGTTACCCTCGAGTGTTCTTTAGCTGATTATTTAAAAAGCCACATTCTTCCCACCTGTGTTACTTGAATGTCTAAGGTGTGAAATCAGAAGTAGAATGTCTCATATAAAAATACAGATAATGACAGTGGGAATTGCAGCTGTGTAACTCGTTTATTTAATTGGCTGTAATAAACATTTTGTCAGCTCAACTTTGGCTTTAATATTTTAGGATCAGGTTACATTGAAGATAGTGAAAATCACATGAATTCAACAGATGAGAGTAAAGGTAATTTCATACTTAAACAATAGATGTTTAAACTATTTTATACCTGAAAGTCATGATGTTTTCTAATGGTAGCAACAAGGATTGGATAGGTCCAGCCCTTTCTTTTTTCTCTTCAATGCTGGGGAAAATTTTCCTTTGCTGAGCTCAGTTCTTTTTCTTATGCACAAAATGACACTGATAGGACCCATTTGCCAACTGCATTATGAAGTGTAATTAGCTGTGCTGGATTGGTATGAAAATACAACTTAGGCTCAAAACTGTAAGTTCTCTATAACAAATATCCAGATATTTTCTATAGATTTCTACTTCTTTTACTTCCCTGTCCTTTCTTCGTTTTGGTTGACCTCGAAATACTTAAGCCTTAAATCTAAAAATAAACTGCTATGAAATCTGAATAAACTAACCTGCCAAGTCAGTTCTGCAGGATGCCAGTCTGGGTGACTGTTGTGGTTCCTTCCAACTTTTACAGAAATCTGGTGGAAACCTTCTCCACTCTAAGAAAAAGCCAGAGGAGAAGGCAGCAGCTGCTGCTTGTGTCTGCTGTATCCAGTATTTGTCAGGCAGCAGCCTTAGGAAATCAGGTGTCTGAGCCTTGTCAGGCTTTCTGTGGGCATTGTGGCAGAGAAGCAGCTTGAGGAGGAAGATGAGTTGCATTCCAGATGTTCTGTGGAGAGCTTGGAAGAAAATGGAGGAGGAAAAAGGAAAAGCGGAAATGTGGAGAATGAGAGGTGATGAAGGAGGCCGTGAAAGACTTAAAGATGGCTTTAAATGTGAGGAGAGCAGAGGATGGGAAGTGTCCTGCCATAGGCATAGAAAACAAGGAGAAAGTAAGGGCAGGGAGAGAAATAAAGAGGAGCTGGAGCTGGAATATGGGAGAATCTGTGATAATTCCTTGGTCCATTTGTGTTGTGACACTTTTGAAGGTGTTACACTGAAAGTAAGAGATTTAGACACAATTTGCATGTCCCACAGTTTCAGAAATCTGCCTTGAGTTGCTCTACTGCCCTTTGGATCGGGATGACCCTTAGGAATGGCTTGGCCTTACAGCTCTTAGCAGAGGAACTCCCATCTGATCTGGCCTGATCCTGCACCTACCAAAGTCAGTGAGGACCTGTCCATTAATTCCAGTGGCAGCAGGATCAGGCCCACAGCTCAAACAAAGCGTGCAGTCCTACAAAGAAACATCTTCTTGATATTTTTGGGGCAGGACCTGACCTTGAGAGTGCTGAGGTGGAGTACACTGAAGTGGAAGTGTCAACGCTTGATCCTCACAGAGGTAACGAACTGTCCAAACCTCTTTGGTTTATGTTTGGGAGCAGCTCTGGGAACGTTGCTCTTGTGATAGAGAAGGAAGGGAGACCAGCACAGATTTAGTCTCTCAGTCTGGAGAGGCCTGGAGGCCATCCTGAATTTTGTGTCCCCTTAAACAGAGAAACGAGGATATTAATGCCCAGATAACTTTGTCCTCCTCCCTGCAGTTCTGTGGTAGCAATAACCAGACCTCAGGTACATATTTCTGTAACCTTGAAGGAGAAATATCCAAGTAAATTTATTCTCAACACCCAGATGCACACTGCAGCCATTCTGTGTCGTCTGGAGAACTCTGATACCGTTATTTCCTTGTGTGGAAAGCTGTTAAACCTCAGAGTTACGAGCTGGGAGTGAATAAACCCCACGAGACAGGTTTATGCTCTGCTCCAGCTTCTTTGCTTCAGCTGAATGAGAAGCAGACTGAGGAAGAAACAGATAAATTTCCTTTTTCCTGCTAGGAAGGACCAGTCACTTATTTCAGAGACCAAAGACATGATTGTTTAGTTGGTAAAACAGATGTTTGGGCAAAAGTGCTCACCCTTCAAGCTGTCCTGGAACAGCCAGTCGTCCTCTCCTTTCTCTGTTTCACTTCACGGCATCGTTCACCAGAGTTTTCCCTCTGTCCTAAGCATGCTATTTATCCACCTCTGCTAAATTCTGCTCTGAAGAACTATCGTCGTTGGACTCTTTTTCTGAACGGGGCTAATAATTAGTTGTTCCAACTGTGTTTGAGCGTGCACATGACAGTGCATGATTATTTAAATTAAAAGCCCTGTTAAATGCAAGATCAGCATCTCTAAAAGTAGACTTTTGCTCCCATTATTTATATATAACATTCCTGTATATCAGACTGAGTTATGAGATAATATCTGTGCTCTGTGGACTGAACACTATTCAACCACAAAATAATATTTAATATACCGTGTAAAGGAGATCAGGTTGTTTTAACAGAACACTGATTGATTCTGTAAGACTGAACTGTGCTTCAGGTGTACAGAGATGTGATAATAGTTCCCTAATCGATTTGCTTTGTTGCCCCAGGGCACAGTTAAAGGCTTCCCAAATGAGTGCTTTGGTTCTGTAAATGCCAACTGCACTGCAAGTATTTAATGTTAATCTTTGAGAGCATCTCGAGGATGCTGCTTGAATAGAAGGAGTTCCATGAAACCATGTTAATCCTTTCAGCTCTGCACTGTCTATCACAATGAAAACAGGATGACATTTATTCTTGGGAAAAGAGAAACAAAGCCAAGTTTCTTAATATTCCCTTGTACTAATCATGTACACCCACAGGGAGAATTTGGCCACGGGACTGACACTGATATTTCTGCTGCATAGTGTTATTGTAAAGTTTGGTTTGAAACCATAGTATTCTTTCATGTCTGTCTGTGGGCATGACCAGCCCTTCCTAGGGAACAGACCTTTCAGATTATCCCCTTGCTCCAAACCCCTCTTACACCCCTTTTGATTCCTCCTGTTTTCTGAATGAAGACAAAGCAGGTCACACCTTTTCTCTGGGCACACATATCTCATCCAGCAGCTGCACAGAGGGTCTGATCCCTTCTGCCTTTTGAGGAACTCCAGATTGCTTTGATCTCTCAGGACTAACCTCAGATTAATTTATCTTCCCAATCATTTGTTCCTCCTGCCACTGTTGTTGATGTCAGTGCTGATGTTCATCTCAAGAGCAGGAGAATCATATTTTGTGTATTGTGAAAGGCTACTGCAATAAATGCTGCAGTATCTAAGCTGTAACTCCAGCCTTTAGATCACTTTTGGGAAGCAGGAACAATTGAATGTCACCTCAAAACAAGTTTCAATTATTGTAAAAGGATGTATATCTTGTCTTTGTCAGCAGAGAACTGCTTACATTTGAAAACACTGGTTTCCCTCTGGTTCTGCAGTTCATGCCTGCACTGGCCATTTCTGGAATCCTTTTTAACACAGTGGAATGGTGAATAGGTTAATGCACCCAGAATTTCATATGTGCTGTGCTTCTGTAGGATCAGAAACCAGGTTAATGTCACGTGCTAGAAGTGAAATTTCACTGCTTTATTTTAAAACTTCCATGTGGGAATAGCTTGATACCTGCTTCTTGAAGTAGGGGTAAAAGGGCCAGACAAATACGAGGTAGAGCTGGGGCTGCACAGTCCAGCTCTTATTTGGAGTAGTCAGAGTGGAAGGGTAATTTGGTATGTAAAGAAGTGGCAATTCTGAGGAATGATTAAATTGGATACTTATGGAGATAATATGCTTGACAAAAATATAGTGCTTGTGTTCTCTAAAGCTTAGTTGTGCAAATAGATGGAGAGGTGATTTAGACCCCTTATTATTAATCTGAGCAAAAACAAAGGCTGGGGCTAGTGTAAGATTAGGAAACATCCCTGAAGAGACAAGGGAGAAACCTCTAATCATGGCTGAGTTAGAACATGCTCCTTCTTTTACTTTTATGTCTGGTTAGTTATCTGCAGGGTGGCAACGTTCTAAAGCTGGTGGGAACAAAATGTCACATCGTCCAAGTAATTTCTCCTGGCACATTTTTTCAGTGCTGAGACGACTTTTGGAAGATTAACAGAGGAAATAACATGGGCAGTGGCATTTTATCACAATTCAGTTAAATGGGGCTGGGGAAAAAAAAAAGCAAGCTAAGGAAATGCCTCCAACCAAATCTTTCCCCGGAGTCAATAGGGGCAGATTTAGGGCTGTAATCTGCTAAAAAGGAGTCCCAAACAGAATGAGCCACCTCCTATTAAAATTCTGACAAGATTACTCCTTTCTTCACTGCAAATGAATGGATCATTTAAGCAGTAGCCCACAAGCACATGAAACCTGCCTGAAGGGCTCCAGATTATTTTGCAAAGAAAGTTGCTGCCAAAGCTGCAGAGTTTGAAAGCTGTGGTTAGCCACTTGGTGCAGTGTAACTCCTCCTGGCCTTTGAGTTAGCAGCAGTTGTGCAGCCCAGCTCTGCTGTGTGAGCTCCCAGCATTTAAAGGATGCTGAACAGGATTTTAAAAACGTGGAATTAGCTTTGGGAAACCAGAATGTGGTGCCAGAGACACTTGGGTTCTTCAGAGGGGTGCAGAACAGTAACAGTCCTGACTCTGAGTCTGACTGCAGGTCATTGTCTGGATTCTTTAAGTGTTCTGGGTGTTTTTTAATAGCTGAATTACAGGATTCTGTATCCAGAAATGCAAATTTTCTTTCCAGTTTCTTGCAGAGAGAAAACAACCACTTTTTTTTTTTTTTCTTTAACTGGAAAAAAAATTTAACCTCTTGGTTTGTTGAAGGTCCACAGAAATTGGAGGTGATATAGATAGAATTCAGAGGCTTTCTCAGAGCCTCAGTTTAACTGAAATGAATGAGTGTTTCTGAAACACTTTTAGATCTGTGAACAGCAAGCTATTAGACCCTGCCAGCACAGGCTTTTATAGCAAATGAAGAAAGTGGGTTTAAATGCACTTTTGTTGCCCAGGGATTTTTAAAACTACAGCCATGCAATAAATCCAGGAAACGGTTCTAATCTCCCGCTCGCCGGCAGTTTCTGCTGACCAGACACAACCCGAGTTCTTGCTGTTGTCAGGCCTTCAGACAAGGCTCTGCCCCTTCCCTGTGTGTGTCTCCAGTTTGGTATCAAACCCTGTGGATAAGTTCTCACAGATGTCAGGAAAAAAGGAAGAGTGGCTTGTTTTCCTTCTCACCCCAGAGCAGAGTTTTATTTGTCAGCCCGAGGGTCTGGAAAGACTAACATTGCACTTGTACCCCAGCTGTGTCCTTGGAGGCACAAACCTTCTCTGTCTGCTTTTTTCCTTTACTTCCATTCTTTCCCCAAGCCTTGAGAGCCTCCATTCCTGCTGTGCTCACCTGAGCTCAGGGCTCTGAGGGAAGGCCCTCCACGCTGAGGGGAGACATTGCCCAGATAACCCTAAACAGAAGCTGTGCAGTGTGAAATCTGCAAATACCCTCCTGAGACATTTCACAAACAGCAGTTTAGATTTTTGTGCCCATAAGACTTAGGCTAGTTGCCAAAAAGGGGGTGTAGTTCATCTTCCAAGTGATAGATCACCTCAGGTCTTGGATCCTGAAATGCTCGGAATAAATTGAAGCAGCTCTTCAAAGGGATCCAGGGAAGCTGTTCTGTAGTGGTAGATGTCTCTGTAAAATTAAAGCAGTATCGATTTGAGTTCAAAGGAGGTTATTAAAATGTTAAATTTAGACGGGGAAGCAGATTTTTATCATCACTTTTATATAGGGGGAGAGACATCTCCCTCTCAGTTCCTTCCAGGCTGGGTTTGGGGAGGGGTTGTTTTTGCTTTTTCACACAGACTCCACAGGCTCATTGCTGCTTGTGTAACTGCTTCCTCTGAAAGTAAAACAGTATGTTCTGTTCATTGAAGGAGCTTTTCATAAGGCAAATAATTAAAAAAAATTAAAAAAGAAAGAAAAAAAGGAAAATAAATTGATTCTGTGCCAATACATTTTCCAGCTCCTGCACAGAAGGGGACTGAAACAGTTTATAGTGAAATCAGAAAAGCTAATAATGGTAAGTAAGCTAGTGAAAAATGAAACACTGAAAGGAAGCATTTGTGAGGAGATTAGGGATAAACTTGTGACTGAATATTTTACAAGACAATATTTAGAAGATAAAGTGCCTTAAGAAAAGGAGGTGCAAATCACATAGCAACATCCTGAAGTGCAGCTACAAAATCCCAGGTGTTGATGGATTGTGTAACACCTTCATGGTTCCTCCTAAATCAGTGATACTCATGGCAGTGGGATTAATATTTGTAACATCTACTTCATCAGCCCATTTGTTTTGCACCTGCTGAGTATTGGGGCTGTACTTCTGGATCTGAATTAGAGCTGTGTCCCTAACCCCTTAGGGATTGGGGTCATATACTGTGTTATCTCCACGTGCTCAGGAGCAACACTTTGTCTCTTCAGTGAGCAATGTTTGCCATGTGTTATTAAATGACCATCAGAAATAGCCACCAGAAGCTGTCTCAGACTGTGTGTGCCAGCCCCTCTGCCCTTCCCCTGCTCTGCCCCAGCCCTGGGTGAGGGGCATCACCAGCTCCCTGGCAGTTACTGACTGGGGGTGCTGTGCCAGTCACGAGCTCAGAGACAGCAGGGCAAAAGCATTTCTTCATCGTTTGTCAAAGACTAAATCAGAGAGGATTTCCTTTCCTCTCTTTGTCTTAGGAAGTCTAGATTTGTAAATATTAGGGCTGCAAACTGTTCACATCTTGTCCCCATCCATGTTACCAAGTGGCTTTGCTGTGTGCCATTTTTAATTTTTGACTGTTGTGGTTTAATTTTCTGGTTTTTTTTCCTATTTTCTAAGGGATTTCCCACCTGCTCTGACACCAGTATTCTGTCTCTAGGGAACCTTTCGTGTGAGGGTCTGCAAGTGCTTTAGAAAACATTACTTAATTTTCCCTTGTGAGGACATACATGGCAATTTTTATCTCCGTTTTACAGCTGAATAAACAGAGAGATTAGGTCATTCATTTAAGGGAATGTGTTTAGGGAGTGACAGCACTGGGAACAGAGTTCCAGAAGCCTTGGTGTTGAGCGTGTGTGCTGTGCTCATTTTTCACAGTGAAAAATCAGAATCTCCTCAGCACTAAAGTGGGACCAGGCCTTTTGTGCAGGATCACCTGGCAGCACCACGAGAAAAAAAATACAGTTTATTTTAGGGCTGAACCCAAAGGCCACAAATGTTCTGAAACAGTGTGAACTGGACCTGTATCGGGCTGCAGAAGCTGCTGCATAAACCCCCTCCTGCTCTGCCCAGGTGAGAAGGGGATTGTCACACCCCTCACCATCCCTGCTTTTGACACAACGAAAGGTGTTCTGTGCTAGGAGGGTGTTCTGTGAGCTGTGCTGGCAAACTCAGGGTAGGGACAGCAGAGCTGTAATTCAAAGCACTTAAAAGGCTGTAATGCCATAAAGTGGGGACTGCAGTAAAATGAGATCTGATTGAAAGGCTGAACTGGATTAGCCAAATCATCTGCAAACGCCCCTTAGTCTTGCAGCCCACCTGCTCTTTCACGCATAACATTCCGCAGTTTCGGTTATTCTTGGAAACACGGCACCAGTTTGTTGTTTTAATTCCGTCTGTTTTTCCTGACTGGATCCACAGGAAAAGTGTTGCAGTGAGATAAGCAGTGCCTCCCCCAGCAGGGCAGTGCTTTGGACTCTACCTTACAGCCAGTGTAACTGAACTTGGGCTTGGCACGGGCTGTGTGATGGTGAGCAGGCAAAGGATGAACGCAGTGGAGAATCCCTGGGAAATAGATCTG
>JAWWES010000042.1:3462344-3482446 GCA_035583135.1 Lophotriccus pileatus
ACGTATTGATTTAAAACCTTTTCTAGAGCAATAGGTTGTTACTTTAGTATTTTACATAAAATACCTAGAGCAGCTTCAAGCCTCAGCTTTAAATCAAACCTAACACCCCCATGGGAATGGTCACAACGAGTGCCAGTCAGGTCAGTAACACCTTTGCCTAAAAGTCCTTTAGACTTACCAGGATGAACTCATTTCCTTAAAATACTGCTTTCTCTGGTTGCTCTGTGAAAAGGCCAAAGTTTAATGTGAGCCAGGAATATCCATCCCAGTCCCAGAGTTGTTGCTTTTTGCTCAGGAGGAACTGAGACGGCCCAAAACTTAAGCAAAACAGGCGATTGCCTGAATGAAGAGCCTGCCAAGAATGAGAGGATGGCTGTGGCCCTGCTGCCCGTGTGCCTGTGCTGCAGTCCCAGAGGTCCAGGCTGGCAGCTCTTCCTGAGGGAGGGTCAGGATGTCACACA
The DNA here is from genome assembly GCA_035583135.1 of Lophotriccus pileatus. Lineage (NCBI taxonomy): Eukaryota > Metazoa > Chordata > Aves > Passeriformes > Tyrannidae > Lophotriccus > Lophotriccus pileatus. Next base: position 3,462,806 of record JAWWES010000042.1, read on the forward strand.
CCGAGTTCAGCTCGTGGGTGGAGGCTCTTTTAGACGTGATTTATTTCCATCACACCTTTCATCTTCCCGAGAGGCAGCAGGGGCAGGAAGTCCGAGCATCTCCATGCTGGTTCTTTATCTCAGCTCCAGCCCTTCCCTCACCACTGATCCCCGTTCTTGGGGTAGCACAGTTCCTATTGCTGGGAGGACAGGAGCCAGCTCCAGGTCACAGATTTCCTTACGTTTTTCCAGGGCACTTCCTGTGACATTCTTGTTCCTTCAGTGAACTCTGTCTTTGCTCTGTGTCAGACCCAAAGCTCACAGAAGCTTTGCATGCTCTGTGTGTTCACTGAATCAGCCTCATTGTGGCTTATTGCAAGATAACAATTCCTAATTTCTTATTAGGAAAGTGGGAATCCAGTGAACGAAATGCAGAGCCAGCCTTTCTGCTGCTAAGTCTGGAAAAGTGAACTGGTCACTTGGAAGCAGTTGCAGCGGTGAGACAGGAAATCCAAAGAATCCTACAGCAACCAACAATGTACTATGGAAAAATAAATATATCCCAGTGGAAAGAGGCATGAGAAATCCCCATTGCACTCAGTGGCTTGGAACAAACTATTTGAAATCAGCTCTAGCAATCAGGAAATCTGCTCAAATACTTTCCTGCTCCTGAAGCTCAGGCTTTAACGCCTCCATGCTTGGCCAGAATTTCCCACTGGATGCCTTTTCCAGCAAAGAGAAAACTCGCAGTGTCTGGGGTTTCACTGTGTTGTTCAGAGCTCAGGTTTTATGAGCACATGCAGTCCAAAATTATGCAAATGACTTGTCCCTTCTCCAAAGTAAAAACTCTTTGGAGCTTTAAGTTTCTAGACACATTCTAGACCAAAGCCTGGATCTGTGAGATGCTGATTCCAGAGCCAAAGGCTCACAACAGCTCCAGCCAAAAAATTGGGCAGAGCCAGATGGTTTCAGTGAGGCACAAACATGCAGGGAGCTTCTGACCTTGCTTGAACCTCCAATGCAAAGCTGAATTTTGTGCATGCCCTGTGTCAGAGCTGCTCCCTGCCAAGATCCTCTGTTAGGAGCTGCTGCTCCAGTGAAGGGCTTGGCAGAGTGTAGTGTGTGTGTGTCTGCAGGGATCTGACAGCTTGGCTTTCACCAGGGTTGGGGATGGGGTTGAGTTGGATTAAGAATTGCAGCTATTTAGGCTCATACTCTCTTCTCCATCACCTGTAGCAACAAGAAATGCTGGAGCAGGTGGAGATGACAGTGTCTTAAATTCCTGCTATTAATGTAATTTTTCCTTCGTAAAAATGTGGCCTTTGAGTTTAAAATCCCATCAACTAAAAGTAATGGCAAGGGTTTAAATCCATCAGAAATCCATAAAAACACCTACCTTTGTTAGGCTTGGGAATAGGTTAGAAATTATCAGTATCAGACCTTCAGCTCTGAGTCCTTTCATAACATATGCAGCTGCTTGTTTGCCCTTCTCTGTACATGACTGGAACCCAGATATCTCCTTTCCCTCTTTTTGGTAATAAGGAAAAGCCAGCTATCATGAAAAACCTCTCTATTTCATCACAGTAAAATCAGTAAAAAACTGAAAAAGACTAATTAAAAATAATAATAATAAAAAAAAAGAAACAGAAAGGCTGTGAAAAGATTGACACAGCAAAGAATCAGAAAAGCCCTGTGTCACTGTGCTTTTAGTAGTGGCTCCCTGCTGGTTTACCTGGTTGGTACCTGTTAGGAATCCCCCAGGACACAGATCCTGCCATTCCCCTGGCACAGATGTGGCACTCAGGGAGGGAGCCACACTAGTTTGGATCTGGGTGACAGGTAACAAGGAGCTGGGATATCTGTCACTGTGACCCAGAAGCTTTGAGCAGCCAACATCCCGTTGTTTGAAGTTGGGAATTTACACAGAATTTCTCATTTCCTCCTTCCTGTGAGCACAATGCAGTGTGACAGGACTAAATGACAGCTTGTTAATACCTCACTTCATAAAACTTATGGATAGTTTTGTCCACTTAAAGCCAGGCTTTGATGTAGCACTGGGTCAGGGGTGTTTTTGTTCACTCCTCTTGGCTTTCAGGACACAAAAAGCTTTTCTGTGCGTTCCATGTAACTTTTAATTTTGTCTCTTATCAAAAATGGCTAAACATATATGGATCAATCTTGCCAAACACTGAGACAATTTTGTACTGAATTTGGTTCATGAGTGGTACAAGGTGCTGCAGTCACCTCAGTTTTTAATCCTTTGCCTGGACTAATAGTTCTGGGTAGAACTGTCCTGAAGAAATTCATAATATACCATGCCAAAGACCTTCACCTCTGTTTCCTGGTTACTTCTGAGAAGGGAGTCTCCAAAAGACCTTTATTAAGCAGTAGGAATGGTAGTGGTGCTCTGCATAATATTAATTGCATGATTTCAGAGAACTTCTCAGAAATGTTCTGCCTATGGGAGGGCTGATGTTATTATTTGCTATTTAAAAACTAAATACTTAGAAAAAAACACAGACTCAGACACTATGCCATATTTACAGGAAAAATACTGGCAAGATTAACCCAGAGCCCCAGTCCAAACCCTGTGCTTTGAGCATTAGATGAATTTCTTCCACACAGCCTCTCTCCACTGAATTTTATATCCTTTCCAAGAAAATACCCTTCAAGAGTCAGCACTTACTTTTGTCATGTGTGAAGTATCTTAACAGAGAAGCACTTTTGACAAGACTTGAAGTCCTCTCCTAGAACTGGAGTTCCTTTCAAAGGGCAAATATATATTTATTGGCTGTATTCTGTGAAATTTCTGAATAGCTAAATCCACTTTAAAAAAAACCAACAAACCCAAACTAAAATCTAATCTTAAGGTCACTGACCCTAAATGGAAAGAGCTTGCTGGCTCTCAGGCTTTACTGGGAACGAGCAGCTTTTTATTAATAAAACTTCAGGTGTCTTTGCAAGATCTAATTTGGCTCTGAAAGTTGTACCCTACCCCGGATTTCTGCAGTACGTTATTTTCCTGGCAAGGAATGGGGTTAGGAAGTATAATGCTCCTGAGAACGTGCCTCTTAAAGGAAGACTCTCTTGTCCAGTAACAGCTTGTGCCCTCAGGAGAGACTTCTGCTCTACCCCATCACCAAAAAGCTGTCACACAGCTCAGTGTCAGGTCTCAGCCCTGTGCTTGGGTTAAACTAGAGCTTGGATATCCTCAGGTCCAGAGCTGGGCTTAGCTGTAGGTAGCAGTTTCACATCACTTCAAGGTGAACAAAAGTGCATAAACCTGCATTTTCTGGGTCAGGGAACTCTGCAGTGTGCCATTTTGTAACTCATGCACTGTGCTTTATTTTGCAGATTCCATGGAAAACAGGCATTCTGTAAGTACAAGTTTTGTGCAGTTAAAACCTGCTGGACGGGTCGGTGTGTCACGGGGCACGGAGCTGCTGTTCCAGCTCCCAGCTGTTCTCCTGGGGATGTGCCTGGTCACACACACATCCTGAGACTGGAACAGCCAAAAAAAGGGAGGTCCTCCCTAAGGTGTGAAGGGCCAAACTAAGGAGGAATCACCCCAACCTGCAGAAGTCACTTCACTGTTCGTGACCGTTTTCTCCTGGGTGTGTTTCCATCCCCTGGTGCAGCAGGTGGGGACGACTCCAAGGGCAGCTCCTAAACTGAGGCTGTGTAAGAAATGTGGAAGGCAGTTTTTTGTTGCAGAGCACGTGGCTGGGTCGTGGCTGGGTCACAGTTATGCTGCTCTAACCAGGAACTGAGAACAGTACCATCCATACATGGAGCGTCTCAGCTAAAAAGCGTTGGGGTTTTGTGAAGGTTCTGTAGGTGGTGAAAAGCTGCACAGTGCTAAGAAGCCAGTGAAAAAATAGGGATTTCCTTTAAAAATCCAAGAAATGTCTTCAGTGAGCTGTTGCTCTGCCCTCAAGAGATCCCAGAGGCAGGGAACTGACATTTCAGGAGTACTTTTATGAATGTTAGAGAAGCTCTCAAATCCAACCTCAGACGGTGCAAAACGGGGGGGATTTTTTTCTGCCATCCACTTTGGAACTTGTAGTTCAAAAGAAAAAAGAAGAGACCCATAAATAGGAGTCACAATAGCCCAGTCTACGTCAGCTTATGGCATCCCTGTGAGTTTTGAAAGGCTCCATCAGCACTCCCATCCCACGGGACGCACAAGCAGCCCATTGTATTATTTACAGACACTGGCAGTGCACTGAAGGTCACAGATTGCCTTCCAATAAACAGACTCGTATTCAAACAGGCCAGGAGGGTTTATAGTATCATTGTCTTTTTTAGTTTAAAGGTTTGTTTTTATTATTTGCTCTGGATTTTCTAAAAATATGTTGAGCTGAACCCTCCTCTGGGTTGTACCAGGAATTCCTCGCAGAAGAAAGTTTGTCCCTGTCCAACACAAAAGAAAAAATGGTCAGGAGAGGCTGTGACAGACATCAGTGTAAGCTCGGGGAGAAGGTTTTGTCTTCTTTTTTCCACAGCCTACCTAATTTATAATGGACATGGGATAAAAGATTAAAGTTTTATTATTTTTTGTTTTGTTTTCCTGTGGTTGAAAGTGAATAAAATATCTCTCCATGGAACTATAATGGAAAAGTCAGTGAAAATACACTGGCTACCCTGTAAATGACTTTCATAATTAATTGGGCTATTAAAGCTTGCTAAACCAGACAATCTGTGAGGTAATGGTAGATTCAAGGAAGAAGTGTCAGCTGAGGGCAGTGTTTTCTTTGTGTTTCTTTTGTTACTCTCCTGTTAACAGTGGAAGAATAATAAAACTCTTCTGCGAAACTAATCCCATTTTCAGAAACCCCCCAAAGAAAAGTCCGTTTTTTAACACTTCACATCTTACTTGAGGTTTCCTGGAAGTAGCTTGACTCAGTTCACATCTGAGACATTGTCCCCTGCTTTGCTGTACTGTTCATGTACTAACATAGCAACTATTCCTTTTTTTAAAATTTGTTAGTGCTTTAAAGTACCCAGCAAAAAAACAGAGCCCTGTTCCATTCACAGTATAGCCTGTGGCAAAAAGCAGCACCATGTTGGATGGACAGATGAATATTTTTATAGATTTCCTGTCCCCTCTGTCTGCCTCTCAACGCTCTTCAGGCAGCACAGAAGGGGCAGGGAACTACTAACATGCTTTGTATCATTATTTTCTTGCAGCTGTTTTTTTTCTGTAGCTCATTTTCACACAGTGCTTGACTGGGATGTCTCTCGGAGGTTTGGTCCAAATGAGGGGTTGTTGATCCTACTCATGAAAAGGAAAATGCTTCTTATGAAGTGATCAAGTGGCTTAAACTTCCTCCCCAGCTGTTCTGCTTCTTGATAGTCAAATTAAGTATTTGGCTCAGAGGTGAAGTAGCTTTTAATGTGCTGCTCCCGTACTTGGTGAGTGAAAGGAGGCCTTCAGGTGGTCAGCTGGCATCTCAGTCACATGGAATGCCAGATGGAGTCCTTAGTATAGTCAAAAAACTCGTAGAATTTGACTCTATTTAGGATGTAATGGATGTAATGGGCAGAGGACACCCCAGCAGAGAGGAGTGCTTTTCCAAGAGCTGTTCTCAGAGCTGGGAGGACACTCAGCCTTTTTGTTTCAGTAATGATGGTGGAGACTCAACGTCAGATCCTGATGTCTTTTTACTCCCTAAAATCAAATCATGTGGATTCCACTGCTCAGATAAAGTCTGTTAACACTCAGTTCTGCATTGCTCTTCCAGAAGTCACAGGCAAAACACTCTTCTCTGTGGAGAAGGAAGATGTAACAAACCATTTTAATGATTGCCAGCCCTGCTTTTGTGCATTTGCCCCTACACAGTTTCTGCCAGAATAAATATAATCCAGCAGGGAAATCTAGGAAATTTGCTTCATCTTCACTGAAAGACAATCACAAAACTGAGCTCAGGCCTTTAGTAAACACTGTGTACTGACAGTAAGTGTTGTGTTAGGCATTCAGAGTGTTTGCATTATGCCAAGAAAGGTTCTAGAAAAGCAATTGAACTGTATAAAGGCCCTGCTGCAGTCCAGGTTGTGACTGATTTGCAGTCCAGAGTACCTTGAACCTGAATGTCTGGAACTTTTGGGTCATTTAGAAAGGAGCCTAAAGTTTTATGTTGGGGGTTGCTTCCCTCCATCTCCTCTGTTTCAGAAATTTGTATCTTAAATGCCATCCATAGGAAGTATTTGCAAAAGAAATGAATTACTTAGAGAGGAACTGGGAGGAGGTTTCCTTCCTGAAATCAGAGCTGGCAATCTTTCTAAGTTATTTAATGGTCCCAGTTTCTGAAAACATATTGAAGGAAATATCTTGACAATGAGATAGCCACTTCGCCAAACCCTAATTGGTATTGTGTCAAATTTACCTCAGCAGAACGGTCTGACTTCATACCTCCTCCTCTCCTGCTCCCTCTTAGCTGTGTGTGTGTGTTTGTTTGTGTGGTTCTGTCCTGAGGGTGCAGGAGGACCGGCAGCCTCGGCCAGGACATCGTGTCCTTTCAGCTGCCTGTTTGCTCAGCCTCGGCGTGTGCCCTCTGAGACAGAAACCTGCACAATTTACGTCCATTTGGAGGAATTTGTAGGTGTTATTCAGCTGCTTTCTCATCCTGCCTGAGTGATCCCAGAAGTATTTTCTCAGTGGTGAAGGAATTCACGTTGCCAGCACAACACAGCCGGTTCTGAAGGAGGACCTGGCATGTCTTTAACTGTGCACAGTGACATGGCACGATAGTGTCAGACAGGAAAGGAAGATGAAGGATGTGTCCATTTAGAACTGGGGGGGAGAGATTTCAGGCAGTCAGGATATGAAAAACAAGGTGATACTCTGAAATAAACATTGAATTATAAACCAGGAATTCCTGCCTCTGACTCATGGGGCAAATCCTTTGGGGGTAAGTCCACAAAAGGAATGAGGCGCCTCGGTGCTGACAGACTAAACTATTAGGTTAGAGGCCACCATGTACTCTTAGGAATTTCTTGGAGGAAGACTTGCTTTGGCAACCAATGTCAGGAAAGACTTGACAGTTGTGAATCCCCAGTGGACAGAATTATTTCTGTCATATAACGTGAAAACAATGAAGTTGGGGATCTCTCTCTGCCCGTTCCCATTGGCTGGACTGCTCCATCGGCACGCTGCCTTTTGTGCTTCCCAGTGCCAGGTTTCTGTCCCTGCTGTGTGCTGGAGATAACCTCTTCCCAGCAGCCAGGCTCCAGGAGGAACATGATGTCCCAAAACTGAACACTGCCTTGCTCCCTGGGAGACATCAGCCTTAGGAAAAGGTTTTCCTTCTCACGAGACTGAAGCTGAGGATCTGACTGTGGCAGCTCAACATCTCCTAGTAAATAGGGATCTGACTCCCAGATGTTTTGAGTGCCAGCAATTCCCTTAAAAATCCAGCTTTTATCAGTGAGCACCTGCTTGCAGATGTTGGTGATTAACAGCATTGCAGTCTAGCCTGGAATTGTTGACCTAAATCTCCCACTGTCTTATTTCCTTTTATATCTGATGAAGATAATACTAATATCTCCCCAGGGAACTGTGAGTATCTATTAGCTCATTGTGCAGCACTCCAAGGAATATGTTATGGGACAGAAGGGTAGGGGCACATTTATACTCACATCTCAGTTTTTTATGTTACAGGACAGGAGGTTAGAGGCACATTTATACTCACACCTTGTTTTTTTCTCTTTTGCTCTTGTTGCCAACAGAGAATATCAGGGCATCCTGATGCTACTTAGAACAGTCATCTCAAAGATCAGCTGGGAGGAGAAAACAAGCCGAGATGGAAGATGTTGCAACTGTTTCAAAGGCTCTGCATCAGTTATTTATGAGTTTGCCAGACTCTTCTTTTCAAAGTTTATTTCCTTAGAGGGAACAATAGAGATGTTCCTAAAGCATTTAACGGAAAAAATTGCGAATAAAAACTCCCATAGGAAAGTGGCTCTAGAAACCACTGACCCACGTTCTCATTTTTAATTTCTCCCGCTAATGCAATTTTGCCTTTTTTTTTCCTCCAATTCATCATTCTCTGAGGAAACAAAAGGGGAAGTTACAGCTGAGGAAGCACATTTCTACAGTGCAGCCACTACTGGGATGCCAGTGGGACGTAGAAATATCTGAGCTTGCTTTGAACTCGCTACCTTGGTTATCAGTGACACTTGTGTGGCAGAGCAGAGCTCAGCACAGCTTGGCCAGCCGTGGATGTACCTTCTGATCCTGCAGCTTGTGCTGAACTCCCTGTGCTGCAGCAGCTGGACTGCTACCAGGCTTGGAGCCAGCTCACTTACAGCCCTGGGGATGCTTCACTGCAGGGAGGGCCTGACAGAAGAGAGAGCTCTGGGTGCTCGAAAAACTTGAATAACTGTTCAGAGATTCAGACTTTACCAAGTGCTTCTATCAGGAGGGGGCACAAATAGTCTTTATTCTTTGCTAAACTGCTTTTCCCCTTTTAAAGGTCTGGTGCTCGTTGGTTAGTTTGGTGTGGTGGTTCTTCAGAAATGATTGTCCATCACAGTTGGTTTGGATGATTCTATGATAGGTCTTCAGGGAGTGGATGTACTGCACCCAGGTCAGTGAGTCTGTACCTGAAAATCCTGTTGTGTATAATCCTTATTGCTTTGATTTTAGGAGAGGTCTGAAGTCATACCTGTGCCCAGTTTGTCCAGTATGGGACTCCATACCTAACCTTTTTCCCTATAGCATGACAAACCACTAACCTGGATGCAGTCTGGACCTGGATCTAATCTCTGCAGCCCATGTTTATCTCAGCTGCATTATTTAAAAAAAGAACATAAAATGAACCAGATAAAATGCTGTCCCCAGCCCCATAACCAGCTGGCCTCTGGCACTGCAATTGCTCTCCTTTTCCTACTGCAGATTAAATTACTACAAGATCTGGGCCACAGGTAAGAAGGTTCTCATTTTAATTAGAAAATAGTGAAAGAGAGGCCATGGATTGTATATACATATATACTTACTGCTTTAAGCATTGCATCAAGGGTGCAAAACCACCATGAAACACAAAAGGATTTTATATCCTCATTCCAAGCGTTTAAATTTTCAAGCTCCGGTTACTGGCTAATATCTCTAATTTATTGTTCCCTGTGCAAATGTTGTTTGTATCACAAGCCTGTCACAACTGACTGACTTCACAGCTCTCTTCTGTTGTCAAATGTTCCTTCAGCATCCCACGAGTGTCCATGCAAATGCCTTAGTATAAGGAATGTGAAAAGGTATTTTAATAAAGAAAACTCTGAATTGAACCTTGCACTGGGTCTTGCACGTTCATATTAGTGACCACTTGCAAGTGGATGCCTGTGAGGGTTTTTATTAATGATGAGCCACACAGATCCATCGCATGGATTTGCATGTGGAATTGTCATCTCTGCACCAAGTGATTCCAGGCACTCAGAGCTGGAATTCAGCAGCAGGTAAATGCACTAAATTGTTTTAAGAATTCAGTGTGGGAGTTCACACAAGTCTTTTACTAAATTACAAATGTAAAAGTTCCTCCACAAACCCTTCCCAGCCCCTGGCACAGCTCAGGAAAGCTCTGGTTTCTGCAAAGCTTCAGAATGTCACCTGAGCATGATGGAGCTGCAGTGGGACAATTCATAGCTCACTTTCAGCTTGTCTCTTGCCTGGAATAATCCTAAATTATTTTAGATTTAGTCTAATACAAGTTGTTTGCCCTACTGAAACGTATGTGAACTGTCCATTCCTCAGAGTGCTGTGTGCTGCTTTGAGCCCTTCTGTTTTGTCTTGCAGAGAACAAAAGTAATTCAAAATGTGGGACATCAGATCAGCAGATGTCTCCAGTGAAGACAAGGTAAATGGGCCCATGAAGTAAACAGCTACGCAAGGAGACCAAAAGTCCTGATATGAGCACGTGCCAAAAAAAAAAGCCTTATTACCCCATGGGAAACATTTGAGAAGGATGTCTTGAATCTGCTGCTGAAACAGACCGAATCTCAGATTGGAGCTCAAACTGTACGTGATTGAAAACAGCCAAAAACAACATTCCCGATTTCTAATGAGGTGTGCTGGTAAATATTTACTTTCTGAGCAGGGCAATTCCACCAACAGCACCGCGTCCCGCTTCCACCCAGCACACTGAGGGAAAGCTTCACCCACCCCACGGCCTCACTTGGGTAACTCTGTGATATTTCCCCTATCGCGGAGGTTTCAGCAGTGAGACACAGAAGTGCTTCAAACAGACTCTTCCTTCTTGCCGCTGTTATTTTTTTTCTTTCCCCCTATTTGATTCCCACCGCGTGTTTTCCGTGCAGGAGTGTCTCTGTGTGCCCCGGGGGTCTGTCCGAGCCCCTCAGCCCCTCAGCCCCTCAGCGCCGCCGGTGCCGCGCTGACCCCTGGCGGCCGCCGGGGGAACGGCCCCGCTGCGGGGACGGCTTCCCGCGCTTTTAGTTAATATATAAACCCAGCCGCTCTTAAAGAAGGTGTTAAGCCAGTAAAGAGAGAGCCCAGAGGAGGGCAGTGAGAGTGGGGGAGCGCCTGGAGGGGCGGGTGAGGGCGCTTGGTGTGTTCAGCCTGGAGAAGAGGAGGCTGAGGGGAGACCTCGCTGCAGTTACAGGTTCTGAGGGAAGAGGAGGGGCAGGACTGAGCTCTGCTCTGTGGGGACAGGGCCCAGGGAAGGGCTGGAGCTGTGTCAGGGCAGGGTCAGGTTGGATCTCAGGACAAGGTTCTTCCCCCAGAGGGTGGTTGGCACTGACCAGGTTCCCCAGGGCAGTGGGCACAGCCCCAAGGCTGCCAGAGCTCCAGGAGGGGTTGGATGATCCTCTGGGGCACAGGGGGTGACTCCTGGGGATGTTCCCTCAGCAGGGCTGAGGGTTGGGCTGGATGGTCTTTGTGGGTCCTTCCAGCTCAGCACATTCCGTGATTCTGTGAACAGTTTCCTAAATGCAGTGTAAACCTCCCAGCCATGATTCTTCCCCTCTTCCGTAGGTTAGTGAATTGTTTGTAAATGCTGGGGCGCTGCTTTGAGCAGAGTAAATATCCTGTTCATCGGTGGGTGATAAACCTCACAGTTTATTTACTTTTGTGGGGTGTTTATGTGCTTGTTCCACCTGCTGCTTTATGAGATTGGTTCTGTTCGGGTTCTTTATGCTGCAGTTCATCCCTAAGCTCCTCTTGCATCATGAGCCCACAGCTTTTGGGGCAGGGAAGAGGAGGGGACAAGGAACAAGGAAGGGAGAGGACAGGAACAGGGAAAAGAAACAAAGTTCGAGAAAATAAAGCTATCAAATGAAAAACACTCCCCCCCCCAGTTAAACTAGAAATCAAACTGAAAGTAATAAAGTATCAGCACAGATTTAAAATGCTAGCACATTTTGTTATTTAGAATGTCAAGGCCTTTCTAAGTAGGCTGGTGAAAGCAAAATAATCATCACTTTTGCTGTTATTTGGGAGGTAATAAGCAAGTTGTCACGTCCAAAGAATCACAAAGAACGGGGCTTTATTGCCTTCATGTTTGAAATGCTCCACTCTAAATCACAAGTGCTCCCATTAGAGAGACGAATGCAGCTTGCATGGGAAGCGTCAGCTGAATGTGAGCATTTATATTTATACAGGTAATTTATTTTCTCACCAGCCACACACATGCTGAGTGGGAAGGCTGAAAAAATTCTCACTGTTACAGGCAATAATCACTGTAGTTAAATTTTAAATTTAATAGCAAAAGGACTCGCAGTTTCCTTCGGGGAGGGAGTCACCTGCAAAGTCTGATGACAGAGAAACAGAATAACAGCATGAAGCTGAAATGAAAGATTTAGCACAAAGCAGCAAAAGCCAAGGCAGCCACTGCAAAGGCACTCGGGCTCTGCCCCATCAATCTGGATCTGCAGGAGCGCTGGGCTGTGTGAACTTCTAACGGAGACTGTTACAGATGGACCTCACACAGTTCTGACCACACTCCCAAGGCCAAGAGGAATTCGGATCCAACAGGTATTGTTTGAGGAGAAATCCCACAACTAAACTGTTACAGTAAAGATGGAATCTGCCTCTGAAACGAATTGAGTAGTAATATATTTCTGTGTAATTCTGAAAGCATGAGAGAGTAGAGGAAATCAGGGTCTTCTTTTGGGCAATGAAAATATGACCATTTTTTTCACTGAACGAAAACCAGAAGTGACCAGTGTGACAGTTCATCTTCCTCTGGTTACTGCCCTGATTTTTCTCTAGTTGTCTTTTTGTTTTAATGTTTTACTTGGGAGATAAAAGGAGATCCTAAAATGAAGGCTTATTACAGTGAAGGAAAAAAATAAAAATAAGATGAAAGGAAAGACAGAGGGGACTGAGCAGAGCTGGGGGTGAGAAATCCTCCAGACTGTAGAAGGTTTGGGCAGAAACAACCCATCAGTCCAGTCACCTTAACAGCTGCACACGTCATGGTGTTGGTGATGCCCTGGGGAATGTGCTGGGAGACAATCAGTGCTGGGGAGGTGGTTTGGCACAAACATTCCTGTGTTTATAGTAGCCCTGTCACCACCAGGAGAAGCAGAAAATACAGCTGTTAACAAAAAGCCCCGTTGCAGGTAAGGGCACCACTGATCCAAGAAGACAAAGGGTTCATTTTTGGTGCTGTTGGTGTGTCAGTCCTGTGTGGGGACATGGAGTCAGGAGGAACTGAGGGGCCTGTGAGACACAGACTGTGATGCTGGCACTGGGAATGTGCTTGAAAAGGAGACATCCCATTACACTGGTATTTAGCTGGCAGAACCCAAGCCCTGCTCAGTGCTTGCAGAGGAGCTGTGACTGCTGAAATCACCTGTTTCCACAAAGCACTGTCAACACTGCACAGGGAGAGCTTGGCTTTAAACCCTCTGCACTGGCTCCTTGTTTATCCGTTTTTTAACTCCAGGCAGAGCCAAGTCTCCACTGTGACTGGCACAGTTTCACTTTGCAAATCAATGAGACAGTGCTGCAAGGGCAGAAGAGTCTGGCCTGTGAACTTCGTGTTGCTCAGAGGTGCCGAGCTGACAGCCCTGACTGGCTCTGTCCTCGTGGAACTAATCTGTGCCAAACCCTGAGCTCCCGGCGCTCCCTCTGCCCTCCCAGGCTCTTTCCTAGTGGGATCTGCTGGAGTGGCTCAAGCTCCAAGCAGCAGTAAACTGTGGAAATGTGTCATCTCCCAAATGCAGTCACCACCTTCCAGCCCACCTTTTCCTTAGGGAACTCTCTGCCTCCTGTGGGGATAAATGCTTCCAAGGCAGTGAAAATAAAAGCTGCTGGTCTGCCCTCAGGAGCAGAGGGGACAGAGAAGTTGACATCAGTGGGACAAACATGAGGGGTTTGTCTTAAATGGGCTGAGTCCTCCTGGTATTACTGGAAGGAGTGAACTTGGTACCTCTGCTTGATAATAGTCTGTGAGAGTCCAATGGAAGAAAAAATAATGTTAAGTCTATTAAGATGTGGTCAGAGTGTAAGTCAATTAACAAAAATTGCAGCCACCCAGGTTATTAAATTAATATGAGATTGTCAATAGGAAATATAGATTGCTTTTGAATAAATGGTAATGGTGGAAATCCCACAGTCTCCCATAATGCAAAGCTTAGTTTTGATTTTATTACTGCTTGAGTTGGTTTTTACATTTTTGTTTTCACTTCATGCTCATTAAAGAACAGGAGCTTTAAAGAGCAAGACTTTCATATTTAGGAATGCTGAGAGCTGCAATATCTGTTATGAGGCAGAAGCTCAGGGGTGGCTGGAGATGAGCTGTGTTCTGCAGAGTGATCCATGGCAGAGCTGGAATCAGGTAAAGCCAAGGGTGTCTGCATGCAGTCCTTGCTTGCAAAATGCCAGATCCCATTTTCCAGCCACTGCCTGTGCCTGTGTCACCCAGGCAGGGGATCAGGACCTGACAGCCTGGGTTGCTTCAGTTTTTTTGGCCAGTGTTTCCCATAAACAAGTGAAATCCTTGGGTGACACTCCCAGAACTCTGGTTTCTGTGGCCTCCAGATAAGGATTTAGCATTTTGCACTGCCCTGGACTCCTGGAAATGCTGGCATAGGGACAAGGAGAACAGCAGAGAACCACCTCAGTGAACCTGGCTCAGGGTGTTCCTCGGGCTGGAGGAACAGCTCTGACTGTACCTACAGCACTGTGGCAAAACTGGTTCCACCTGTGGGTGCTGAGCCTCAAACAGCCTCCGGGAGTCAGGGACTCTCAGGGAGCAGAGAGGGGGATTTTTCAACCTTCTGAAGAGAGATCCTTGCTGCTCCCGGGGCCCTGGGGCACTGGCTGATCTCTGCAGAGGGCTGGTATGTTCAGCATGACCGAAGGTATGAGCCGGCTCAGCCCTGGAGCCTCAGAACATTGTGTACGGTGTGTGACTCCCGGTTAGTCATCGCTGGAGGGAGGCAGGGCTGGCCTGACACACACCTGTGCTTTGTCAAACGAGAAACCCTGCAAGGGCTGTCTTTAACTGTCATTTTTCCTTTTTCTTTCCTTTTTTAATCCTATTTTTTTTCCTGAAGCTGATCTTTTCCCACCGAGTTGATTCCTCTCTGACTGTTCCAGGATGAATCACCCAGTCCTACGTGTCTATCCGTGTTTCCCGTGGGGCTGTGGAAAGCAAACCTGACTAATGCCCCCTACCAGGAGACAATGATAATTGATGCTTTTTAATTACAAGTTTCCTGCGTTATGCTCTAGTTTTTCAGCTTATAATCATTAACAGTATGATGGAGTCTTAAGTAAATTGTTGCCTTTTCCTCTTTCGTAGCATATGTAGGTCAGATTTCCGTGTGTAACAGTTATTATCTCTGACGCACTAACGAGTGCACTGACTGCCTGACAAAGGTCACATCTGTGTTTTCTTCAGTGCCTCCAAACACACAGAGGGCTGTGTGCTCCCACAGACTGATTGTCCTCACTGCTCTGGTTTATGGAGCCCTTTCCACCGGTGCAAAATCCCTTGGTAGCTGCTTTAGCCCCTGCTTTGTACTTCTGTCAGTGAAAGCCGAGGCTGAGGGCAGACGAGTGTCAGCAGCCATCGTGTCCCCAGCACAGCGATCATCACCCTTCATGCATCCCTGGCTTTTCAAGCTCTTTGCACTTGCAGTCAAAGGGATGATGTTGTTGCCTTTTATTCCCCATCTTTGACCAAAGCACTTAGGTGGCTTTAGGCCCAGCAGATTGTTTCTAATAGCAGGGAAAATTGATCACTCAGGTACTTTGATGCAGCCCTTTTATTTACAAAGAAAGTACAAAATTCCGTTTCCCTGAACAGAGCAGGAATCAGACGATATTCTCCTTCTCTGCATGCAATTTCAGTCCTTTCAGCCAGCACTTATCCAGAAGCACTTCAGCAGCCTTTTTTTTGCTCAAGGTCATTCTGTAGGGTTTATGTGGCTCTGCCTGGTTTTGAGGAAGGCTGATCCTGCCGGACTCACCACACTCCAAGCCCTCCACACTGCCCTCCTCCTGCATCTTCAAAGCCAGCCTTTCTCAGCTGGCAGGAACCTTGAATGCATCAGCTTCTCCTCCAGGTTTGCCCTTTTGCCTTGTTTCTCGGGTGGCTGCTCCTTTCAGCTGCCTGTCTGTGTGCAAGAGCTTGGTTGTTCCTTCCACAAAAGAATATCCAATGAAAGGCAGTATTAAACCTGTTTGGGTCATAAGCTTTTGCCTGAACTCTGTGTCTGGATGGAATTAGGGTTAGACACTCAGCATGTGGCATTGTGCTGGTGAAAGACCTTTGCACATTTTTTGTCAGTGACAACAGGAATATGTGAAGGAATTGGGGCAAGATGAGGCTCTCACTGCCCAAGTGAAGTTTTTACTCCATGCTCCCCTTCCCACTGAGAGAAATACCCTGCTGATCAATGAGCAGGAGGCATTGCTAATACTCATTTGAATTTCTTTGCATTCCTTGCCCTACTCATCATATTTAACCTTGGATTCAGGATCTACTCGGAGTCCTATTTAAGAGAGGAAGAACAGAAAGGAAGCCTGGACATGGCGTGTTTTCTTGCAATATTGTCCTGGATGGTTTCCAATCTGTTAATGGATGCACACTGACATCTAAACAATCCCCAGGGGAGGTTCAAGATCCATCTGATTTGAGTAAGAGGTTCCTAAATAGCTGTAACAAGCCCATACTTCAAAAGAAATAAATTTTGCTATTTTAAAAACATGCAAGTCTTGGAAGGCTTTGAATATCAAGATTAATTCTCTGTCTAAATGCAGTGGAAGGCAGCACTGGTGAGTCTCCCTCAAATCTGGAAGGTTTTAATATTGCCTGGAATCTGGATTTGATGTTCTAAAAGCTTAAGACTGTGTTTAGTTTACTTTTTATTCCAAGGCAGACTGCCCATGTATCTATCAGATTCCTTACTATATCTCCCTGGATTCATGTGAACAAACACCTCGGTGAAGTTCATATAAATAAAGGTTCTAAGCACCATTCAGGTTTGAAATTACACTGTCTAGAACTGCGTGACAACCTAAATGATATCAGCTTTATGAAAACAATGCTGTTGTTTACTCCTTCAGAACACAGAAATGATCCTGACCATCTAGGCCAGTTCTCCATCTCATTTGGAGAAACAAAAGCCAGTGTTTTATCCCTCTTTTGTAACAAAGAATTCACTGCATGCTGCAGTTTCTGAGTCCATTTCAGCAGGTACACATTCAGCTCTGGGTTGGATATTAATGCTCTCAGAACAAAGGCATCAGAGCAAGATGTGACTATTTTTATGATAGTGATGTTTGGAGTCCGTTTTGACCTCACGCCAACACAGTCCAGGAACAACTCACATTAAGTCTATTGATGTGAGTCTTTCCTCGAAGGGGACACTCAGGAAACCTTAGCTGAATTATATTTTAAAGTAGATTAGTTAAATTCTATTAAACCCTATGCAGATATTCATATTCAGAATTAAGTGGCATTAATCTGACTTAGCGTACTTCACTTTGAGAAGGAGGAGAGCTAAATCAAATGAAGGCCACTGTAATGCTGAGCAGCAGCACTCACACAGGACTCCAGTGTAACTTTCAAGTCACACATGTGATTAATTTGGATTAATTTTTCTGACTTTCCCTGTGAAGACAAAGGACAATGAAATAATCATATATGAGCTGACCATATGTTCTCCTCCCCCCCAAAAAACATATTGGACAGTTGGTTTGGAATTGTAGATCTGAAGCTGCTCTTCGTTTATAGTCAATGCCCTTTCTTCCCTTTACTAACCATTTAAATTAAGCCCATCAGGGTAGAACCTCAGCATCTGCCAGGCAGGAGCAGGAGGGCACTGCTGGCTCTGTTAATGCTCCTGTGGCAGAGCTGTGCATGTGGAAAGCTGGCAGCGTGTGTGCCTGATTTAAATATGTATCTTCAGCTGTTCTGCACTGGCAGGACTAAATTTACTTGTAGATCTAAAATAGGTGAATGATTTGGCAGCTAAAAGGTCAGGACACCCCACTGTTTGTTTTGTGCTTTGCTTTTCCAGATTAATAGAATATTGTCTGTAGCATCTGCTGTTATTGTCAAGGCTTTATGGTGTAAGACCTGCCCAGACAAAATGTAGTCCAGTGTCCTCCAACCTTTCCCCAGCTCTCTCATTTTGTCACAGTTGCTCTCCTGAGGACTCCAGCACTCAGCCAGAATATTCTAACTCACCAAGGTCTCTGTGGAGGAAGGGGTATTGACTTCTCCAGCATGTGCAGATCAAATTTCAGGCTTTTAGAGTTTTGTGCATTTGCCAGGTACACTGAAACACAGACACCAGCTCTTCCAACCTTCCTGTGACTTTGGCAGCAGGCACGTGGCTGTTGTGCACGGCACATGGACTCCCTCTACTCCTGTGAGGGGTGGCCTGTGTGTGCACTGGCCATTCTCCCTGTCTGGATTCAGTGCTGGGGAGAGGTGTGAGAAACATCAAGGATGTTTTGCAGGTCTGAGAGAAACCAGTGCAAATTCACAGCACTGAAGCTGTTTGACCCAGCACCTTCCCTGGGAACGGCTCTGCCTCCGGGTTTCACCTTGACAGCGTGTTGTACCTCTGCACACCTTGCTGGCCTTGACTCAGCCTGTTCTGTGAACCCACTTCACCTCCTGGCAGCCACCAGAGGCTGTGCTGCTGCTCCCTGTGCCTCCCCCCCAGCTGCAGGGAGACAGGTGGAAGTTGGAACCTCCTCTGACTCTGGAAACGTGGCTTCTCTGATGTGAGGAGTTGCATAGAGCTGTTTCTCCACAGATACTTGGCAAGCTAAATAAATATGTTAAAAAAAAAAAAAAAGAAGAGAGAGAAACAGGAAGATCACAAGGGCAAATGAGGAGGAGAGGATCTATCCTCAGTTCAGCTTTAAAAATGAAGCAGTAATAAAAAAACCCCACCCAAACCCCAGAATAATGTGCTTTAGCACAGGAAGCAACAAGAGCTCAGGATTTCTGCAGTTCCCAGGGGGATTTTAGGAGCAGAGTCAGAGCCAGGCTTGGGGAGCTGGCTGGGGAGGCTCCCTGAAGAGGGCATGACCAGGCTGTGCCCCTTTGTGCCAGGAACTGGGATCAGTGTGGGGAGAAGTGACGGGTTAGAGGCCAGGATGGGCAATTTGCAACGTAGAGAATTCAGGTCCAAAGACAGCAGTGAAATCATTGGCAGGGAAAGAACTGGGGGGTGCTGAGGACACTGTGGCTGTGGTGTGGAAGGAGGGTGGCACTCAGGAAGCTCCTCCATACCCACCATCAGGGCCAGCTGAAGCTCCCTGGGAAGCCCCAGCCTGGCCAGTCCCTGCTGGGCTCAGCACACTCTGAGTGGGGCTGGAGCCTTGTTTGTTTTTTCCATGCTAAGCCTCTTTCCATTGCATTTAATATTTTACCAGTGACAACCGAACAAACCAAGAGTAAAGCTGTTCTCACGCACACACAGCCCCATGTGTGCCAAGATTCCCGTGCTCAGGCACAGCTGCTGCCTCGTTCCCTTTAAAGCTTCTCCGGATAAAACTGCAAGGCCTGTCCTGCAGCTCCCGGGTCTTCCCTGGCATCTGACGGCAAATGAGATTTGTGAAAACCACGTGGAACCCCAAAGCTCATGTAATGTTCTTTTCTCACAAAAGTAGAAGCTTTAAACTGCCCTGAGCTGTGAAATTCTGGTGGGGTCATTACAGAGAAGGAACTGAGCCTCACAGTAGTTCTGCGGGAGAAATATTGCTTATTATTTTACAGCCCGCTCAAGCACTGCTTTTAAAGGTATTTAAATGTCTCCCTCACATATTCCAAACTATTAAAGTAATTTTTTTAAAAAGCAGCTCCGGACTGTAGATACCTGTTCCTAGAGCCTGCAGGCTGCTGTTTCTCAGACTGACTGGCTACTTATACACAGGATACTGAAATATTAAAACAAATAAGCATTACTTTATTCAGTTGTCTGCTTGTAGGATGGGTAGAAGATAATTATCCAGCAAAAGGATTCATTCCTACAGCACTGAATGATTCAAAATTTCAGAGATTTTTCCTTTTCCCGCTCCTCCACTTTCAGAAGAGAATTCCCAAGAGACCATGGAGCCCAGAGGTCCCCTAACCCTAACCCTAACCCTAACCCTAACCCTAAACCTAATGGCGAACCCTAACCCTAACCCTAACCCTAACCCTAACCCTAACCCTAACCCTAACCCTAACCCTAACCCTA
>JAWWES010000042.1:3491743-3524003 GCA_035583135.1 Lophotriccus pileatus
TGTAAGACTCTGGAGCCTACTCTGGATTTCATGTGTTGTGTTTAAATTATATGTCAGTTGTAAAATAGGACTGCAACAATACAAGCACAAACCAAGCTACTGTCTCTTTTGACAGACTCAAAGAATGAGTGTTGTGTGAGGGAAGGGAGATGGTCGTGCTCCCACGGGTGTGTTTGGGACCTGAGTTAAGGAATGTTGCTGGATATGGGACACCAAGAGCAGACAGGGAAAGTTGTCCGAGTTTGGCACTTGCTGTCCCTTGGCTTCGAGCTGCAGAATGTTCTGTTTCCTTCACTGCTGAAACTTGGGATTATCCAGAAGCTGGATCTGCCAGGGATCCGAGAGTTCCTCTGGCTGAGGCCGGGAATGATAACAGCAGAACATTGCAGAGCATTCCCAAAGCCCTTCCCGACCACCACCCCCCACTTCTTGTTCCCGGAGTGCCCAGTGGAAGGTGATTTCTGCTCTGGATGCCTTCCAAGCCAGGCATTTCCATTCTTGCTTAATACATATCCATCGTGCCTGGAGGGGCTTCACTTTCTTTCCTAATACTCTTGTGTAAGGCTTGGGGTTGGTCACATTAGTAAATGTACTTTGGTGGTAAATGAAAGTGATCCCTGCGATTCTTGCCTTGTTTGTAGCTGCTGTGAAGCTTGATAAGGCTTATCTTTGCAGGACCTTCTCAGGAGCAGTTCTTTTTGTCTAATCGCTTTCACACTTCTTCCTTTTCAACTTGAAGTGTTGAACAAAGGAATTGGGAGAAGGGGAAAGAGCTAAGGGGGAGATAATGCTAAATGTCTGTCAGCTCAAAAATGTGCTGGTTAATAATAAAGGCTTTGCCAGGTCTTTAATAAACCTGAGGAAATACGTGACAACTTTACAAAAGTATTTTTATATAAAAGAAAGAAAAAAATGTCGACTCTTGATATGTTATTTTTAGTGGATAACAAGAGACGTGGATGGAGAAAGGACCAGCTGTGCATACAAACTATCTCCTGTTTTGTAATTCCCTTTATTCCCTGTTATCATTCCCTTTATGACAACAGGCTGAGTTTCCCCAGAAGCCTTAACACTGCTGGCAAAGTGAAGGGCAGTGCCTGCCAGTTCCAGAAAACTGAGTGTCTGAAAAAGTGCACTTAGAGGTATGTTGTGGAGGTGGAAAGATTTCCATCCATGTCTGGATTTCCACTTCCACTCCTCATTTCAGTTTCCCCAGTAGAGTTGCCAGTGTCCTCTCCTCTCTAAAGCCTTCATTGAACATAGCAGGGCAGGGGCAGCTCCTCAGGGATGGGAGCAGCTTCCACCCTGCAGTCATCACTGGTTTGTCACCTCATCCTGGAAGACACCCGGAGCTGCCTCCTCTGCCCTGACCTCTCAGCAGTTCAACACCCACACCCCGGCAAGGAGCAGGTGAGTATTGGCTACTCACAAACCTGCTCACAGTGCTTGTAATTCAGAGCTTGAGACTCCCTTTGAGAAACAAATGCCTGGTGGATTAATTAAGCATGTATATAGGAACATTGCCCTGTGCCTGAAATCAGCCTTGCCTGCCTCGTGCTGTAATTGAAGGAGGCAGGATATGGCTCAAAGACACTTATTTCCCTTTGCCCTTTGGAATCCATCTGGTGGCTTTTGCTGTTCTTTTATCTCCCAGCAAACCAAGACCTTAAAATTGATGACCTAAAATTCATTTCCTTGAAGCTGCTTTAATGACACTTCTCTTTCTGTGCGTGTGTGCACACAAAATGTAACCATTTTTGCATTCACTCTTTATCGAGTGCTCGAGACTACAGACATTATTTCTGAGTGCAGTGGTAGAAACTTTTATGGTGCTGAAGGCATTTGCTGGACAAACATTACACTGATAATACCTGGTTATTGAATAGCAAGTACAGGATGAGAAAGGGGAGACTTCAGCCATTTTTTTACAGGGAAATAACTTCAAAGACTGACAGCACAGAATTTGCAATAATACTGCTTGAATGTAAAGTGCAACTGGGATTCTTAAAAATCCATTGAATTTTTTTAAGCTCTTTTCTTCATATTGCACTGTGAATTCAGCTGGCAACTGGGGAGTTTTGGTGTGTGTTCCCACAAGACACCCACCTTTTGACTCTTTGCTTTTCAGCCTGTGTGGTTGTCAGATGAAATTCCTGGAGGCAACTACATTGATTTAACATTTGCAGAAGTGAGATGTGTGTGTGTGTGTGTGTTTTACAGCTCCATATGCAGCTGCTCAGAATGTAGTGTGTGCTTCTGAAATAGAGACCTGGAGGAATTATTTTATTTGCAGATGTCCATTTTACTGCTCTACCTGAGGTCTGCTTTCCACTGTGTCTGCGTGCTGGGAGTGAATTGTACCACTGAGGAAGAAATAACTGTTTTCTGAGTTGAGAGAAAATGAGCAGTGGGTGAGAACACTGTTCAGGGAATGCTGAAAAGTTCAGAACACTCTTACTGAACTTAAACCTTTTAAGGAGAATTTTTCCCCCCTTGATTTCCCATTGGTGGCCTGATCACACAGTGAAGGACCATGTTGGGGCATGTCCACGCTGTTGAGAAAAGAGGAGAACTCTGTTTGTGTTCTTCCTAATTTTATTTTGTTTACTTTTTTTTTTTTTTGAGTGTTCACATGACAAATTATCTTTCTAGGCATGTTATCACTACCCACATTTGGAGAGAGAAAAACAGAGTAGGAAGGATCCTCTCATATCCTTGTTGCTTAAGTGTGTGAAATGAAGTGCTTTAAGGTGCACAAGGACCTCCCTTTGCCATTGCACCGTGGTGGTTTTATTCTTCTTTATGAGCAATATCGTGTCTTTTTGTCTACATTTCTGTGAAATGATCATTTTAATTAAGAGTGCCAGCAAAGTTGTTTTTCTTTCGTGTATCTACCTCCCCTGGTTTCTTAGCAATTAGGAATAAAAAGCTCTGTGGTGGGAGGTGCTCATCATTTCTGACTCAGTTGCTTTCAATGGAGTCAGGCCTGTAAAGCAGCTGTTCAGGTCAGGGAATCTGTAATTGACCCATCAGATGTTGCAATTAAAATGGATCACAGCTGTTAGAAACAGGAGTTCCTTCCGTTGCTCCTATAAAAACCAACACACAACCCAAAAACCAACCATCAGAAAGCTTTAATGTGTTAAACTGATTGATTAACCACTGCTCTCTTCATGTCTAATGCAAGAAACGGGGGATGCAGATCGAGCTGGTGGCTTTGATGTCAGGACTGTTTGTGGCAGGGACCTCTTTCATGTTCTGCATAACAAAGTCCAGGGAATATTCTTGCCAACATCTGTCAATTAATGGGTTCACATCCTGAAGTGTTTGAAGCTATAAATACTATGTGAAAAATAAGAAAATATATTTAAATGACATGGATTTATATTTAAAACACATGGATGTTTTTGCCACTCGCTTCTTTTTTCGCCTTAACACTTTCATGGATTTTGTCAAATATTTGAATATACTGTGATAGAATAACGAGGAATTCTGTCATTGCCTCAGCCCTGTGCACTTGAGTGGGTGTTTTTGTGTCTCATAGTCCAGTATTTCTGGACTATGCTTACATCACCCTCTAATTCAAGATTAATCTTTTAAGAGACACTGCTGAAATGCATAGAACAGGCTCTAGAAGCTTTTGACAAGCTGAAAAGCCCGTTTATGTCGTGACAGTCAGTTGGGAACTGGGAAAGTCTGGATTGTCTGTCCTGATGTTTTTATTTGAGCCTCACTTCATATCTCTGCTCACTGAGGGTTGTTCTTTTAATGTGCAAACCCCTCTGTCCTTAGAGTGGTAAAAATTCCGGTTGTTTGGGGCCATCCGAGTTCCATTGGGGTGTCTTGGATGTTCTGCTGCCCTCATCACTGCACTGTGTCCTCCAGTGGCAAAGCTACAGAGCTGCTGAACTTGTGCATTTTAGTTTCTAGGTCTTTGAGGTGAACATAAATGTGAGTGAGGTGAGTGCTGCCTCAAGCAGAGAGAGATGTCTGGTACTTGCCAGTTCTCAGTCTGACATTTTATCTTCCTGCTATTCTTAGGACAAGGATTCTTGAGTTTGCTTTACATTTTGGTAACTTTCTGTGGATCCTTCTATGAATTAAAAGCACTTTAGGCTTAGAAGCTGTCATTAGTAGTTTGTGATCCCTGCACAGTTCTTGCTAGGATAGGATGTGTGATTCTTGAGCTGCTTCAACGTGGTTCTCAGTCCCTGCTGCTGCCATTTGAAGAGGTCAGTGGCTCTGTCTGATCCTGTCCCAAGTGCTGGGTGAACACATTGCTCTTCAGTGGGCTAAGTTAAAGCCAAATTTTCCTTGCCCTCCTGACAACACTGAAACTCAGAATAACATGGTTGCCTGCTCAGGGCTTTCCGAGAAGTCTGGAGTTCCAGTCCATTTCCTTCCAGAATTAGATCACAGGGAGCTTTTTTGTTCATGTGGTGCCAGTTGCTGTTTCCTGCCCTTGCAGTTGCCAGGTAGCCTGAAATGCTGGGAATACCTTTCTGGATTCATTTTCCATGGAATGCAGTGGCAGGCAAGACCACTCAGTGCCTGGCCTGGAGCACTGGCAGGATTGCCTCTCTCAGGTGCTGGGAGGGATATTTTTGAGGAAATTTTGCAGAACAGTCTGACTCTTGCCTTCAGTTACTTTTGTCCCACCACTTCTCGATCTTCATAGCAACTCTGAAAAGACTTGCATGTTGTGAAGTCTTGTTTACTGACCTTTTCCTAAGCTTTTCTGTCCTCTGGACCCTCTGGGGACTGTGCTTGCAGAAGCTTCTGAGAAATCCTGGTCTGTTCTAAATGCAATTTCTGCATTTATTGAAGACACTGTTCCTTGGGTAGGTGAGGGGCAAGGAAGTAAATAAATATAAATAAGGTGCCCTCTAACAGAAGTTTTCTGTGTTAATAGTTACAGCTTGCTGTGTATCTTCAGGTAGGGACACTGTGCTGTTTGGATTGAATGTAGCTCTCCTTCTTCCCCTGGACAATTTAAGATTTCTGAAAACAGCCTTGCTTTGATCAGTTGTCTTGTTTTGTGCCAACTGCTTGGGGAGCCAGAAGTTGGAATTTTTCTAATTTATTTTATTTGAAGAGCTATTACCTTGCTGGAGGACCCAGAATTTGAGGTACTAGTTAGTGCTTTGTGTATCTCACATGGACAAGCCTATTTATTTTTAATACCTTTTCTGCCATTTTCATGTGATGGTTTTAACTTCATCAACTTTGCATGTGCTGTGAATATTGACTGAATTTGTTGTTAATGAAACGAGCTTAAATGTGAAAGAAATCCTTGAGTACTCATTTTTAGATGTGGGCACCTTCACCTCTTGATGTACATTTGCATTGCTGGGAGGAAGGAGCCTGCAAGGGCTGAGCCCTTTTTAATTTGGGATCCAGGGCAGCTTGTTTGGCTCCTTTTGGGAACGTGGTTTTCTGTAAGTCACTCGGTCACAATTTCCCCTGAAGATTTCAGAGTGACCTTTCATTTAATCAGAGATGTGGGCAACGTGGACTAATCCAGGGAGCTTTTAGATAAGCTTTTATCAGATTAATGAGGAGTTGATTTTTTTTCCCCCCACTGAGATAAGAGGGAGTTACAATTCTGCAGAGTTTAATGTTCTACCTCACCATTTACCCTTTCCACAGGATGCAACTTTTTATGTGTAGGCTTTTCATGGTTTGTTGTTACAGAAATAAAACATCTTCTGTTGAGAGGGAGAACTTCTGCAGCACCAGAAGATTCTGATTTAGCCTTTCCTCCCTCTTGGAAGAGAACAAACCCACCAGTTGTATATTTATTGCTCGGAATTGTAAGACCACTGGTTTTTTGGGTTGTTGTTTTTTAACTCCCCTTTGGCCTGCAGGGATGATTGTGAAGCAGGTGCTTCAGCCAGGCAGTCAGCAGTTCTGGAAAAGAAAAGTGGGAAAAGCTGGCTTTAGGCTGGGGCAGAAGTTTGCCTCCGAGTTTGCTCTGGTGTTAATATGTCTATTCCTGAATCCCTTGCTGCAGGAATTTCACATCCAGCTCTGTAAATCCTTTTTTTGGAGGCATTTCTCTTCTCACTCGTGGCCAAATGAGTTCTTTTTTGGGAGTAATTTTGATGGCAACAAGTAGTTATCTGGGAAAATATGTATTTGAGTGTACATTTTAAAGACAGCAATATATCTTACAGGAAATGACTAAATCTCCAAAATCTGTGAGGGATGGGGGGAGGAGGGTTTTGGTGGTGGTTTTGTCACTCTTTTGGTTTGTTCTGGGAATTAGTAAAATGTCCCTTTGAACTGTTCAGTGTTAAATGTTTTGGAAGGAAGAGATTCTACTTGTTGCCTGCAATTACAAGTGATAAAGAAACAATGGAGTTCATGGGAGGAGAACACGTGAATGGAGAAAGTATCATGTACCAGAATTTTTATTTGTTCTCGTTGTACCAACTGGGAGTGAATGTTCTTTAATATAATTACACTCTGGTGCTGTTTATATCTCCTCCAAAGAGCAGAGCTTTGCTTAAAAACTTCTTTTATTTCTTCTCTTAGGGGACATGTTCGGTTCCTTACAAATGCTGCTGCACTTTAGCCTGCAGAAAGTCAGGAAATAAGAAGAAATTAAATTTTTTCTGAGTTTCTGGTCAACCTTTAACTGCTCAGCTTTCTGTGTTTGTCAGAATTGGACCATTTTTGGTGTGAGTGATGTGTCATGGAAGGAGAACAGGAAAGAATAATAATTATTCTTTTATCAGTAAAGGCAGAGAAACTAATCTGGTAGCTGACCTTTCTCAGGTCTGTGGGGAAAATGTTAATGTAGAATAAACTCTCTCAGCTGACATTAAACGGTTTTTATTTGTTTATTTTTGAAGTGCTGTGATTAGTGCAAGCTTGTGTTTGGGACCTTATTTTGAAGACTCCTTATTTGCCGTTGCAATTTTCCTTGACCTTTCTG
Organism: Lophotriccus pileatus; assembly: GCA_035583135.1. Taxonomy (NCBI): domain Eukaryota; kingdom Metazoa; phylum Chordata; class Aves; order Passeriformes; family Tyrannidae; genus Lophotriccus; species Lophotriccus pileatus. Next base: position 3,498,684 of record JAWWES010000042.1, read on the forward strand.
TCCTGGCCTTACAACGACACTTATTTGTCCCCTTGATAGGTTTATGGTTCTCATTGAAAGTATCATCTCATTGAGAAGACTCTAAAGTCTTGCTTAGGAACCTGAAAGGTGAAGCAAAACTTCCTTCTCCCTGTTGCAAAGTGAGGGTTGGAGTCTCCTCTCCGGGCTGGGTAACTGGATCCCTGACCCGAGGGATCCCAGGGCTGTTGTGTGGTTGTAATTACCAACTGGAGCTCATCTAAAAGTAATGACTAATGGATGTGAAAGGAACAGGGCATGTTAACCGTGGAATACATTAACTCATGGAGATGCCAAGGGAATTTGATTGGTTGTAATTAGAAATTTGAGTGGGGGTAGGCAGGAATGTCGAATTTGGGGGTTTGTATCCTTTTTTATTTGTCTTTTCTGGTGTGGATCTGCTGGGTGAGATGGAATTCCTGTGGCAGGTGATGTCCCAGCAGCTGTGATCTCTGCTTCTGGGCTGAATGGAAACTGGCTTTCCAGACTGTTTCTGTGGCAAAGGAGTGCTTTTCACTAGTGCTGTGCCTGGTTTTGAAGGACCTGAAATGAAGACTTCCAGCTCTTAAGAGAAGGATTTCTGTCTACTGCTGAGAGCTCTGTTACTTATTTTAAAGAGTTATAAAGCATTGCAACAGTTCTCCCACATATCTCAGTGTTGGGAGGAAGGTACTGGTCGAGTCTCTGGTAAATCAAGTGGAATGTAGAATTTCTGGGAGCAAATATGGATTTCAGAACGTGTTGGCCTGTGCAGGTCCAATCTGGGAAAGATTTAGCATGAAGTCATGTTGTGGCATTATCAGTAATCAAATGAGTGGTTTCCTGAACAGCATTTAGGGCTTGTTCTTCTGGCACAACTGGCAGATACAGGGGAAAGTATTACTGAGCTGTTTAATACCCTGTAAGGCTTTTCCTTTACTTAGGAGGAAAGGAATTTCTGTTTTGTGGAAAACACATTTTTTTCTGGTCTGTGTTTAGTAGCAACCAGCAGGGAAAATACAAGTGTTGAACCCTGCTGGCCATTTTTGTGAAAGCATTTTGGTAATGCAGTGTGCCCTGTACCCTTTCCCCCTCACGTAGATGTTGCAATAAGTTGTAGCAGTGATTGGAATAGTTGGCTGCTGCAGTGCATGTGAATTTAGTTACCCAATCTGGGCTGTTTCTCCAACTGAATGATTATGAAAGGCATTGAGTTGCTCTGCTGAATATACCTTAATTAGGAAATGTGGCCAGGTTGAACTGTGGGTAAAATAAGCGTGGTGGGTGCAACTCTGACCTTTGAAATTCGTTCCTTGTTTGCTGCTTTGCGTGTTGGCTGAATCACTTTCTAAATTGTTAATGTGGAAATAATTGCTGTGCTTCATCTATAAAGTCGAATGTGTAATTGTCTGAAACAGGCACTTCAGTGCACCCTGTGCTTTGTGGGGCTCAGCTGGAGAAGGGTGGGCTGTGTGTTTGTCCCCTGCAGGGTTTGCCAGTTCAGGAGGAGCTGGGCAGAAGGACAGAGTGCTGAGTGCTCAGCTCTCCCTGCAAACACTCCCAGTCAGTCACTCCTGCTGCAGGTGAGAGCACATGATACTGCAGTGACACTCAGAGAAGGTGCCACGGCCTGACCCACACCAGCCTCTCCCTGGGTGTCCCTCCTCGTCTCCAGGTGCTTCCTGGAGCGTTGGAGACGTGTTGTCACCTGGGTAAAAACATCCTCAGGAAAGGGCTGGGCAAGGAATGTTTTCTGCTCCCAGGCAGCTGCATGCCCTGCTTGCCTGGTTCAGTGTTTCCTGCTGTAGCTTTAAAAGCACTGCCTGTAGGTGAGGATTCTGAACTGCCGTGCTGTGGGTGATGGGGAGGCAGTGCCTTGGGGTCACAAGTGGAAATGGCAGCAGTTGGTTGGCAGCTCTCTCATTCCACCCTGCTAAAGCATCCACTTGGGGGGAAAGGAGTTATTTTCTGAGCAGCCTTCTTCCCTTCCAGGCAGGAGTTCATGTTTTGAATCATTTGCAGCCTTTGGATCTGAGATTATTATTATTCAGATCTGCCTGCCACATAAATAAAACCGATACCTCGCATCTTCAGAATCAACAACAGAAAAACCCTGAAGAGGCAGCCAGAGGAGGTGGGGACAGTGTGGCCTTCAAAAGAAGGACCAAAGCAAACCTGTGCTTCTGCAAGTACTGATGTGGTTTGGAGTTGTGCCACTTCAGATGGGGAGGGAATGGCAGGTCTTCAAACAGGTGGGAGAGGATTTGAGGAGTAGGAGAAAGGGGAAGCAATGAGTGAGGAAAATGTAGCCAGAAATCAGTAAGAAGTGAATCTGTTAGAATGATTTAAGGCGTAAAAATGTACGGTTCGAGAACCTAATGAAATATCTGTTATCGAAACCAAAGTGAAAGAACTGTGCTGGAAGAGCTTTTCAGCATCTCATTGGAAAAAAAAACCCAAAACACAACAAAACAATGAAAAAATTAACCAACAACCCCCTAAATCCTTCACAGCAAAACAGAAGCTGTGCTCAGGAAGGGTTGGAAACATAACTTTGTAAGATATAACTCATGGTATAGTAACATGCTTAGGGTAGGCAAATAGTGGCTAATCACGAATTTCCTTCCTCTCTGTGTTAACCAGTTAATCATGATGTTAAGAAAGTCTTGCTTGTTCAGTAAGGAGTACAATCTCTTTTCAGTACATTTGGTATGTGCAAGTAAAGTTCATCTGTTTCAGGTCATTAGCACTGCATTAGCACAGCGAGGCAACTGGTGTTTAAACACGAGGTGATTAACTGCACACTGCAGTCACAGTGTGCTAAAGAGCCATCCAAACCCATCGAGTTCTAGCTGATGCAAAATACTGCACTGGAAATGCTGCTGGGAGGGAAATTCTTCACCAGTTTTGCTGAATTCTCCATACATGGTTGGTGCCAAATGGCAGAAGAGAAGGGGTCCAGCTGATGCCAACAGCATCCTATGCAAGGGGGTTATTTTGGGGGCACTGGTGATTTCTATTCTTCCTAAGTGTATAGTGTTGCAATGGCTCAGTGACATGGAAGATGAGGAGGTTTTTTTTGTATTTGCAAAGTTTGGTTTATTTATTTGTTGCAATTTCACAACTGGCACAAAGTATTAAAGGTGTGTGACATCTGGTGGCCCAGCACAAGGGAAGTGGAAAGGATGTTGGATACATATCATGTCCAGTAGCAGCTTTTTTTCCTCTCCAAAATAAATTTGGGTGCATTTTTCTAAAAAATGGGGTAGTTTGCAGTTTGAACTGTGTGAAATGGAACTGTGTCCAAAGGCAGTGTGGATCCTGGATGTTGGTGGCTCCCAGGTTGCTAATCCAACAGGGAAACGAAAGACCAAATTTCTCCCCACCTTCAGCACTCACCAAGTTGTATATGCATATGACTGATAATACACAACCTGATTGGAAAGCACATAAACTCTGAAAGAAAGAAGGAATAAACTAATAAACAGTTTAGGAGCCATAAAATGGGCAACTATAATGAGTAGGAAGTTGTGGGCAGATATTCCCTCCTGTTCCAGCATTACTGGATAAGCTGAGTAGCAGAGATCTGCTGCTTTAAAATGTTTAACCCAGCTTGTTTTACTGACAGGCTAAAAAACATTTACATGAGCAGCTCTGTTGGGAAGCATAAAGGGCTCCAACCTTGATTGGGGTGATGATGCCAAACAGGTGGCACAGCCTTGCTGGATAATACAATCTGATATCACAACTGTTTGTGAAGTGCACATTTCTTCACCACCACATAATCCTTCTCCTGAGCTGCTCTTTAAACGTCAGCAAAGGCCTCTCATTAATTCAGCCTGACAGTTTGATTACAGCATTTTAACAGCTTCTGAAAAAAGAATTCAGTTGCTGGAGTGGGAAACTCGCTGTCTTGGCAGTGGAGATGAAGTGCAGCCTCACAGCCAGAGAGGCAGAGCTGATCCTGGAATTCCTGATCCTTCTCTCTGAGTGGTCACCTGTAGTTTAAATGTGTGGCATTTCCTCTCCGTGTAAATATATGCAAAGTCCACTTCTTGATCAGTAAAATTCTTGAAATAATGTGCTTCCCGTGGTGAGGATTTTTACCTGTTTCAGACCTTCCTCTGAGTTTCAAATCTGCTTTAGTTGAGAGAAATAGGAAGTATTAATTATTGCCTGTAGAAAGAACTGAGAGTCAGGAGTGAAGAATTTCGGTGTGTTGGGGTGGGATGGGGCTTCTGGAACTCAGAGGTGTGTTTAGTGGGGAAAATGCAAGTGCTTCAGAGATGAACTGTAATATCAGAACAATTGAAGGTAATTTTGACAGCCTGGCACTTGTTAATATTGCCATTTTGTGCTGTGTGGAAATATGTAGCAAACAGTAACCTAAATCTGTAAGTCTGAGCAGAAGTATGTTCTGCTTGGGTTATTTTGATGTTTTTCTTACCTAAAACTGTGTCATTCTTCCTTCAGGATCACCTTAAGTGGGTCTACAATGCTCTCTATGCCTATCCATGATTGTTGGTTGTCCTAAACCTGTTTTTCTCCCTGTCTTTCTTTGAATTTGTTCTTGCATTCAATGGTAATAAAAATGAGATATTTAAGCAGATGCAGAGGAAGTGTTCACTAAAATATAGATATGTTTTATACCATGAAATAAATCTACAGTAAATTTCTTTGGTATCAGTCCTTAATTTGACCAGACAGCTGTAAATCCAGTGAGATGGAGAGTGTCCAGAGTGTTTTAATTTTCAAGTGCCTGACCTGTTGTTATAATCTGTCTCTTGTGTTTGGCTCAACACTTGAAAATAAGGTATTTGAAAAAAGCATTTAACATAGTACTGCATTTTCTCCACAGACTCTGACACATCTCTGGAACCTGCAATGACAAGTCGGAACAGTAGCCATGCAGAGAAAACTGGTGAAATGTCCTCAAAGCAGTCAACACCAAAAGTGCAGGTCCAACGATCTGTCTCCCAAGAAACCATCACTATTCATTTCTCTGCATTTGGGAAGGAGGAAGAAGAGGAGGAAGAGGAGTTTAAGGAGTTTCTTGATGAGGAACTAGATGACCAAAGCATTGTAACAGCACTTGAAGCCAAGGAAGACCTCTGCTTTGAGCATCCCGGCCATGACTCTTCTGGTCCAGCTACCTCGCTTAACGTGGCCAACTCTGCATCCCTGCTGTCCTCATCACCTGCAGTTCTGCCAACTGCAGAGACTGTGACGCTCTTGGATTCTCCTCCTGCGTCCCGAGTGTTCAGTGCAGTGCCACTAGTCCTGTCTCCATCGTCACACTCATGTCACACAGTGGACGTATCAGGTGCATCTGTGGTGTATCAGGTGGGATCTGTGGAACAGAAATCCAGCCTGTCGTCTTCCCCGTCCTCATCCCCTTCCAGATCTACTGGGTCATCCACAGTTTCTAGTTCCAAGCCTTTTAAGGGGTTAGTCAAGTCCCTTTCGACAGATGTGGAACCCAAAGAACCCACCCCACCGATGCGACACAGGCAGTTAATGAAAACCCTGGTGAAATCTCTGTCTACAGACACTTCAAAACAAGAGTCTGAAGCTGTGTCTTACAGGCCACCTGACTCGAAACTGAACTTGCATCTGTTCAAACAGTTCACTCAACCTCGAGCTACAGGTGGTGATTCCAAAACTGCCCCCTCCTCTCCATTAACATCCCCCTCTGACACTCGCTCCTTTTTTAAAGTACCTGAAATGGAGGCTAAAATTGAAGATACTAAAAGACGCCTTTCTGAGGTAATGTATGAGCCTCTTCAGCTGCTCAGTAAAATAATGGGTGATGAAAGTAGTAGCCACAGGCCCAAAGCCTTATCTTCAAGTGCTTCAGAACTCTCAAACCTTTCCAGTTTGAATGGCCATTTGGAAAGCAATAACAACTACAGCATTAAGGAGGAGGAGTGTGACTCGGAGGGGGACATCTCTGGAGGTGACTCTGTGAGTAAGGGTGATCAGTCCAAGGCTGCTGAGGAACATGCAAGAGAGGCAGAGACCCCAAGCTCTCAGTCTTCAAGCACAAAGGACGTGAGTTCGAAACCTTCACTCGTACTTGAAAAATGTTCCTTGTCTGCACTAGCGAGCAGGGAGGACGAGGAGTTTTGTGAACTGTATTCTGAGGACTTTCTCTTGCTAGAGGATGAAAGCAAAACTGATAAACCTAGTGAAACTGGGGGGGATCCCGAGATGACTGAGGAAACTGCTACTGTGCTCAGTAGCGAAGATGAAAATAATCTGGATGTGCAACAGCCTAAACCACCGTTGAAAACTTTGTATGTCTTAACACTGTTAGTCTATGCTTATTTAATTATCCCTCTCCCTGGCTACTTAAGTGGACTCTTACTTGGAATGGCCCTTGGATTTATGGTAGCTGTCTGTGTGATTTGGCTTGTTACTCCACGTACTCATGAATATCTCAAATTTCATAAAAGTAAGAAAAAGCGATGGAATACGGGAGCCCTAGACATCAAAGAACCTGAAATACTCAAGGTGAGGTCATGGCACGTTGTGTGTGTGTTTGTGTGCATTGTTTTGGGTAGGAGGGATAAACTGGATTTATTCTGAAGGTGTAAATGAGCTGAATTATCCCTGTTTGTAAATGGAGTTTCTTTTCAGGGTCAGATGGCTTTAGCAGGGGCACAAATGGTTGAGTATCCGAGGATATATAAGATTTCAGTGTCTTTAAGGATTAGTGGAAAATGGAATTTCCTCAAAAGTAAAAGGGCAAATGGTTTTGCTGATGGATTTGAAATGATCCATCTGAATTACTGAGAGCAAGTAGTGTCAGAGTTTGGTGTGTGAAAGAACATTTGTTCTTGAAGCTGCATTTTGGGAGGTGTATTTTGTTTCTGGGGTATTTTACTGTCTAGGCAGTAATTTATCTTGTCTGTTCAGTCTAAGCAGAGTCAGAAGCGTTGTGTTCAAGTGCAGCATAGAGAGCTGGAGAGCACATGGAATTCTCCTCAAACATGAGCTAATTAGGATGGGAGGAGGATTTACAGTTCAGCAAAACATGTGCCTGAGAGCTGGGTTTTACATGAAGCTCTTAGAAAAGTTATTCTCCCTCCTCCTTGCCCTTCGCCATCTCCACTTCTCTTTCAGATAATGCAAGTTCAGTTGTGATCCATCACTGAGTTCCTTCAGTGGCTTTGTGCTTGTTGTCCCTGCCCTGCCACTCCTCATCTGTGATGAATTAATCTTTTCCCAAGTGCAGAATTCTGAGCAGTAAAGCACCTGCTGGTTTCTTGTATGCTCCAGAAACCTTTCAGAGTGATAGTGGCAGAACCTTCACCTGACATCACTTGCTTAGCAGAGCATTTGTGTAGATATTAAATTGAGCTTTCTGAAGATGCATCTCCAGCTGTGTAACAGCACAAAGGTTGCATGAACTAAAATCCAGCCAGTATATGCTGGAGAATCTGTAGTGTATTGATAGCTAATCTCATGTGTCTTTAGGTAAAAAGAGAAGTGAAATGCAAAATGCAACTTTTGCTGAGTAGAGGCAGCGATTGCATGTCGAGCCCTCACGCTCCCTTGGTGTTCCCTTTTCCCCTTGAATGAAACAAATTGTGGTCTTTATTTGCTCTTGTGAATGCAGACTGGGCACTCCTGGACAAGCTTTCAGTTCTGTCCTTCTTAGTTGGGTGCTGAGACCCTGCATATAAATTTGCCTCAATCCTTGGAAGCTGATACAGGTCCTGATGTTCAATTATTGGCTGGTGTTCAGCTGTCTCAGAGATGTTGCTGTTAGTCAGGAACCTTTAAACTGTATATTTTAATGCTTTCATCCAGGAGATACATTTTGTGAGAATGGCTGTAGGCAAGGGAATGAACAGTGTGGAGAAGTCTGTATGAATGTAGATTAATGGTTTTTATGACCTGACAAGTGTTTCTGTGCTCATTAACACGCAAAGTAACTGTCTTCAGTATGTAAATGTTTCAGGGTTTTAAAACCCAGCTCAGTGCCTGTATTGTAGTGGAACATAATGTAATGTGATTTAGCAGATTGCAAGTTATTATTCCCACTCCATACAAGTATTTTCTATTTGCATCTGTCAAAATGAGTACTGGACTGTTTAGAGCCTCCGAAAAAAAAGGAGGTAAAGACTTAATCTTGTAGCAAAACTCAGGCAAATACAGGAAAATGAAACTTGATGCTCTTGCATAAAGATGTTTTTCTTCAGAACTTGTTGGTCTTGTATTCTGGCCTGGCCTGCTGTCATGCAGTTATGAGAAATGCTCTGAGTAAGATCCCTTTATGGGGCTCAAGGAGTTGGGATTCTGCCAAACTGCCGTCAAGCTATTTTTGTCCAAGCCTGTGTGCATTCTCTCTCCCCCGTGTAAATAAGGTTTGAGAAGTTTGCATTTCCCAAGTTTCAAAAACTACTGGAAAATTCCCCTCAGCAATCGCTGAAATACTTGGATGTTGGTATTGTCTCCCACAAAATTGTTCACGTCTTCATGTCTTTGGATTTGGGGGAGAACATCCACCCAAGCAGGCAATGCACAAGCATTGCATGTTTTCTTATCTGCTTAGTCTTCGCTTCTCTGGCTTCCTTTCTTTTTCTTTTTCTTTTTTTTTTTCTCTGCCCACATATTTTTTTTCTCCTTTAATCCATTAGTCTTTCCTAACTTCCTTCTTGGCCTTCCAAGTGTGCATTCCCTTGTGTTGTGCTGGCTGATACGAAAGGTTTTAAGTAACAGCTAAAAGGGGAATGATAGATTTACCCTTTCCATTAGAAGGAACTTTTAGGAGAACGCAGTGGCAGTGCCTGCTGGAGAAATGGAGCTTTCTGAGCCACAGCTCTGCAGAAAGAGGAGGTTTTTTAGCAGCAGCTATTCCTGAGTACCATCCAAGGGGTTTCACGTTTGCCAGTGGCCTCTGACGGATAAATGTGTGTTCCAGTAAAGGCGATGGTTGCTTCTGCCACCTCAGATCTTGTCATTAAAGCTCAAAAAGTGCCTTACCTTTTTGCTCATTTATCAAGCAAAACACTGTTGCAGTATTTTTAAACGGTGGTAACGTGGGGGATACCAGTAGAGTTAGTGTGATTTGAGTGATGATTGTATCATTTGATAAGAATGGATATTAATCTGTTAAAATCACTGAGAAGCTTCGGGGACAGTTTTCATTCAGATTTGGAGTTGTGTTGTGGAAGTGGCTTTTACTGATTCTTTTATTTATGAATTTGAAAATATCATAAATCATGATTTTAATTTATTTTTCCTTGCAGACTTGGTCTGGGCCCCAAACCCTGTGGGTCCTTCCTAAGGATCTTTTGCAGTTCCCCCCATCAGCAAGTGCTGACCTTTCTGAATGGCGATCACAGGCTCGGTGTGGATGCCCAGCAGCTGCAGAGCAGCACATGACTCTGGGCATTGTCCTCCCTGAATTACTGAATTTCTTATTTTAACAACTTTGCCAGCACAAAAAAGACCCATCATACAGTCACTCCTCTCCTGCACAAGGAAATCCATTGTTGTTTCAGTAGTTTGGGGGGAATTTTTATCTGTTGTTAGCACGTTATGGTAACATAACTTCTCTGTTTGGGTGCGTTGCAAAATGATTCCCGTGGGCTGTGAATCTTTTGTTGCAATTTGTTTTTGCAAAAAGAGGAGCGGAGGTGTTTCTGCTGCAGTTGTTCTTGAAATGCAGGAACTTGGGGATGGCTTTTGGGGGTTCTTGGATAACCTTCTCAATGTGTTTTTAAGCTAAATGAGGCAATTTACAAAGCTGAAGATCACTTGAAGTGAGAGGGCAGCTGGTGTCCTTACCCTCTGTAACACCCTTAGATAACATTTCTGCAGCTGCCACACACTTTCAGATTCAGTAACAGAGTGAAGAATCTTCACTTGGAAAAGTATTAACATTTCACTCTCAGCAGTGCAGTGTTTCTCTGTAACAAAATAACTTGAATCTCCAGTGCAAAAAAACTTCCTTAGAAATTAGGAAACTAAAATTTTACGTACAAGGAAGGTTTGTAGTAGTGCAGTTTGTTTCTCTTTCATCCTGACTGTTGTCTGAAAATAAAACTTTAAATATCTGAATCAAAACTTCTGTTGGGTTTTGGGCTGTGCCTCAAATCCATGAAGCAGCCAGTCTCCTCCTGGTACAGAAATCACTGTGTGGGTTGCTGGTTTAGGCAGTAAATGTATTTTTCTTCTGTTGGTTCCAGGTTTTGTTCAGTACCTTTGACAGCCAGAAATCATGGTTGAAAGTCTTGGTGAGGTTCTCCAGTTGGTGGTAACGTGGTGGTTGTGCTGTGAGAAGCATTTGCACTTCCCTGGGGTGGTTGTGAACAGAGGACAGGGTGTGAGAACTGTGAGTTGGGCAGGTTGGACAGCTAATCCTCTTGTTTGAAGTGGAAAGCCTGGGCACATGGTAGGGATCAGAAAAGCAGGAGGGATTGTTTTACTCCTTACTATGGCACATGGCAGTCGAGAGAACGATGTGTTGGAAAACTCCAGCCAGTTCCACGTCAAGCAGGACATTAAAGGAACGTCAGGTTTTGGGTACCACACGTACCCACCCCGGAGTTTCCAGCCCTCCTCCTGTATAACATCACAGCTTATTGGGGTTAGAAAAAGGGCTCGTGGCTAAGCTTCCTGCAGAAACCCACTTTCCAAGGAGCCCTTTCTCCCTGTGCCAGCTGGTGTGGTGTTTGGCTGAACTGCCTTGCAGAAGGAGGCAAGAAACTCCCGAGGCAGCAAAAGTCCACGTGTGCACTTGCCCATCTGCAGGCTCCAGACCACGGTGTCTGAGCTAGAAATAGCTCAGAGTTCTGATCTGGGGGCAGGTGGGAGCTGCTCCAGAGATCTGTGGGCCATATGGATAGTCCAGCTCCACACAGAGGGAACGGCTCATGATGGCTCTGGGCAACTCACGTGATGTCCTTGTGCTTCAGTAAGTCCAGCTGGAGTTCCTGGCTGAAAAATTAATTGCTGTCTGCTCAAAGATGTCTTGGATTAAGAATTTCTAGGAAGGAGATGGGATGTGCTCAAAAATGCATCGTCCCTGCTGAGCAGAGCTTGATGGCTGAGAAACCTCTGCCTTGTGCATTCTGCCTCCTGTATGGTGGTTGTACAGAACCCAGTGCAAGCAAAGAACCCAAACATAAAGCTTCTTCAAAGAGTATGCCCTAATTTCTGTTCATAAAAGAGGTAATCTGCTTTGGAGCTGAGCAAAGATGAATGGCTTAATCTTTCCTGAACATAAAAGAAATGCTAATTTCTCGAGGTTTTTCAGGGTTTGTAGTGAAACTGGAGCTAGATGTTGGAGTAAGTAGATATCACTGTTACTATGGCACCTAAGAAAGTGTGTGCTGTCTACTGTAAGGAATTGTGGCACTGAAGAAAATGAGCATTCAAATAAATTTTACATTTCTGTGTGTGGGAGGAAACTTTAATAAGTGGAAGTGTGGCAGTAACTTCTGGGTTGTTTTGCAGAAGGCAGTTACAGCTGATGGTTTTGAGGAATCCTGGGGTGCTCATTCAGCTCTCCCCACTTCCCCCACTGTGCTCAGCGAGGTGCTGGTAAAGGTGCCATTTTACTTGCTGTTGACATTGATGAACGTTGAGTGTGCTGAACTTAAGGTTCTGATGTGCAGGTAGAAGCAATTATCGAAGTATGTTGTGTGGCAGGTTGAGAGAAGGGAAGCTTCTCTCCCTTGAATGAGTATTGTGGCTTGTCTTCCGCCCCATTTCTCATCCTCATTTCTGTGATCAGATGTCAGAGACAGGAGTAACACCGTGGTCAGAGTCAGCACTTGCAGGCCTGTTACAGCAGGGCTGGCTGGTTTGTTTGCTGTTTTTTTCACTGCACAGAAACTAATTGAATTTAGTCCACATGTATGACTCCTGTGTTGTAGCAGGGCCGTTACACAACACGTTAAACGATCTCAAACGGTGGTGGTGCATGAAAGCAAACTCCATTGTGTCTTCCACTGAGCCCTTAGTTGTGGGAGATTGAGATGTCAGAGCTGTCTGTAAGCTGGCAGACTGTTTGCTCTGTGTGGCTCTCGGTGATTGGGATGGCTGTGCTTGCTGGGAGCTGCACAGCCCTCCTGTGCCTGCCTGGTGGCTCTTCCCAGCATCCTGCACTTCCCACCGTGGTTCCTGGGGATGAGGTGAGAGCACCCTGTGCTACATATCCAAAACAGTTGTGTGCTTGTGACACTGTCCTCACCTCATGCTCTGTCAGTTCGATGCTACCTCATTTGGTGCATTTACTGCCTCGTTCTGCTCCTGCAGTGAGCGAAATAACTTCAGCAAAAGCCTGGATTTAAAAGAATTTAAAACTTTTATGTACATGCTGCACTCGGTTTTCCAGCAGCTTAAAAGCCTTGTTAACAGGTGTTTTCTTCTCTAGGGATGGATGAATGAAATTTATAATTACGATCCAGAAACATACCACGCCACGTTGACTCACTCCGTGTACGTGCGACTCGAAGGAAGCACCTTGCGACTCTCCAAACCCAATAAAAACATCTCTAGGAGAGCTCTGTACAATGAGCCAAAGCCTGACGTCACCTATGTCAGCCAGAAGATTTATGAGCTGACAGAGAGCAAGGTGAGTGTGCCTTACTTACACCTGATTTTAGCAAAGAACACTTTGCAACTTCTTTTTAACTTTGAGTATTTTTCTTCTGCTTCTCTATCTTCATGTTCTGTCATTTATGTAAACAAAACTGCTGTCATGACTAACTTGCAGAAGGTTGTGCTGGGGAGGAAGATTGAGCAGGATTTAGAAAAAAGCCCATGTTTACACAGCAAGGGAAAAGCATGGCTCTGCTCTGTCAGTTCAGAGCAGGAGGTAACTCGTGGCAGCTCAGAGACTTGTTCCCCACACAGGAGATTACTGCAGGACTATTCTGAGGGTCACACCAAACTTCATCATCTCTGCTGGTTGTCTCTGTCCCAAGGCAGCTCAGATAAGATTTGCTTTTCACTCACTGCATGGGAACGTGAAAGGGGAGAGCAGGAGGTGGCTGGAAGGCCGTGACTTGCTGTAGGTACCCCCTGTCCAGGGAAGGAGGTGGGGATTTTTGCGGTTGGAACGTCAGCAGTAATGCTGGGACAGTTTCCCTGCGTGTCGTTTGCCTCCCTCAGACCTGTGAAGAGCTGCCACATGAAGTTGATTCCATTGGCATTGTATTAAGTAAGACATCAATAGCTCATTATTAACAGAATGGATTTTTTTAATGTGCTGCATCAGTCGAGGGCCTTGGCAGTGCAGATGTGGGAGGAAACCAGGCATTAGTTGAGTGTGGAAGTGAAAGGGACAGAGGGACTCGTGAAAGCGAGGAAAACCTCCCTCTGTTCCCTTGAGTCCACATGGGAAAGGACTTCTAAAGCTCAGTTTCCTGAGATGGGCCTGAAAAGCTGAGTTTAAAACACAGTTTAGACTCTCATTATCTACCCCGTGGTCACAGAAACAGGGTTCTTGGGTTTTCTGGTTTTTCCTTGTAACTATGAGAATAAGATCATGTCAATGAAAACAGAGTTTCTGATCCACATGATTGTATAAACTGCTCAAAAATGGCCTTTGTTTTAATTCCAAGGCCATGGCTCACCAAAGACCTGGTGATAGCAGTGGGTTGGACATCCACCAGCGATGCTGAGTCAGTTAAACCCAGCAGATCCAGCGTGGGATCTGCCTCTCTTGCATTCCTGTGTGAGTGTAGGAACATAGAAGATAGAACTGACAACAGTTAAGTTAATTTTAACCCTTTCATTTACCCTTCAGATTTCCCTGGTTCCCAAGAGTCTGGCACGGAAACGAATCTGGAATAAGAAATACCCAATTTGCATTGAACTCGCTAAACAGGAGGATTTCATGGCTAAGGCCCAGACTGAGAAGGAGAACGCAGAGGAAAAATCTTCTGCTGAAAAAGTGGACTCAAACAGTGAAGAATCCAAGAAGCCTCAGGAGGGGGCAAAGTGCAGTAGCCAAAAGGATCAAGTGCTTTACCTCTTTGGGAGGACAGGGAGGGAGAAGGAGGAGTGGTTCCAGAGGTTCCTCCTCGCCTCCAGGCTGAAGTCTGAGACGAAGAAGCCATCGGGTCCGTCTGGGAGCAAGTCAGGTACTCACATTTTGGGTTCTAGTGTGTCTGTTTGTTAAAAGAAACAAGCCAAAGTTCTGTTTTGGTGAACCACAGTGATCTTTACAGGCAAGTAGTACCCAGGACACTCCTCTGCTCCTTGTCTTGGCCTCTCATTCCCACCTTCCCACCCTGCCTTTTCCTCTCTTGGCTGTGTACTTGGCTGTATGCCTTCAACTGTTGCTATTTTTAAACTATTTTATATGAATGCACTATTTTTCAGTGACTGTAATAACTCCTGCAATATTTGTAAGGAGGAATTGTTCAAACTGCTTTTTTCTCATCAACATTTGCAGTATTAGACTCATCTCCTATTACCCATCTTTCCTCCTCCATCCTTCCTTCCACTCTAATCTCCTGGAAATGATAAAGAGCTTTCTCATGGATTAGTGTCACAAGAAAACACGTTTTTCTGTTTATGAAGTCCTGCACCAATATATCTATCTATCTGAATATATATATATATCTAAACCACCAAACATGTTAGTCTATAGTATTGATCAAATGTTTGAAAAAATAATTTAAAACCATCCTCTGATATAATTTTAAACCTGAATGACTCATGCTTTTCTATCTCTCTTCTCTAAGAAGCTTTTAAAAAATTAGTTAGCATCATTATTTCTGGCATATAACATCTTGAAATGCAAATGCAAAATTAAGGGCTAATTAAAATTCTAATAGTTACGTGCTTTCGATAGTACTTTTAATTGTAACAGCCTATAATTACATTAGGAAAAAAAAAAAGTTTAGTCCTAGGTACCTTTTAATCACCTGACTTTTATTTTAGGCGTTCCCAGCAGGGCTGCTGGGAATTCTGCCATGCGTTGTACATATGTGAGTGTCCATATCTAAATTTGCTATTGATCAGCTGACTGCCCCAGTCCCACGTCCTGCTGAGTGCTGAATCATCCCAAGGACTGGCTCATTTGGCTTTAGGACCACCTGAGCACGCAGGAGTGGGATTTACTTTGAGCCTTCAGAATGAGAAAGCGCCACTCTGAACGTTGGTTGGGTTGGGGTTTTTTTTTCCCAAATAAATTGTATCTGCAAAGTAACTAAGTTCCTATAGTGTTTGATGCTGCGCTCTGCTGTGTGGCTGTCAGCTTTATCCTGTGTTAAAGGGGCGTTATTCCTTTGAGTGCAGGGCTCCTGGCAGCGCACGGCAGAGCCGACGCTCCGCCGGCAGCTCTCACGCACAGCCGGAGCGGCAGCAAGGGGAATGCAGAGGAGATCACAGCCCAGCCCAAGCACAAGGACCTGGCTGGCAACGTGAGGCAGAAAATGCTCCTGGACTACAGCGTTTATATGGCAAAGTGTGTTCCACAGGAAAAGAAAAGCCCTTCAGGTAGCCCAGTGCAGAGTGCAGACAGCAGCCCTACAGCTGTGAAAAAGGTAATGCTTGTCCTCCAGAGGATACACCAGTAAGGATGTCTGTAGCTCCTACTAATCCCTCAGCCTCCTGGACTGCAGCTGAATCCCTCTCAGTAAACAGAACCTTAATATTCACTACAACACTCTTAATAAATGGGCCCTTAATGTTAAGTGCGATCACCATTCATTTAAAAATGTGAGTCCTGTCGTGCATCTTTGTTTCCAGACTTCCATACAATGTCCAGAAAGGAAGCTGTGGCACACCATACAAACAAACACAGCCTGTGTTCCCCCAGGCCAGCAGATATTCTAGCCCCCAACAGCCCCTGGAGCAGTGAGGAATTCTCTGCTGGATGTGGCACGTGTCAGAAATCCTTCTATAAATAGCTGAGCAGAGCTGGCAGGAAAACCTGCGTCACAGCAGAACCTCCTCACCCAGCAGTTCTGGCAGCAGGAGGCTGCAGCCCTGGGGAGCTGGCACTGCCAAGAAATGATGCTCAGAACTGTAGCATCTACCTGCCTGTCTTAGAAAGCACTGTTTTTCTGCTGGCTTTGGGAGCTCTGCCTGGAATAACGAAGGGTGGTGAATTCTTCTGTCGTTGCAGGCACTTGAGAGACATTTAATGTGTTGTGTTTCCTTCCTGGAAACCTCCTGGTTTTAATGAAATACCTGGTAGTGTGTGTACACACCCAAAGTTATTTCAGCTGCCTTTGCTTCTTTGTGTGTGGTCAGTGGTGCAGCATCTGCATGTATAATATTTCCAGGTGTTTTGAGATGGTTCTCAAGTCAAGCAAGACATAATCCTCTTGGATTGTAAACAAAACCTTTCATGCAGCAGAGGGAACAATAGTTTCCTGAACCCTGTTTACAAACATTGAAAGGAAGAGTGTGTTTCCCTGCACTGTGTTTGTTTATCATCTGTTTGTGATGTTTCTGAACTGGGTTTAAGGATGTAAGATGGGGCTTTGCTTTCCAATTTTCTGATAAATCAAAGGAAGGGTAGAGGTCTGACTGGGAAGAGGGAGTATCTCTGCTGCAGACACATTTCTAAGTCTGCCCGCTCTGGGTTTATCTGCTTTTACTGCCAGGGGTTAAATTACATACAGCTTTCTCATTTCATTGCCAGAGGTCAATCTATATCTGTGTGGTCTCGTTCCCTCTGTTGCATGTCAGGATGATGACAGGCCCGTGGCAGCACAGCTGATGTGTTTGTAAAGCTGCTCTCTCTGCTGAGCATTTGTGTTCTGAGCTGACCTGGGCTCCAGCACTGAACTTCCAGTGTAAAACAGGCCTTTTCTGTCCTCAGTTTGTAGAATTTATAGGGCTGAATAACCTGCTCTTTGTTTTCCAGTTGCCAGATGCCCACGAGGAAGCTGAAGAAGAAGAACAGGAGGCCTGGGTGAATGCTCTGCTTGGAAGAATATTTTGGGATTTTTTAGGAGAAAAGTATTGGTCTGATCTAGTGTCAAAGAAGATCCAGATGAAATTAAGCAAAATAAAGGTACCTGATCTGGAGACTTGCCCTACACACTCCTTGTGAAAGAAATGAAACATAGTCTTAGAGTTTTAAAACAGTACAAGAAGTATTTATTTCAGACTTGTAAAAGACCAGTAAATAAATATGATAGAGAATTCCAGTTCAGTTTCACATGGATCTTGACATGTTAACTTGGCTGCTTCACTTTGAAATGAGCTACAGCTGGATGAACTGTTTGTGTCTGTCAGGTTTTTATGTGAAAAGTAGAAGTATTATTATGTATACTTCAGGGATAAACAGAACTGCTTATAAATGCTGAAAGCTGCTTTGGGAAATAGGAGATGAGGGAACCACAATTCCAGTGTGTTCCTGTGTACCTCAGACATGCCCTGCTTGCAGGACAGGTCAGTGGCAGTAAATGGTCATGGGAAGAGCTGTGTGTGGAGTGCCAGGATGGAGCTTCCACGAGCTGCACGAGCTCCAAAGGTGCTTTTGAGCCACTCCTGTGCCTTCCCCTTGCATTCTGTTCTTTCACTGGTGGCCCTTCAGCTGAGTCCATTCCTTAAGTTTTCCTTTCCTCTCTCAGGAAATGAATGTTTGGTTCCATAACATGTATTTGACTTTTTATTTTCTGGCCTTTCAGCTGCCCTACTTCATGAATGAGCTGACTCTGACTGAGCTGGACATGGGGATAGCAGTGCCCAAGATCCTTCAGGCCTTCAAACCTTCTATTGATCACAGAGGTAAAACACAAGCTTCCTTGTCTGGTTCTGCCAGGTTCCTGCCTTTTTACCAGTGGAGAACAGGATTTTGATCTGAGATACTGAGGGGTACATGTGAGGCTTGGTCTAAAGTAATTCTGTAGCTGTGGAAGTGTGATTGTGTCTTTCCATAGGCAGTAATTACTGAACTAAACTAAAATTTGCATGCAACAGAGATGCTGACACATATCTGACTGCAGAGAGCATTGCACATCTCCTTGAGACAGATCTGATTCTGTACCATAGCTCAAAGCAGGTTTGGCTCCCCAAGAGAAGTTCCCCTGTTCTGAAAACAGGAGATTCAGAAAAGATAATTGTAATAACTTGGAAAACAAGAACACAGTGTTGCTTTGAAAATAAACTTCAAAATACAGCATCATTTTATGTCCTTACTATTCAATATGGATTTTTTAAAAAGCTGAATCACTTTCATATTGGTGCTTTATGAATCAGAACTGTTTGTTTTCTGTTCTTTCTGGCTTGCATACGGTCACAGGAGTATATTTGAGGATACTCATGTCACTTAAGTAGTCTCACAAGAAAGCAAAACTTAGGATAATGGTTTTTAGCTTCAAAAGTATTTATTCCACATGCTGAGGAGAGCTAGATGCTCTCTCTTCTCCAGGACAGAACCAGAGCAGTTTGTAATTTTAAATTGTGTCTGAGCTTCTCCACTCATGAAGGTGGAGAAATTTCTAATTGGTATAAAGGGAAATACCTCCTTGGAGTGCCTGTTGTGGTAGAGCTGTGGATGGCATGGCAAGCAGCTTGTTTTTGTTTTAAATTGCTCTTTCAGCTCTTAGGTGAAGTTACTGAGATGATAATTTCTAGATGGGGCTAAAACAAATAAATTGGTAGCGAGATGGTAAGAATTTAATGAATGTAAGAGACTTGGTACAAGTGTTAAAACCCTCTGGAGAGGCTCTAAATTACAGGCCAGCAATGAGCCAAACTTCGAGTCTCAGTAGCATATTTGGAACAATAGCAGACATGTCCATGGACAGAGTTTGAATAGATCATTAGCTCTGTGCCACTCAGATCACTGACTGAAAGCACGGGGTTGGTGAGCACTAACCTTTCCCTCATAAAACTGAGAACAAAACAGACTCTGGGGAGTTCCTGAAATCCTCTTGGCCATACATAACATCAATTATGGATCTAAATGCTATTGTTTGCCCTTATCTCCCTGAGACTTGCAAGCCTTTGGGGAAAAACTTTATCTATAAAACCCGGGGTACTTTGCTCTCAACTTCTGGGAAGTTTGTTTGCCGCTGAGCTTCACAAACAAAGCACGTTTGAAAAGAGCAAAGTGTTGGGTTGTCACGAGGCAAAAAATCTGTCTTTTTAAGAGAAATGAAAACTGAATCGATGCAATAAGCTGGAGTGCAGTCAGTATTTAGGGAACTAACACATATTGCTGCTGCTTGTCATATGCCTCCTGCGTGGGACAGCAGGTTCTCCGAGTACTGATGAAATCCTCCTGTGTTCCCAGCAGCAAAGTGACTTCACTCTTGGTACAAATTTTATTTTCTGTTACAGAACAAAAAAAAAAAACCATTTCAAAGTTGTTACATTTGTGATGCTTGCCAAGTGGTTTCATGGTTTCTTTTTAAACAAGCATTCATTTCAGGGTTCTTGTCAGAGTGGTGCCCTTTGCCTGGATTTAAGCGTTCTTTGAATTCCTTTCTCTGTTCTCAGAACTTCAGTTCTAACCAAAGGCTGGAATTCCAAGTCATGAGATGGGATTTAGGAGACTTGGCTTCGATAAATTGCTGAAATAGCAGTGAGATCAATTGACTCCTTCAGGTGCTTGTTCACTTAAACTGTGACAAGGAAACACTTACGGGGGAATTGCTAATCCTTGTAACTTCTTCCCCACTTTTTGATGACATGTGAACTCTTAGTTTCCAAGAGCTTGCAGTGAACAATTACTGAAATAACGTGTTGTGTAATTACACTTAAAAGGACATAAATAAGGGTATGATAATTGGAAACGCTTGTTTTCGTAAGGATAAAAGTATTTGTTGGTAAGTTGACCTGTGAATAAACCACTTGGTTTATTTGGGAATATGAGTTTAAAAAGCCCTAAAATTTCAGGGCAGTATCTAAAATGAACACGTCTAAGGTTTTGGGGTTTTTTTTAGGTGTTTGAGACAGTCATTTGAGGTGTTTTTGAGGCATTTGAGCCTTTTGTGAGGCTTTAAAATGCAGTTACTAATTTTGAAGTGCTTTGTTTCATCCAGAGTTTTTTTTAACCAGTGCTTGATTACAAGGAAAATATTTTTTTTCTTATGAGGCTTCTCTAAGTAACTCAATTTGTTAGCAGGCAACATTAGAAAAAAGATCTTGTTTGTGTTAATAGAGTCCTGTTTGGGTGACAGCATATGCTGTAGCATTCCCTGTAATTCTCTCAAGGCTAGGGAACCAGAAAATTCTGAATAAATTGTACCATCTGCCCAATCCTTCACTCCCTCTCCCTCCCCTTTTCCCTCTGGAAAATGTGGATGAACGTTTTCTGGCCAGAAGGAATTTTCCCTTTCAGTAATGGCATCCTTTGCTCCATTTGATCTGCTGTTAAAACAGCATTGATGGTTGAATTGTGCTGACTCATTGATTATCCAAAAAGTCTGTTTAGCTGTTTTTTCCTTCTTTCTCATGATCTTACTGCTGCTTTCTCCTTGTAAAGAGGAAAAATATATATAAGCTCGTGTTTGAGTTGCTGTGTTTGGTTTTAGAACAGAGTTAGAAGCAGTGTGTGAGGGAAAAGAAGTGATTTGGGTTAGTAAAGCACCAGCCTGCCTTCATCCTGCTTCCAGCATGGAACCTCTCAGGGTGTCAGTCACCTGGCCTGTATTCCTGTGAGCAGAAATGGTGGGATTAGGGACAGTGCTGTTTGTCTGACATGTTTTTGCAGAAAACAGTAGTTCTTGGCCTTTTAAAACGTGACTTTTACAGATGAATCAAACGCAGGGAGGAATTACCATTAATTGCTTCTGAATAAGTAAATAAAAGCAGAACGTGTCAGTGATGATGTGCCAGGTACTGGTTTTGTGCAGCTGCAGTGTCTGGAAAAGGAAGATGCACAATCTGTGTTTATTGGCATCTGATTTCTAATATCTGAATCCCAAATACCTGCAGCTTTGTTTAGTTGGTGGGGGGTCACTCAAGAGGCAGGACCTAATCCTGCAGCTATTCCCAAGACAGTTCTTTTGGTGAATATTCTGCACAACAATAGATTTAATGCAGTACCCCACGTCTAGAATTGTCAAAGTAATGACCCTGCTTGCTGTGAGTCATGAAAGGAATGCCTGTAGCTCAGTTACTGGGGGAACCTTGTCATACTCCTTCAATCCACCACTGGCAAAACAAGAGGCAGCAGGTTGTGATGTGACACAAGCAATATTGCTCTGGGATTTCAAGTTGTGCTTTGTTTGGACAGCGTCAGTAGAGGAGTGTCCCCATTACTGTTTGGCTCGGAGCAATGCTGGAAATAGTTTTGAAGTGAATCCCTGATTGTGTTCTGTGTTCTTTTTCTCATTTCAGATCTCTTAAGCAGTTTAGGTGTGTGTAAATCACACTCCTTTTTTCAGATTGCTGTCTTTCAGGGTGGCTTTGATTTACACTCTGTTCCATGAGCTTAATATGAACAGAAAGCTTGCTTTGTGATGGTTCTTAAAGTGACATCTTTGTGTTGTTTATTTTAGGACTGTGGGTTGATTTGGAAATGTCCTACAATGGATCTTTTCTAATGACCCTGGAGACCAAGATGAACTTGACCAAACTCGGTAAAGAGCCTCTTGGTGAAGCACTTAAAGTTGGCGAGATCGGCAGAGAAGGGTAAGGGATGGCAGTGATGGAATCCAGCTGGAGCTTTCGTGGTGAAAAAGTGGGATTTTCCTTGTGGATGAGCAGCTGTGGCTCTGCAGTGGATTGAAAGAAATTGGGGGGTTTCATGCACATGAGCGTAGAACGTGGCCTTTCTGTGCAGCTTTAGTGTATGATTGCCCCGTTGATGATCATCTTAATGAAAGGCTTTTGTGATGCAGTTATTTTTTATGCATTTTAGTAGGATTTTAAAATGTGCAGCAACTAAAATTTAGGTTTGTCTTAGGCTTGATTTGGGGTCTTAGTAAAGCTTCAGTACTGGAGATACAAACATACAGAAACGGGTAGACACGTGTAACAGGCTACTACAGCATGGCACAGCTACAGCTGTAAACCACAGAGGAGTAAACAATGGGGAAGGGAAATAGGCTGTAATTGTAAGGTAGAGACTTTTTCAATAGCTTTATTGCACCCTGGGAGTAATCACACCCCTGCTTTAGTCTCTGTTTTATCTCATAGCCCACTTCTGTTTCCCTGCTACGTCTCAGTGAAATGCCTTATGTTGATAAACTAATGAAGAAACACTGTACAGTGACTTACCTCTCTTGTATTTGTGCCTTCCCTCTCATTTTTGTGATGTTGTTGGAATTTTTGAGTGTCATCAATCTGTCCATTTGTTTTAACCTGGTGAGTGACACCTGTCAGGTATCCATCCCATCAGCTGTGGAGTGTTCATTCTTTCTGTGCTGTGTTCCCTCTGCACTTAAGACAATCTGCAGCCCCTGAACAGCAGGTGATCTCTGATTTGGTGTACGCAAATCAAGAAAACAGTCTCTAAATCTGGCCATTTGTTTAGCTATGAATAAAATGTTGTGGTCTTTCACAATGAAGATACTGGATGCTTTGTGTACTCATGTCACAGCTCTGACCATTTATTCTGAGATATCTTGAAGCAAGACTTACAGCAGCCCTATATTTCAGTGCAGTCATGGCAAGAAAATAAATGTGAAAAAAAACCTAATGGCTGAATGATCTCATACGCTGGTGGTAGAAATACAGAGGATTTAAAATCGACCCAGATTCTCATTGTCACTGCTTGAAATAAATATTTCTGAATTTACAGCAGCAGAACTGGTAGGTGCACATTTTTCAAAATCCCTTTAATCCTCCCCCCCCCCAAAAAAAAAAGGGGGGATGGAGAAGGAAATGTCTATACAAATTAAATTCTTGCTTTCCTTCCCCCATCCCTTCAGGATTTTCTTTGTGTATTTTCATATCTTCTCAGTGCAGAAATGGCCTCAGAAATAATTAGTGAACGCGTTGATTTCATATTTAAAAACCAGTTTGCTGCTGGCTGAGCAATGGGCCCCCAGCAAGGCAGATGGAAGTGCCTGTAGCCAAGCAACCGATTGCTTGGAGGGATCAGCATTAACTGCTCTGCTCCCTGCACGGGCCTGGGGTGTTTCAAACCTCAGGGCCAGGTACCAGCTTTATGTAAAGAGCAGCCTAGTGCGTTCTGGTTTAAATGAGGGGGTTTTGATTGTTTTTTCCCCCTGCAATACAATGGATATTGTAAATGAATAAGCAAAGACTGAGAAGCACAGAACAGTTTGATTCTCAACTGTGCTTCCCATTGTGTTAGCTGATTTTAATTTTACTGCCTTTTTTAATGATCAGTCAGCAGTTGCTGTGGCTGTTACTCTGCATGTGTTTGCATCCATGATTATGTTGTGAGTAAGTGAGGAATGTCGGTTGGTGACACTCATTTGTGTCCCTCAAGAGCCCAGAACAAACCATCTCTTGAGAGGCAGTAACCACAAACTGGTGTAGGAGAGGCACCAGAGAGAGGGAGAGGAGGGGTGTTGTCGGTGTAAAGGGAGACAAACAGGCCAGTGTTGCACTTACTGTTTGAAACAGAAGTGAGATGTGCTGAGATAAGTTTGATAATGCCCTCTCAAGAAAATAGAGCTCTCAAAGAAGGTGGAAAACTATTTAATTGCCAGTTTTGTAAAATTACACAGGTTCTGCCATACAGGAGATGAGGAAAACTCAGGCAGGTTCACCCAAATTTACCACAGCTTTTCACCCCATCAGTCATTCTGGCTGTGTTGGACCACATAAAAACAAGCTGACAAATGGCAATTCATGAAATATTGTGCAATCTGCACAGGAACAATACTGTAGCTCCAAAGTGGGTTTATTCTGCCAGTGTTTGTGTCATATAAATGGTCCATTGTATGCAGAGAGCCCCTGAAATCTCACTCAAGCTTATTTATTGTTGCTTCGTTTAATGCGAGGAAATCCTGAGGTCTGAGCCGGTTGGGGTTTGTGAAACACCTTTAATTAGGAAATAAAACACCTCTTTTAAGGTGACACCTTTGGGAGCCCTGAGAATGCTCTGGGCATGCTTTGAGCTGGGTTGGTACAACCTGCAGAGGAAAGGGAAGCGAGGTCACACCCTCCTAGAAAATGTG
This sequence comes from Lophotriccus pileatus, assembly GCA_035583135.1. Classification (NCBI taxonomy): domain Eukaryota; kingdom Metazoa; phylum Chordata; class Aves; order Passeriformes; family Tyrannidae; genus Lophotriccus; species Lophotriccus pileatus. The sequence continues at coordinate 3,522,713 of JAWWES010000042.1, forward strand.
TAGTTTGAGTCTGACCTAAAAACGTGATTTTCTCCCTGAGAACCAGCTCCAGGGTTGCTATTTGGGCCAGTGACAGGAACCATCCACCACCCCCCCGTCCTCGGGGAGGTGGCTCAGTTTGGTGTGTGCCTTCACTCTCTGCAGGTATGAAATGCAGCTCTGGGTAAGGAAGGCTTTGCAGTTCTGATTCCATACCCTGGGTAGGAAATTCTGCAGCGTAGAGAGGTCCTGGGGTTACTGCTCCAGTTGGGAAGGAGTCCTGGGAGCTGCACTTGAGCTGTCCTTTTTCATTAGGACTTCATGCAGCAACCACCCGTTTGTTCTGGGTACTGAATATCAGGCAGTAGCCTCAGTCCATGCCCTGTGTGAGGTTATTAAATGCTTCAAATACACTTCCAAGAACACACACGCACACAAAGAAAGAAGGCACAGCTATAAACTGTGTTCTGAACATGCTGTAGAGAATTACAGTGCTGGATATTAGTCCCCAGGGCTAAAGCCATATGCTTTTGAAGCTTGTGTTGTGTAACTGTTGCAGGCTCTTGCTTTCAGTAGAGATCTGTTCATACTGAAGTGTATCCACTGTATCCTTCCCTCATTTTAATCCGTTTAAAAGATTTGAAATTTTTCCTGTGATTGTACCTAAATTCTTCCACAGGTTTAAGTCCAGGAATTAGTTACTACCAGCTGGTATTTTGTACCCTAAGAGCTGCCCTTGTTTGATTTTATTGCTTTACTTTTCCCCCATGTCATTCAAAGGTTGTTTTACCTGTCCAGCCTCCATTCTGCTCAACCCAGGGAAAGCCACGAGCAGCAGCAGAGATGCTTTCTAATGCATTTGGAATAATCTGCACATTTGATTTGAATATGTAAAGCAGCCGCCCCCCTGCCAACCTCTTTCATGCAGGATTATGTTCCATGAGGGAAAACAGATTTTCTGTTTTGAATGTAGTTCTGCCAGCCTGGCTTCAGAGTGGTTTTGGTTTTGTTCTTTCAGATAGGGCTTATAAAAAAAGAGGAGGGGATAGTTCAGAGTGGTGTAACGTCAGCCAAAGCTGTACAGGATGAAAAGCTATTTCAGGATATTACATTTGACCTGGGAATTGCATTGTTTCAGTTTCAGGCCAAGGGCGTATTGTCTTGCAGACAGTGATGAGGAATCCTCCAGCGCCGGCTCTTCAGAGGAAGATGATGCTCCTGAGCTGGCAGGAGAGAAGCAGGTGACTCCAGGAGCAGAAGGGTGAGCTGGTTAATCCTTCCCTCCCCCTTGCAGCCCATGCCTCGCTCAGTG
>JAWWES010000042.1:3532732-3545370 GCA_035583135.1 Lophotriccus pileatus
CAGCCTGATCAGCCCCGCAGCCTCATCCTGCCCCACAGCCTGATCAGCCCCAGAGCTGTGTCCCCCCAGCTGTGTCCTACCTTGCCACCAGCTGTGTCCTTACGATATCCATATCCTAACCTGGGCGTGTATGTCATGATCCTTGAAATGTAAAAGTACAGGTAACTCCCCGCAAAGTAGTTGTAAATTGTAGTGCAGAGAAACTTTTGAAACAGTAGTACAGAGAAACTTTTAAAAACTGAACCCATGTAGATTGGTACAGGAACCAGTGAGATGCTAGGTCTTTGCTCTGCCTCTTCATAATTAATGGGGCTTGTTTTCTTTCTGAAAAGAACCCCAACATTGCATATATATTGATACCCAAATGCAAATGATGGGCTACAGGCCCAGTCGTGGCAGTTTGGTTGCTCTGTTTCCAGCAATGTGCATTAAATTTACATGTGGTTGGTGGGGATCTAAACCAGGCCACAGTTTTGAATTCAAAGGTGAAAGACAAAGTGCACGAGTCACTGCCCTACAAAACCTCTTAAGAAATAACCAGGTTGGTTATAAGGTATTGCAGTAGGTGGAGCAATAAAAGTGCGTGGAATGGGGAAACTGGTGCAAAGCAGATGGAATGCGGAGCAGATTATTTTTACAGAGGTAATAATTTTAAACAGTGTACTTTACAGTGGGTGCTGTCTGTTGTGTGTGTACTGAGATGGAAAGCTAAGTTCAAAAATTCGCTTCTGAAAGGTGCTCTTGTTTGCAAGCGCTCCAGAACGGGAGACAATGAAAAAGGCCACCTGACATTTACTGTTTTCATTGTACTCGAATGTAGCAGAGGAAAGTTTGGGATTCTGTTCTTTGATGGATTGTTCATTGTTACCTGAAAATACTGGAGTAAGATATGGGGTTGTAGTTCAGGTTAAGCAAAGCTGAAGGCTTTGTTTTTCACCTGGGGTATAATAGCTCCACTCTCCTTTAAAAGTAAAGTAAACACATTAGCAGTGAAGCTGTGTAGCATACCTGGTGTTATTACTTCATTAGGGAACTGAAAAAAATTGGCTGTCAACAAAAATTACTTTATTGTACAGTGCTGATGTGTTTGTCTTAGTCTGGACTGTGAGGTTGAACTGAGGTCTCTCCATGGTCCCAACAGGTTTGGGCTTCAGATTTTGCAAGGAAAACACTGATTTGCAACTCTTGAAGTTTTAAAACCAATACTCAGTAAGAACAGTAATAAGTATATTTAAATACCAAAAACACTTTCCAAACCAAGATATTATTAATAAATTTTGTATAATTTTACCTGCACAGTCACAAAAAAATAGACTCATGCCCTGTAGAATTCAGCCCTTTTTGTCTCAGTTTCTCTCTCCCTACCCTGCCACCTCAACTCAGTATCTGATCTCAAGTTCTCCATTTCTGTTTCTTTTCTTGGCTCTCTCCCTGCTCTTTTTGCTCTGCCAGCTGTAGATCCTCACTGTGACTTCCAAGTTGAAATCTATTGCCCACCTTCAGTCCCTTTCCAGAACTAGTTTTAATTTCTGTGAACTTAGTCCCAGTCATCTCACCTGTGATTAACCCATTTAACAGTGAAACTGTTCTTGTCACTGGAATAATACATTCCCATGGAAAAGGCTGGCACACAATCCTTGGTGTTGAGGTAATGTAAAAACACAGAATTTCCTAAAGACTTTGCAGATTGTTTTCTTTATATTTCCACTAAGAGTAGTGGTTCTGATCTGCTGCTCTGTATTTTCTTTGGTAACTATACTGTTGGTTACCTGACACCCACATTCTGGAAGGGTGAACTCTCAGGTACAGCAGTGAGAAATGCAGTAGAGCTGTCAGTAAACAACAGCCACCATCCATATAATACCCTAATGATTTCCAGCTCCCTTTACATTGAAAAGAACCCTGTTGTTGTGAGCCCTGGACGTTCCAAACTGTGCCTGTTCTTGTTCTAACATGGAGAACTGGAAAATAACCTCTCTGGGATTAAAGTGGCATTTGGAACACGGTCTGTCCCTCCTGCAGCCGGTGGGACAGGTTTCAGTGCAGGGTTTGTGTGCCTGACACGGGAAAATCCCAACCTCAGCCAGCTGTGTTTTCTTCTGGAGTGTTCTTTATCTCGGCACGAGGTGTTTGCCCAGGGACCTGAGAGGTGTGAAACCCCGGGAAGGTTTACAGAGGACACGTTCAGGCACTATGTTAACTAATATTTATGTGTTTTATTTGAGTTGCAGGTCTCCTTGGCTGCTCAAAAAATAGTCTAATAGGGTCTGGGGGTTTTGAGGGTGGGGGATGTAAATTTGTCTTGCACATTTAAAATTAGCATGGACAGCTCTGGCCTGGATTGTAACTTATGTGCTATGGGTTTATAACTCTGCCCTTGGGTTGCTGGTGTTCTTGTGACTATTGAAATGAGTTTGGGTTTTACAGAGAGAATCAAGGATGAAAGCTGAGCTGGGCAACAAAGGACAGCTGGGGTGACCTCCTATAGCTTTCAGTTTTTCCTATTGCAGTAGGAGTGGGTGTATGAGTGAGAACCCCCTGAACTGAGTTACAGCCTAATGAGAAATGGCTAATTGGAATTTAGTCTAAGATTAAAAGATCTGTAGAATCGATTTAGCTTTCCAAAGAAGATCAAATGTATTGCTGTCAGCTCTCTTTCATATATTAACTTCATTATTAGTTATACTGGAAAACTCCCCCCAGTAGTTTTCTGAATTTCACAAAGACTTTCTTCATGGCCTGGTTTTATTATGCACAGGGAGTTTTAGGCTTTAGCCTGGCAGTGTAATGAGATAGCTGTCAAAACCAGGGTAATGAATCATAGGCTATCTGGGATGAATATGCCAAGTGCTTGCAGTGTGTGCTAATGTCTAAAAATATTTTGCTTTGAGTATGGTGTAGGCCCTTTGTTGTTGGGAGGAAAGTGTCTGGAGCTGTAAATGCTGAAGTTGGTTCACTGGTTTTCAGTGAAGTGCAAATGTACAGCCTGATGAATATCAAACTAATTATGGAGTGAGGAGTATAGTGGTTTTTCCCTTGACTGATTATATATCTTGTCAATATTTTGGTTTGGTAAGCCAGGCATTGCCAAGGAAATTCCGAGGCTGTAAGTTACAGTTAGAACACCATCTATCCTTTATCATCCATCAGCCCAGCACATGAAGTTTGGTGCATGTGTTGCTACTTCAGACTCTTTATAAAAGAGAAAATTCTTTACCTGGCACTGATTAATTCCCTGGTGGGCACTCAGTCATTTCTATGAAATCAGTACCAGTTCTTGCAGTCAGCACACACCGTCCCAGTGTCACCATGAAGTGTTTTCCTGTCCTTTGTTCATATTGAGGAGCCTCTTGTGGCATCACCCCCACAGCAAAGCACGTTTCTGGGTTGTGGAGCTGTGACCTCAGGAACTGAGTGGCTTGGTTTTGTGTCTGCTGCTCCCACTGAGTGCAGAGGGGCTTGTGCCTGCCTGGTGACCTGCACTGCCAAAGTGCTGGCTTTAACCAGAGGAATTAGTGGCTGAAGTTGATGCTCTGGGGATCTGTTTTCTTCTAAGACAATAAAACAAACTGGGGCATTGCTTTGCCAGCCCTTAGAAAAGCTCGTACTGTGGGGGTGAAGGAAGATGTTATCACCTGGACACTGAACTGCACCACACACACCAGAACTTGTTCTGCAGCTTTCACTGACCTTCCTTTGACTCCACGGGTCCTTCAGAGCTGTTTTGAGTCATTTTGTTACTTGGCTTTCCAAAACATTTTATCTAAAGATATGGTAGATCTAGACTGAGGAGTAGGTTCTTATGCAAGGGTTGACTAGTATTTAGAAAGTGCATTTCTATTAGACAGTATCTTACAATTCTAGCTTAAAAATGCTTTTTTCTGTTTAGTCCCAAATTTTAGGTTGTTATGGATTATTAGCAGTCAGCACTTTAGAGCTTTTAGAGCTTTTGTCAAATTTGAATCCAACGGGAGCTTGAAAATTTGTCTTTTGAATGAAATTATTAAAAATTAATTCTAAAGCAGTCCCCAAGTAATTTCAAAATATTGTAAACCCTTCACTTAACACGGCTGTTGATGTGGAAGATTGTTATGAGTACAGACTGCCAAGACAGTAGAAGCTCTCCCTGAATTCCAAAGAAGGCACTTGTTAAAATAGACCTTATTGCAGTTTCAGATGAAATGAAAGAAGAACCAAACCAGCTTTCATTCTGTCTCATTTTCTTTGTTCACTAAATTATTTTTGTTTAGTTGTTTCATGTCCTGACATATTTTTCTTGTATTCAGTTGTTGTGTCTTCTCAGATATAAAATTGGAATATGAAATAAAAATCTCTTTCAAGAATTGCAACACAAGAATTGAGACCCCACCCCTGCAGGGAGGGAGGAGAGGATCTCTGATACCACTTTGTATAAAGAGTCTGTCTCAGGCCTGACTGTGATTTTTGTGGTGAAGAATGTTCTTACATACTTCACACAAAAATGAAAACAAGTTTGGCTTGTACGTACAAGGTTTTATAATTTCCATAGCTTTTCATAACAGTGCTAATCCCAGGCTTTAATTAATCAATTAACCAATTAATTATAAAGCTTTGTGTTCAAAATAAAATCTGTTGGGTGTTTCCAACCTTGATACCACAGTCTCCAGCCACTGATAAAAGTCATAAATACAATCAGGAGAAAGTGGTTTTTATTTCTGAGTCTGGGTGAAACACATGTAATTATTTCAATAATCTGTTCATTTTTATGGCCATACAATTTGAAAGAATAAAACCTTGTTTCCTACTAACTCCTTGGCCTTCTCCAAGTGACTGCTGCAGATGTTGGTCAGAATAAATGAGTAATATTGGATTGCAGAGCCTACAGTCCTTGGGTTTTCTTAAATGTAGGTCATAAGCTGCAGCAGTGTCAGTGTGTTACTGAGCTGGGCAATCTCACTGCATGGTGTGATGTGCTTTGAACAGGAGCAGTGAAAGGAAGATTTTTAATGCATGGTGTTTTGTGTGTTTCACCTGTGTTCAAACACAAAGTTAGAAGTAAGGAAGACCTAACGAAATGTGCCCTGTATTCAGTGTTTCACCCAAAGGAGATGATATCTGTGACACTCAGGGTTGCAGTGACCACATCAATGTGACTGATGGTTGAACATAAGAAAGCCCTTCAGAAGAAGTAAAACTTGAACACAGCTCTGGGGGAGGCGAAGGAAAGCCTTGGAAATTCGTGTATTTTACAGGGAAACGATGCCCACGTGGGGCAGAACCTCTTTGTGCCTCGTGCTGGTTTCACCCCTGGTGAGATTCCTCGGGCAGGGAGCAGAGCTGAGCCCAGGGCAGGTGCTTTCCTTGGCTAATTTCCAAATGCTAAATCTATACACCTGCAGCAAATTGTGTTCCATGTGCTACATGTTCCTGACATGTGATACCCAACCATCATCATGGTGGTTGTTTTTTGTGGAGATGACACACTTTTATTTCTCACTAAGAAGACAGGAAGAGAACATGCTCTGTAGAGAATGTGCTGATTCTGTAAGATAAGGAGATAAAAGATAAAAAACTCTCTATAAAGAGAAAATGGGGTGGATTTGCTCTATGTTGTACTTTATTTGCATCTAAACTTCAACACTAGTCATTACATTCCAGGTGTCAAATTCCCACCTGCAACTTAAAGGAACTTCAATAATTTTAATTTCTTGTCTTTAACAGTTGTATTTTCTTTTTGCCCTCGTTCTTGCACCCAGTCATTGGGCTTGGGAGACACTCTGAGTTCAGTTCTGCTTTGGAACATCTTGAGCTGCATATTTTGTAGGGCAGCACGAGGGGAACTGGTACTCACTGTCCCTGTTTGAACAAACACTTCAAAGTTTAATCCCAGTGCAGCTCTAAATATTTTATCTGAGTGCAGATGCCTGGTCAGCCTGCATAATTTAACAGTGTCAGGTAATGAAAATTATATTTATGTGCTAAGATACTTCTCCCATTTTCTGCAGTTATTCCTACTCTGTGGTTTGTGTACTGTTGATTTGTACTTTCATTTTTTTCTGCACTGTGTATTTTACAATTGTGTGCTCCAGCTGATTGGGACTGGAAAGAAGCATCTGCAGTATTTATAGGTGCAACCTGAATGTTGGGTAGTTATTACTGTATTGTATTATCCTTCTGGCTTTGTGCTTTACCTGAAAATCTGATGCTTTACTTGAATTGCACTAAAATGTATAGTTTTTCGAAGAAAGTTACTCTTATGTCCATGCATTTTCATTTGACAATTAAGTATTTCGCTTTGCAGTAATTCTGACGTGACCAATAATTGTTTTTTTTACCATTTGAGTCATCGAAGACGTTGTTAATTATGTGAAATGAATACACTTCCATTTCATGTGGTAGGTTAAGATTTATATGTAACTGTGAAGCTTCTGAACTGTGACAGGTGGCACGTTTGCAGATGAGCAATGCAGATACAACCCAAAAATGACAAGTTACTGGAGTGAAAACTTGAGACTTGGGGAGTGGAAATTGATGATTCTTAGAATGTGTGGGATCATCTTTAAGCAGGAACAGAAGATAGACAATAAATTAATGTGTTTGTTCTGCTTTGTGTGATGAGACACCTTGGACTTGTCCTTACTGCTCCCACAATAACTGCACAGCTCTGAGTCCTCCATGTTTGTGTGGTGCCCTTTTAATGAAATTCCACTCTCTCAAAAGCTGTTTGGGCTGGAGGAAGGACAGGCAGCACCAAACTGTTCCACATCCCATAAATACAGAGGGATATGTCCCAGGGGCAGAGGGGTTAGAAAGTGACATTGATTTGAAGCCTCAACCAGCTGCTGGCTCGGAGGTGTCTGTGGATGTGTTCACACACTTGGACTTCCCTAAACATGTTATTTACTCTCTTCTGCACAAACACAGTGCTGGGAGACACGAAGTGCACAACTAAAGCACGTCCCATTTTGTTTCTAGGGCAACTCAACACAGTAAGACCCATGGTGCTGACAGCAAACTAAACCAAACCCATCCAAAAATCACCAAATTCAAAAAAAGTTGTTCAGCCTGTGCACTTAAAAGAAGGGAAGTTGTAGCCCATGTACTGTGTGAGTTCTGAGTAAACTCTGTAGTAAATAATTACATTCAGCATCTGGGTTTTTGTTTTGCAGAACACCAGCTCAGTGACTGTGCCAGAAACGCTGCTGTTTGTCTCAACCCTGGATGGCAGTTTGCATGCTGTGAGCAAGAGGACAGGAGCCATCAAGTGGACTTTAAAAGAAGGTGAGCAGCAGGTGTCCTGATGCCCTCAACAGCAGCAATAACAGACAAATTAATTGGTAATTCTGACTCTTGGAGGACCTGGTAAATACTTTCTTTTCTTTCTGAATGTGGCTCTTGTTCCAGCATTAAGCTACAGTGTTTCTGGAGTCATGTTCACCTTCAGCTTCATAATTTCACTTGCAGATGTTTTCCAGGTTTGTGTGTGGGTTTTTTTAGGTTAGGCAGAATAGATGTGTCAGCTTGTGGAGCTGATGGCAAAGGGATTGGATGATCCTGCCTCTGGAATACCCTGCATTCACTAGTCCAGTGCATTTTTCCTACAATACATGTTTAGGAACAGCACAGGTTTTTAAATAAAAGAACTGCACTTGTGTAAAGAAATTTAACATTGCTCAGTGACTGGAAGGGATTTTGTAATTTTAATTACTGAGCAGAGCTGTCTTCATGAAAAATTTGGTAGTTGATACATATTTAGTTTAGTGGGACCTATTACATATGGCAGAGTTGGAAATGAATTAGATAGAAGGTCAAATGCAAGGAGTCAGTGATTGCATCATTCTGTCCTCTATTTTTAAACCTGCTCTCAGTTTAGCAGGTGAGCTGAAATGGGGGGAAATGGACTGTGCATATCTGATGTCTGCAGTACAAACCAGCTGCTGTTCTTTGTGAAGCCACTCACACTGGAAAGCAAGTCCAGCAGACAAAAAGTTAGCTTCTTAAATGAGCAAAGAAGGCTTTTGTAGCTCCTCTTGGAGTAAAAAGGGGGTGAGCAAGTATTTTCTTGCAGGATCCTGGTTAATAGGTGTGATGCTTAGTTCTGGCCCAGAAGGGTATCCCAACTGACATTGCTTTGCAGCCAGACTTAGGAAGTGGCAAGAGGTGTTTTGAGGAAGAAATGTAATGAGAAGGATCCTTGTCAGAGAGGGTTGCTCAAGGAATTTCCCTTGTTTTAAAAAAAAAAAAAAGAAGGTTGCAAAACTCTAGTTGGAACGGTAGAACTGCCAGACTGGATGATCTAGTTTTATAGCACTTCTTGTTTCCTCTCTGTTGCTAACTATAAATTATTCTACATCTCATGTACACGAGGAGTGTTCACTTGATGTTTGGAAAGCACTTACCGCCCGTTACTTTATTTCTGTGCAACAGAGCAACGCACAAGGTCAATGAAAAACACAGGTAGTGGTGGCTGTCATTGTTCCAAGGTGCCTCCTGAGTTAACTTAGCTAAGTGGACGTGGAACAAGGGCCTGTACATACAAACTGGTGAATTAATTTTTAATGGCAGTGGTTTTCATTTATTTTTGCAGAACCTGCTGTGATTCTACGTCGGTGGTCACCCTGTGGGTGGGAAACAAATAGCCCATGAGGACAGAAAGTCCTCACCACCTTTCTGTGCTAAAACCCTGGAGAGATTCCTAGTGCAGGCTTCAGTGTTAATATCAGTGTATGATACACTTGCTGGGTGCACCCTCTCTGTCACCAGTGTGCTTGTAGTTACAGAGAATGCCCAGTGGGAAGCTGCCTGCACTGCGGTGTTCTTGCAGGTGCCGTTTTACCCTGACTAGCAGAAAAATGAACCACGTGTTGTAGCTCACATGAGGAGCTGGGGAGGTCACCTGAAGTGCTGCACTGGCATCCACCAGGAAGGGAACCTTTTATTGCACTTAAGCAGCAAGGTATTTAACAAAGGGCAATTCAGGTACATTTTATTTTCACTGGGGGAAAAAAACCAAGGCACTGTTCATTATCAGGCAGTGCTTAAACAAACATGAAAATCTTGCCGTGTGTGGCTTGTTTTAATTTAGTGCTGAAGCTTATCTTGGGTATGCAGAGTAAATGAGCCAGTGCTTATCACCACAATAAGGTGTTTGTGTTTCATGCCTTCACTTAGTGCTGGCAAGAAAGGTACTTGGAATACTCATGCTCCCCATAAAGCAAGAAATGGGTCACTTAGGAATAGGACTTTTCACTTAAATAATCTGTGTTATTTAATATTGAATTGGAGATGCTAAAGATGCAGTTGGTTTCGACTGTGCTCCTGGACAGGCTGTTTCTCTGTTCTGAGAGTCACTCTGTGTGTCCTTCTGTACTGTTCAAAGAGATTAACCAGCTCCTTAAAAGCTTTTCCCTTGAGACCTGATTCAAAGTATTTGGCCAGAAGAATATGTAATATATATACAGATTTGGATCTAGATTTAGAACCAGCAGAAATTTAGTTACGATCTTCAGTTCTCTGTAGTAATCAAAAGTTGATGGCTTTCAATCAATTTAGAAGGTTTGGATTTCCCATACCTTACTTATAACTTGTGGACTTCAGTGGGCTCTGTGATAAGATAAAAGTAGAAAGACTTTATTAATATGCCACATGTAGATTTTAAAAGGGAAAATCTGAGGTCTGTAGGTCCTGCTTTTGTAACAGTGTTTTTTCCCAGGCAAGAAGGAATGTCTTTGTAAATAGTCAGCCTAAATATGTGTAAATAACGTGTAAAATGAATTGTAAATTAATAAGGATTGTCAAAGCAAAACAGCTGTAGGACAGGATGGTTTTCAGCAATTTCCAGAGCATAGTTTGTACCTCGAACCTCATTTGCTGTAATTGCAGCAGCAGGGAAGGCTGACATGGTTTTAAACTGGCCCCTTAGCCCAAACCTTATGGTGTGACCTCAGGGCAGGAAACCGTTTTTTCCAGCTCATTCCAACTCTCTTGGTGTTTCAGAGTCTCCCACTTCTCCTTTTCAGTCTCTTCATTACAGCGATGAAAACGGGCAACTTTATCTTGTAGGTTAAAGAATACTCAGATTTTGGTCAAAGGACAAATTTTTATCTTATCATGTCTTTGTGAAATACGGAGAAAAGTCAAATGCACTATATTTAGCAGTATGGGTATAGTTTCAGAAGTTGTATATATGGCTTTTTTTCCATAAAGGTATGCAAAGTGTGGGTTAGAACAACCTGAAACGTGCTCTGCCCACTCTCAAATGTGTTCTGGCCATGATGCAACCAAAACTGGGTTGGGACATCTGCTGCTGCCAGGTCAAACCCTTCATCCTGGGCGAGTGTAACAGAGCCAAATAATTTACCAGATATCTGGACAGTCATTATGTTACTGGGTTCCTAAGAACTGCTTGTAAATGAACTTTTGGAGTTCTAGAAGAAATCTTTATAATCTAGGATCAGTGTTGTTCTGGCATCTTTGTTTTCTTAGTCTAGAAGGTGGGAAGGTTTTTGGACAGGATTTCATACCAAAATCCTTCTGTAGGACATTGCAAGAAGTTGGTTTTTCTGCTGCTACAGGGAGTGGAAGCTTGAGGGAGAGATCCATGTATTTTTATCACGGTTTTATCATGTTTTCTTTGTAAAGCTTTTGTTCTGATACCGAGTCGTTAGTGCTTTGTTCGGTGGTTATCACCGCTGCTGGTGGTGTTGGAACAGATGGGGCTGTTGCAGTGACTTACCTAATTACAGGGAACTGCAGTTCAGGGAAATTTTGAAAGCAGGATGACGTGGTTCCAGTCCCAGCATGTCAACACTCCAGTGGCAGCAGCTGGAGAGGAGACCAGGCCTCACTCTCTGACTTTTGCAAGAACTCTCGGTTTGAGCCGTTGTGGAACAGAGGGTGCCTTCAGTTCCAGCTCACCCTTTTCTGGTCTGTATGCAAGCATTTGAAAACTATTGTACAACCTGGCAGCAATTAATTAAACTCAAGATTCTCTTTTTGTCTCAGAGCGGGTTCTTATTTCAAAACAAACTTTGCCATTGGAACACATCCCAAACCACATGAAAGTGAACGCGGAGAGCTCGTTGTCTGTCTTGAACGGATCTTTGCAGAGCTACGACCTGAGTTCAGGATTGTAACAGTGTTAAGAAAAGGAGAAAATTTGCATCACCCCAGTAACTAAAAATGTAAAGAAATGGCTTTCCCAGGCCTGTCTTTCCAGGTGGAAGGTGCTAGTGAGAGAATTCCTTTCACTTCAGCAGATGAACCCTCCGTGGGTTTGTGTTCAGTCCTTGTGAACAGCCCCATGTGTGGAAATGAATCAGATACCAATAAATGCTTCCTGACAGTTCGTACACAACACTCAGTGCTGCAGGAAGCCATCAGAATAATCAGGGTTTTGGTTCCTGTACTAAAAAATTCCTGCTGCTTTCTAATAATTTCCTAATCTGTTCCATCTCCCTCTCCTTTATCATTGCTCATAAATCAAATTTCAGTTACTAAGAAAACAAGGTAAAGCAGGATTTTTTTCACTTCTGGTGAAGCACATGATGGTACTAAAGAGAAGTTCAGGGACTTTCTCATGAGAATGATGCTTCTGTACAGCTTGGGATTTGCCACAAGGCTTTCCTTCATGTCATCTGATATCCAGCACTGCTCCAGAAAAACACACTGCAGGAGTTGAAGAGACATTCATGGGATTTCTGGCAGCTTTTATTAGAGGAGACATTTGTTGATGAAACTGGAAATTGTTATAAGTGACATTTTTCTGATAGCTTTCAGAAAGATAAGCTTGGGTAAAAGATTAATGCAAGTAAATACAGCACACGTGTGTGTCCTTTCACTTTTATGGTACTATGTGGTCTATAAAACTGTGCACAAATTCTCAGATCTCTGAGGTAATTGGAGCAGAGTGCAGCACTTCTTTTTGGTAGATAAAAATAGATTGCTCAGTTTTAGAAAATTAAGTGTAAACAAGTTATTAGCCCCCAATGCTTTAGTGCATTATGGTTTTTCAGTGTATTTTTGAGGCAGGGAGGGAGCTGTAGGAAAGCATTGTGACCCAGCCTCTCCTGCAAATGTCATGGGCAAACCAGTTCCTAGAAAACATAATCTGCCTTTTGAAATTTCCTGTAATTGTTCAGGTTTTCCTGAGCATTCTTTGAAACAAAACCTGAAACACCGATGAGTTTGAGGAACTCCCACTCTTGCTGAGGAGTGTGTTGTGTCAGGGCAGTAACAGAGAGTCAGGAAGTTTGGGGCTGGATTCACATGTTTTATACTGTAATTCCATATAGCAACTTCACACCACCATTTCACTCAGAATAAGCAGCAGTCCTTTTATTAAAATGAAAAGTTTCTGAAGTTAATTCCAACAAGAAACTGTTTTCTTATGTTTTGTTGACTAGAAAGTGTTCAAGTGCTTGAGTTCATCCACTTATATGATGGTCAGCAAATGCTGCTTTCTTACTTGCTTTTCTTTAGCAACAGAGACTTAGATATCATAAAGCTTGTGGAATACTTGGAGCACACACTAAGAAGTAATTGACATTAAGTTTGGAGTGTGGGGTGTCTCTCCCAACACATCCTGAAACCACTTTCTTCACACAAGGGATAGAAATGAATTGCTTGATGTAGTTAATGGAATAAAGGTCTGACTAAGC
>JAWWES010000042.1:3545470-3594987 GCA_035583135.1 Lophotriccus pileatus
GTAGTGACGTTTTGAACAAAGCTGCCTTGAGAGTGTTTGCTGTTGTAAAAAGAAATCAGTGAACTAAGGATAATTGTACTGTTATCCCTCATGACCTGCTTCCTGTCTCTGATATTCTGTGCATGCCTTTGGGTGAGTGCTGTTTTCAGCAGTGCTGCAGCCAGGGATCTGTCTGGGTGGGGGGTTCTGTAAAACCAGGGACACTGTTCCAGGTGTTACCATCAAACCCAGCAGCTGCTGTGGGGCAGAGGGGGACAGACTTTGTAAGACCCTGAATTTGTTTTCTTGCTTGGCTCTGCAAATCTCCCAGTGCTGCCCAGAATCTGTGCTAGTTTCCCAATCAGAGCCTCTCAAAACATCGCTGTTTTTGTTCCTATTTCCCTCCTGTTGCATCATGATCTCTGCATGGAGGCACAAGGGGTGAAAAAACAGTGTTTGCCTGGTCGTCTTTCATCCTCTTGCTCAGGCTTTTCCCAGTGTAATGGTTTGATTTTCCCTGTGGAAAGTGCAGATACTTTTGGGATTGCATCCTCTGACTTCAGAGGTACTTTCTGCCAATATCCCTATTTCTCTTGGGAATTGTAGAGTATGTCTTATAAATCAGGGTATTTCCATGGTTTTGGCATCAGGACTGAAAATCTCATGACTTTTATGATCTTTTCTTTTTCTGTGTGTGCAGATCCTGTGCTACAGGTGCCAATACATGTGGAGGAGTAAGTGTTTCCTTTATCTTCTTTGCTGCTTGTTTGATTTCCACTGATGCCTTCAAACTGGGTTTAATTTGAACCCAAACAATCCGTGTTCTACAGAAGTTGCCAATCTTGCAGCAGTCACTTTAAGGTGGTTTTGGGATCAGATACAGAAAGGATAGAATTAGCTAGATATAATAGCTGACATGAAACATGGTGTCTGCAGCCTGTTCCCTGGAGCCCTTGCTCAGTCTGGGGACCCGGGTGGTGACTGGGCCACAATGAGAGCTGTGAAATGACAGACACAGCTCGGGAGGGACTCTGAGTTTGTACTCACTGACCTCAAATAAAGACTGAAAACAGTGAAGCACAGGAAACCAACCACCACCACCACGACCAGAACCTGCAAACACCCTCAGGCTGCAGATTCAGAGCGGTCCCTCCAGCAATCTCACATTCAGCTTCCATCTACAATCCAAATTTGGGGCTTTAACTTTATGCCTCTGAAGTCAGTGGTGACATCCTTTCTTTTCTGTGGTTTGGTTTCGATCACAGAACCTTAGACATCAGGGTTTGGGTTGGTTTGGGTTTGTTTGTGTAGTTTGGGGGAGGGTTGCCTTTATCTCTCAAATTTACTTAGTTCTGGCAACTCATTTATTTTTTCTTGCCTTCCTTATACTTTCTGGGTTTTTTTTTTCATTTGGTTTGGTTTTAATTCTGTGGCATTTGAAGAGCATATAAATCTTGTTTCAAAGCTTTCACTTGAGTCATTGCCTGCCTCTTTTGGGCCTTTGAATTTTCTAATGCATTAGTAATCTTAGATTGTATCAGTTCTGAAGCTTCTTTATATTTTTAAATTTTCACATTAATAAATGAAACTCCAAAAACCAGATAATAAAAAGCAAAAAATGTAACGTTGGATGAACTTCTGTGTAAAGCCAGTACTGACACAGTTACTTTCCTGTTCTCTGAGAAGCACAGGACATTTTATCATTCACAATTGCTGCTTAAATCCCAGGCCAGCGTTCCTCCCAGACCCCAATGATGGCAGTTTGTACACCCTCGGGGGCAAGAACAGTGAAGGCTTGACTGTAAGTATTCCACTTCTCAGTCTTGGCTCCAGGTAGTTCCTCCCTGGAGGAGTGACCTGACACTTTGTGTCAATAAAAACCTGTCCCCCTTTTCTGTGAACAAATGTGAGGACTGTCACCTCAATGTGAAGAAGCTTTTATTGTTTATTTGCTTGGTTTTCCTCTAGAAACTTCCATTTACTATCCCAGAGCTGGTGCAGGCATCTCCCTGTCGCAGTTCTGATGGCATCCTGTACATGGGTGAGCTCACATTTTATCTCCTCTAGACTCTCAGATGTTCAGTGACTACAAAATGTAGAGAATCCCAGACAGGGAAATAGGAAATAGGCTTTATTTTGGGGAGTAATTACGGTTTTTCATAAACCTTTCTGATTACAAAAAATCTGATTAATATAGAGTTCAATTACACTTTGAAGATTAAAACACAAAGGTTTTCCTGAAGGAGAAAACAGCTTTTCTAAGCAGTGACTAGCCTGTAGGGGTTTTTTGTTTGTTTGTGGTGTGACTTCTGCTTAGTGTCTTGTTACAATAATAAATGACATTGACTGCCAGACAATTAGAATGAAATAGAAATCCCATTGCCACACAGTCAGACATCCTCCTTTATCTGAGGCACAGGCACTTCATTTGTGCTACAAATAATAGAATTTTGGCTCACTGCCCTGACTCATTCTAATTGCAGATGGATTTGGGAAGGGAAGAGGAGAAAGAAGGACAGTTATTACTTATCACAACAGTAAAATATGGGAAGACCAGGAGGAATTTAGAATTGTTTTTGTGAGATCTCCTGAAGGACCGGTATTACTTCTGCTTCCCCACTTGGTGCCTTTCCAGTAAAGGGGTGAAAAATGTGATTTTGAAGCTTCTAAACATGTGTTGGTGTCAAAGTCATTCTTGTGGCTCAAGGAGTCTTGAGTGGGATGTTTGGTTACAATCCTTAACTTGAAAGGTGACCCTTGTTTTTTTTCCACCTACTGTCCTTCAGTCTTCTCCCCTGTGAGCTCACGGGATCTGCACTCAGAGCTCTGTTAGATTTTATCAGTGTGAAAAATCATTCAGCCAAGTACTTCCTGTCCTAGATGTCGTATTTGGGGGTTTTTTGGTCAATATTTGGGATTGGCCAACAATGAGACTAAGCCTGACACGAGAAACTGTTTTATTAAAAACGCTTTATTCGTGCTGAGTTCATGAGGCTGCTAAAGGAAGAAGAAGACTGAAAAGCTGGGTGGAAGGGCAGTTTTTCCAACTGAACGATAATGTGGCTTAAATTATGATTTCAGGTAAAAAGCAGGATATTTGGTACGTGGTTGACCTCATGACTGGGGAGAAACAGCAGACCTTGACTTCCTCCTTCGCTGAAAGTCTTTGCCCATCAACATCCCTCCTGTATCTTGGCAGAACAGGTCATGTGCTTTTTTTTCTGGAGCTTATAAGAAAATCGGGTTGAAATTTAGGCTCATAACAAATGACCTTGTGATCAGTTCAGGTTTTCAGGTTTATTTCTTAGGAAAACTTCTGTCAATTATGATTTTAGACTGTACACAGAAGAATTGGTAATAAATAGATTATATCCACTGGCACTGTAAGTGTGTGATGCCACTGTTGGAGTTACACCAACACCATGGAGGTGCTGACTGGGAAAAAGGAATAAGTGTTGTAGACTTGTTCTTTAACCCCTCTATTAGTGTGTTCCTTGAGTGGGATAGTGTTGGGAAAATGGAATGGGAGAGCAGTGAGTGTGTGTGTGGTGCTTAAGGAGTGGCTCAGGTTTGAGGTGATTGATTCTGTTCTCTCATAGGTTTTTTTGCTTCACAGACTGTATATTTTTTAACAGAGTACACCATCACCATGTATGACACCAAGAAGAAGGAGCTGCGATGGAATGCCACCTATTTTGACTATGCAGCTACTCTGCCTGATAAAGACATAAAATACAGTAAGAATTTGATTGCTGTCTCCCCCTGCACTGGGGTTTTGTGTAGAGGCAAAAATATTCTGATTTTTTCTGTAATTAACAGATCAGACTGTCTGTCTGATTTCTGTGCAGTTGGTCTTCTGCCAGTTTTTATCCTTCACATACTGCAGTACCTCAACCCTGTTAGGTAGCTCCAGGTAAACTGAATCTAAGAAGGTGCAGCCCTTGAAGGTGTTTCCTTAAGATGCAGTGGGAACTGGCAGGAGGGGCAGCAGACCCTTGCTGTGGTGCAGCTGAGTGCAGTGCCCGCCAGACCGTGGTGCTCTGGGACGGCGGCCGGGCCTTTGCCAGCCCCTCTGCCTAACGCCCTGCTGCTGAGCTGCTCTGCCAGGAAAGGCTCTGGTTGGCCTGAGTGAACAGTGTCCTGTGTCTGCTGAAGCTCAGCAGTCCAGGAGCTCTCTGTGTTGCAGAGATGTCCCACTTCGTGTCCAACGGGGACGGGCTGGTGGTGACGGTGGACAGCGAGTCCGGGGACGTGCTGTGGATCCAGAACTACGCCTCCCCCGTGGTGGCCTTTTACATTTGGCAGAGGGAGGGGCTGAGGAAGGTCCTGCACACCAACGTGGGCATCGAGACCCTGCGCTACCTGACCTTCATGTCCGGGGAGGTGGGACACATCACCAAGTGGAAATACCCCTTCCCGAAGGAAACGGAGACCAAGAGCAAACTGACGTGAGTGTGAAATCCCCCTTGTTCTCACTGTCCACGTGTCATTAAAACCTTGTCTACACACAAGTCAAGGGTTGTGCTCCAAGTTGTAACATGGTGAAAAGAATACATAAAATCAGCTCTAGTTCTCCAGCTGCTGTTTCATACAATACTTGATGTTTTACTGTGTAAAGTCAGAGACCAAACCAAAAAACCTACCATAAACTTAGTTTGAACACACATAAGTGTATATTCTTAAGTTTTATCAGATGTTCTGTGTTGAGTAGTTTCTCATAGTGTGGAATTAAATTGTTTTTCCTAATGTGAAACCTTTGACATTATAAAAATGGTTCACAGTGTTTTGGGAAATGCCAGTTATTGAAAAATACAAAAATAGGACTTGAGTTATGTCAAATGAGTAAATGCTGTGAGGGATGAACTAACAATGCTTTCATAATTAAAAAGAAAGGCTTCATAGTACAGCAATACTTCAAACGATTTTACAGATCCAGGCTTTTCAGGACACAAACCCTGATGATTTGGGAAAGTCATGCACTTGTTCTGCAGGATTGTGCTGCCCAGGTTTTAGCTAAGGTGGTAAAACATCCATTTGCCTGTTGCTAACCCTGCCTGTCTCTCCCCAGCCCAACCCTGTACGTGGGGAAATACTCCACCAGCCTGTACGCGTCGCCCTCCATGGTGCACGAGGGGGTCACTGTCGTGGTGAGTTGGGTGGGCTTGGAAGAAGGGTATAATATATCATTTACTATATATAAATATAGTAAACTAAAACAATACTGTATGTCTGCAGAGATGTGGGGTTATTGCAGATTGCTGTGGAGAAATGCACAGCAGAGTCAGTGTGTCCTGAAACAATTGTCAGTGAGCCCTAGGATGCATGGCTGTGTTTCAGGAATCATTTCAATGCTGCAGAGCAGGAACTGCAGCTCCTCAGGAGCTGTGCCAGGCAGGCTCAGCAGGAGAGGACCTGAGGTTACTGCTCTTGGTGGTGCTTTGTGGTTCCTGTTAAAATTGCTGGTTTGTTCACCAAAGTGACTGTACAGACAGGAAACTGCATCATAGTGTTGTTTTTCTCACTGTGGCTAAAGAGGTAGGAAATACAGACCCTGTTTAGGAAGAAAAATAGGGGGAATAATCTCATCTCCCAGGCAACATGTCCCTGAGGAGGTCCAATGTCCAAGGCTGTGGAAGCAGCTGCTGAGGGCAGGGTGGCCGTGTTTGCTCAGGGTGACGGTGCTGCCGGTAATCTCCGCCTGCCCACCCGTTCGACCTCCATTTTTTTATTTTGTTGCCTGTTTAAATAGTCCAAGGGCACAGTAGCAATAACTGTAACCACAATCTCTCCCCAGCCCCGAGGCAGTGCCATACCCCTGCTGGAGGGGCCAAAAACAGAGGGAGTCACCATCGAGGACAAGGGCGAGTGTGTCATCACCCCCAGCACGGATGTGAAGTTCTCGGGGAGGCTGAAGGACAAGCACAAGCTCAACTACTGGAACGACTGGCTGTTGATAGGTGTGGGAGGCCCTGCCTGGCCTTAATTACTCACTTCTAGCCATAGTTTCTAATTTGTCCTCATTTGCATATATAAATAAAACAAATGTGTTTTATTTAAAGGGCACCATGAAACACCATTATCTGCCCCTACAAAGATCCTGGAGAAATTCCCAAGCAATTTACCAAAGAGGCCTGAAAACGTGATTCCAGCTGACTCTGAGAAAGCCACTATTGAAGAGGTTTGTAATTAATAATTATATGAGAATAATATATTATATATATATGAGACTAAAATAATATATAATAATTATATGGAATACTTATCCTACTGGGTGGTAGAAGAATGTAAAGGAGTAGAATTTGGGGAAGGACATGGAAAGGAAGCTGTGTGGAATTACTTCATATTTTTTGTGTCAGAATTCCATGTCCTTAGCACATGGAATCACTGGTGTATGCTGTGTCATTTCTCATTTCACAATTAAGGCTTTCAGCTGCCTTTTTTTTTTCCCCCATGCAAAACTTTGGCTGTGGCAGGTTTAGAAATGACTAAAACTGATGTGGCAGAAAGGCTGGATGTCAGTGCCTCGTCACCCACAGAGATACTGAGCTGACAGAGCTTTCTTGGCCTCAGGTCATTGACATCGTGGGAGGTTCCTCCACAGAAGTGCCTCCTGCTGCCCCACAGGACATGGAGGAGGCTCCTGCCCGGCCCATCCTGCGACCCGAGGCTCCGGTGGACTCCATGCTGAAGGACATGGCCACCATCATCCTCAGCACCTTCCTGCTCGTGGGCTGGGTGGCCTTTATCATCACCTACCCCATGGTAATGCTGACCTGGCTTCCTGTGCTTCTGGGTGGAGGGAGGGAGAGTCAGTAACACTGGACAGCCAAGAAATGATACAGTTAGTTACACACTGCAGGGACTTTCCCTTCTCACAGAGGTTCAGTGGGGAGCAAAGGCTATGAATTTGATTTAACAGTGATTTCTTTGGGCCAACTCTGGAGAGCTTTCTTCTTTCATCTACCAGTTGTGGTTCTTGTAGGTGTTACTCTTTTTAGTCAAGATTTTAACACCATTGGCTTCACTCCTCCCTTCCTCACCTGTCAGGTTTTCCAGGTTTTGGATCCAAGCCTTTATCCTTGTGTGGTTTAAAGACACCTGGTCAACCCAGTAACAGCTTTTGCCATATTAACCAACCCATGGGATTTCTCAGCTTGGCAATGGAAGTTCAGAAAGAAATTGAATCTGGGACTGGCAGGGACGTGGCAGGAGAGTTTTGCTCCCACCTTTCAGATGCAGCTCCCCAGTAGCTGTAGGGCTCCCCTGTGTGACCCGGCTGTGCAATCTTACTGAGCTCCTCTCTCACAGAGTGTCCATCAGCAGCAGCAGAGGCAGCATCAGCTGGAGGAGAAGATCCAGCTCTTGCAGCAGCAGAAGCTGCCCTTTGGTGCCCCCGGTGACCTGCCCCCCGAGGCGGATTTCCTGGACACGTCGTACGGGCGCACGGAGAGCTCAGCTGGCAGCACCCCAAACCTGTCCCCACGGGCGTCCAACCACTCTGCCTACTCCAGCCTCTCCACGTCCGACGGCGGGAGCTGCCTCTCCACCGAGCAAGAAGAGGGAGGTGAGGCTGACCCAGTGGGGTTTATTGTCGCTCTGTTTCCCCAGTCTGTGATGATACATTGAGGGAGTTACTAGTGATATTTCTTAGCTTAGCAAATGAAAAGAAGCATGTTCCTCATCCAGCCTGACCCTCTGGACACCCCCTGACCCTCTGCAGGATTATTGGCTTTACACAAACACTGAGGGGTTGTGCTGCCCAGGGCACTGTGTTCCTATAACCTGTAACCACTCCAGGGAGAGGTTCATTTAAATAAAAACACATATTATGATGATTAACTGGAATCGAGGACTAAGGATTGCACACACTGCCTGCCTTCGTGCCTGGTGTGCCTGTGCACTCACTCGTCCCCTCAAAGGCTGTTCAGGGGAACTGCTACTAATCCACTTCTATAACTGTCAGTCAGCATTTCCTAAATTCAACATCTGTAAACTTCTAAAAACAGCTTGGCTGCTGAGAACCACTCATCTCTCACTGCTCTGAGCCATCATCTTTGCAGACCCTCTGTCAGGTGTTGTGTGTGTGTTTTGACTCTCAGTGTTGAACCATTTGGTATTTCCCCCCTCAGGGTGAGTGCCAACATGGAGATGCTCCTTTGCTTTCATCATCTGTGTGTTAAATTTAAACATGAGCAAAGAGACTTTTCCAGACTGGCCCTGAAGGCTGTGCAGTTGTAAAAGGCTGCCTTGCCCCATCCTAAACGAGTCCTTGTTTCTCTCTTCTTGTTCAGATGAGGATGCAAACCGAGTGATGGTTGGCAAGATTTCCTTTAACCCCAAAGATGTCCTGGGACACGGAGCTGAAGGGACAATTGTTTACAGGTAGAAGAGAATGTGTGCATTGAACACACCAGTGACTGTTGTGTTTGCATTAGGCATTTATTTTTTATAAATGTCCTCCCATACCTAATGTGAACAGGAACTGAGCTTTTTGCATGTGTCTGGAGTATTTTCATGCATTTTCTTCAGCAGCAAAAACTTTTACTTTACTTCCCTAAGAAGTGTTTCCTGGCCAGACGTGCCCGATCCCTCTGGCCACGCTTCGTGCAGGGTGTGAAGGGCTGTTGTGGTTTCCCTGCCTGCAGGGGCACCTTTGACAGCCGTGACGTGGCAGTGAAGAGGATCCTGCCCGAGTGCTTCAGCTTCGCAGACCGGGAGGTGCAGCTGCTGCGGGAGTCGGACGAGCACCCGAACGTGATCCGGTACTTCTGCACGGAGCGGGACCGGCAGTTCCAGTACATCGCCATCGAGCTCTGCGCGGCCACGCTGCAGGAGGTGACCCGGGGGAACCTGCTCCCTGCAAGGCCTCACTGCCCTCCAGCTTCAGCTGCTGAAGTGCCTGACACAGGGATGTTCCCATTACTGCCACTGTCACCTCTGTGACAATTCCACATTCCTGGGACAGGGGTGGTTTCACGTCTTTAGGAAGACACCCCTAGCCCTGGACTGATTTAAGGACAGACACTGCTGTCTTTGGATTTTTTTCCTAATCATTCTTCCCCTCCTACTGCCCAGACTTTTGAAAACTCTCTGCCCTTGTTTCTGGAGCAGTGGTCTACAGAATTCTAGCTCTGAATGGCACTTAGAGATCAGCACCTTCAGCCAAAACAAAGCTCTTTTCCCTGTGTTACCAACTGAACATTTCGGGGGGGGTGAAGTGCATGGATTTACCGTTTATGCAGCTGCTGAGCAGTGTTGGGGCTGACTCTGCTTGTTCTCTGTTGCAGTACGTTGAGCAAAAGGCCTTCAGCCACCATGGCTTACAGCCCATCACTGTCCTGCAGCAGACAACGGCTGGGCTGGCCTACCTGCACTCCCTGAGCATTGGTAAGAATCTTTCCTGGCAGGGCTGGATGAGGGGGAGGTTCTCTGAACTGGAAAAAGAACAGAAACTGCTCTGGTACTGGTCTGCCCACCTGGAAGGTGGCCTTGCCCATGGCAGGGGGGTTGGAACGAGATTGTCTTTAAAGGTCCCTTTAAACCCAAACCATCCTGTGCTTTAATGCCAGCCTCGTCCCTGTAACATTCTTCTGCCCTGGAGTACTAAAGCTGGTCTTTACTGTTTGTGCAGGGCGCTGCATTTTTAGGATGGAAGTCATATAGAACATGAGGACTAGTGGTGCTGGAATAAAAAAGTGGTGACAATCAATTAAGTCAGCACTTTGGTTTAACAAGCGGTGGTTCAGCCCTGTGAAAGGTTCACTGAAATAGGTGCAGATATCATTGGGGGTGCCTGAGTGGTAAATGGATGTTTGTAACAGTCCACAGGGACCTGAAGCCCCACAACATCCTGATCTCGATGCCCAATGCCCACGGGAAGGTCAAGGCCATGATTTCAGACTTCGGGCTGTGCAAGAAGCTGGCGGTGGGTCGGCACAGCTTCAGCCGCCGCTCGGGCGTGCCGGGCACCGAGGGCTGGATCGCCCCGGAGATGCTGAGTGAGGACTGCAAAGAGAACCCTGTAAGTCCTCACCCTTCCCCAGGAGCAGCCCAGACCCTACAGTGCACAGGAGTTAGTTGGTGCCTGGGCCTTCAGGCTCCCTTGCAGCTCAGTGTGCCATTCTGGAAATTTCCTTCTGCTCTGAGATGCAAAATAACCACCTTGTGATGATCAGAGTCTTCAGGGGGGGAAAAATATGCCCATGCTCTTAAAGGTTTTTTTTTTTTAGACCTACACCGTGGACATCTTCTCAGCTGGCTGTGTCTTCTATTACGTGGTGTCAGAAGGTGGCCACCCCTTTGGCAAGTCCCTGCAGCGGCAAGCCAACATCCTGCTGGGAGCATACAGCCTGGAGGCCCTGGATGCAGGGAGACATGGTAAGGACACTCCCCAGAGATCAGGGAACGTCCCACCGTGTTAAGTGCCAACAGAAATGAGAGAACTGTGGCCCACAGGATTGCCAGCCTGGCAGCAGTGACAGCTGTACTCCTCAGGTACTCCTGAAGTAAAGGGCCTAAAGTTCTCAGTTGTAATACCCCAGAGCATCGCTGGGGTACACCATTTGGAACCCTGTGAAGTTATTTCCTGTAGTTAAAGGGTAGGAGAGAGCTGCACTGTGATATTCTGAGTCTCTGAGTCAGCCCTTCTGCTTTCCTGCTGTTGCCCAGCATGTCTGAGGGCACACCTGAGCTAGGAGGGCAGGAGGAAGTAGAGACCAAGATTAATTTATAAAGTACAAAATACATTTCCTCGCAGCCTAAGAGTGTAGGAAAAATAAAATAAAACAAAAGAAGTAACATACATTTCCCTGCACCCTTTTGCTTGCAGAAGACATAGTTGCTCGTGATTTAATCGAGCAGATGATAAACATGGACCCTCAGAAACGGCCGTCTGCCAGCTGTGTGCTGAAACACCCCTTCTTCTGGAGCCTAGAGAAACAGCTCCAGTTCTTTCAGGTTTGTGGTGACCTTTTCTCTCCTTCAGTTCTCAGGACTCCTGCAGACTTTCTTCAAGTCTTGAATTGAGAAGCCACAGCCTTTCTGTGAGGAGTGAACAGCAAAGCTGTAATACCTGGGAGTAGCTCCTAAGGAATGGGCTTAGTCTCAGAATCACAGAATCGAGTGGGTTGAAAAGACCTTTGAGATTGAGTCCAACCTTTGACCCAGCACCACCTTGTCTAGGAGGCCAAAACGTGGTGTTATCAACTTCCCTTGGTGTGAGGAAGGTCTCCAGCAGGGCAGGACTGGGAAGGTGGCTGGGGGTGTTTCAGGAACAGCAGTGAATATGCACTAAATCCTGATGGGGGTGGGAACTGGCTGAGGACCTGAGGCTTTATCTCCTTTGTGCTAAAAAGGCTTTGGCAGATGGTGAAACAAATCATCTCAAACTTCTGTATCCTATTCCCAAGCACTGTCAAGGAGTGAAGTGAAATTCTAACTTCATTACCAGGACAGACTGTAATTGGCCAGAAGCAGCAATTTGAAATTGTTGGGAAAAACTCGGAAATAAAACTAGAAATAATCTGACTGTCTCCTCCAGGATGTCAGTGACCGGATAGAGAAAGAATCTTTAGATGGTCCAATAGTCAAGCAATTAGAAAGAGGTGGAAGAGAAGTGGTGAAAATGGACTGGAGAGAGCACATCACTGTTCCTCTTCAGACAGGTAATGGGCAGTGTTTTTCTGAGGGGAAGGGGGTTAGATGCTGTTAGTTTGCTGGGACAGGAAAGTAAGGATAACACTGTCTCAGTTTTGGCACATGACCTTTACTTGTCAGTAAAGTATTTCTTCAAACTGAAGTCCATGTTTATGTACTGAAACACCCCTCAAGGATCTGTGGTGTGGGGACTAAAACTGCATCACAAGAGGAGAAGAAATTGTGTCATTTCTCTTGCAGATCTTCGAAAATTCAGATCGTATAAGGGAGGCTCTGTACGGGACCTTCTGAGGGCCATGAGAAATAAGGTAAAGGACTCCTTTCCCTCAGCACCACCTGCTTGGTGCCAGCCTGTGCCACCCCTTGGTTTAGGCACCGAGCTCCTTCACGACAGAATAGGAGGTTCCCTTGTCCAGGAAGACCAACAGCTCTATTTACAGGAGGCTCCTTGAACACAAACTGAGCTTTGCCATCTTCTGTTTTCCTCCACAGAAGCACCATTACAGGGAACTGCCTCCCGAGGTGCAGGAGACCCTGGGCTCCATCCCAGATGACTTTGTGTGTTACTTCACAGCTCGGTTCCCTCGCCTGCTCCTGCACACCTACCAGGCCATGCACATCTGCTGCCAGGAGAGACTGTTCCAGCATTACTATCCAGAGGACTCTGCAGAGCTCAGCCTTGCAGGAGACACTGTTTGAGAGGACAGGGATGGCGCTTTCTTCTCTGGGACCAACATTCCAAGCACAGGCCTACCTTTAGCAGGGAAAAGTGGGATCAAAGAGCTGAATTCTCTCTCTTTGAAGAAACCAAGCTTCCAAAAAGTGCCTTGTCCCTCTGCCTGCGCTGGATCAGGAGGTGGTGGGAGCCCAAGGAGCGAGAGGTCAAGCGATGAACCCTGGGGATGGAGTCATGTACTCCAAGGCAGTGTTCAAGACTGTGGAAGTGGAGAGCAAAACCTGGATAAACCATCACCCGATCCCCCTGTACTGTATGTGATTTTGTAACTGATGTGTTTTACTACAAAAAGAAAAAAAATCAAAATACAGTGATTGAAATCATAATTACTAAGGACTGGGAACTGCAAAAGGAGCCCTTTGGTTGTAGCAAATCATCCAAACCTGCCAAAGCACTACTGCCCCCTGAGGCACTGGGCACGCCAGGGACTGCAAAGGGAATCACTGCTCATCACCCAAAGCCAGTAGGAAAGGACCACTGCTGGTTAATCAGTACTGCCCCAGAAATCAGTCCCTCGTACTTGAGCAGATACGACGGCGTTTTAAACAATACTGACTTGAAAAATCAGTTCATGGTTTACCTTCTTTGCAAACAAGCCTCACTGTTTGATATCAACCAGTATTCGCAGAAGAGCTTGTGCAGTCCTCGACTTAAATCGCAGGATCAGAACAGCTCTGCACAGGTAAGTGCAGGAAGCACAGCTGAGCTGCTCGTGGGTCAGCAGCCGTCCCTCGGCCGCAGGAAAACACTGCCACGAGGGAGCCAGAGGTGAGAGAGTCCTGAGAGAGCTGAAGAGGAAACAAGGAGAGCTGTCAGGAGCAGAGAAACCAGGGCAGTGTTCAAGGGGTGCCATGGAAGTGTTTGTGTGGGCTGGAGATTCCACGCCTGGGAGCCTGTGTGTGTAAGGATGCAGTATTTCTTTTCACTGGCCCTGAAGCTGTGATACAGCATCATGTGTGCAAAGCACGAAGAAATGCTGAGCTCTGTAATGTCACTGGGGTGTTCTTTTACTATGTATTTATTTAAGGTATTTATATTTATTTAATTTTTACTACAAAGTAGTATGGAATCCAAGTGGTACAGGTATGAAACATGCCAAATCAGTCTTAATCGGGTTTATGTTTGTATTTAATCACCTGATAACAACCAGAAGAGGAAAGTGATACTGCATCTTTCAATGGAACTAATTAATGGAGAAATTACAGAGTGGGAATTTGTATGACTGTGCCATTGTGTCTTAAACTAATAAGTTATTGCCAGTAATGTGTATGATTGGTGCATACAACTACTTTACAGGAAAGTTTTTTCCTAGTTTTACCACGTATGAGAGCAATTTACCTAAGATGCCAAACTGTGCAGGTTACATGTTTCTAAAGCTTGAAAAAATAACGGTAATTTTACCTAAGAAGATTCAAAGTCTATTTCATATTTTTGTACTTCTCATGTAAAGTTCTTTTATAAATCTACTAAATAAAGACTTGTACTCTGATTAAAACCCCACAGCTCTTAGTGACGTGTGTCTGGGATCAGCTGCCAGAACTGGGGCTGGGGGCAGCGAGCAGGGAAGCGGCTCCTGCCTGAGCAGCCCTGTCCTGCCTCCCTGGAAAAGGGGGCACGGGCCTGGTTTTTGAGCCTGCTTGAACCACTGCTATTCCAGGATGGGACTCCAGCGCAGGAACCACCCAGAGCTGGTAGGGTGGGTGAGCACTGAGCTCTGGAAGGTCCGGGTGCCTCGCTGTGCTGCTCTGACAGGCCCCAGGCACCGTCCCCTCCCTGCTGGAGGCTGAGGCAGGGGAGCAGGTCAGACAAAATGGCTCCAAGAATTTGCACTGGTAAGTGATAGCCGTAAGTTAATTTTTTTGGTGCAACTGAGCTGGTAACTGATCACGTGCTTTACAGGAAAAAGTAAGACAACATTGTCTGCCAGAACAGCCTTCCTGGGCCTGGTGCTCTGCAGCCCTGCCAGCCTCAACTGCTTATGTGGTGAGCTGGCCTGGAGTGAGCAGGCAGCTGCAGAGCAGAAGTGGCTGGATCTGGAAGTTTAAAAACTGAAATAAAAACCTGCATTGCAAAGACGGCACCACCCAGTAGCACCACCCTGCTCAGAACGGGGTGGAGACTTGGTGGCTCATCAGGACTTTTGTCTAAACAGATCCCTCTTTTATTTCTGGCAGTCAAACCTGCAGGAGCCTTGCAGAACGCACACGGTGCTGGGACAGTTGAGCCAGGGCACGGCCGAGCCTGGCACCGCAGCTCGGAGCACGTCCCCTCCCTCCTGTGGAAAAGCCTTTCCTTGCGGGCAGGACAGCACTGAGACATCCCGTTACCCGCGGGCTCTGCCAGGTAAGCCTCCAGCCCTCCCTGTGCCCAGGGGTCCTGCGGGGGATGAGGGTTATTCCCAGCCTGGCAGATCACCTTCCTGGGAGCAGGCTTAAGGAAAGGCGAGGCTGTCCCTCCAGTGCCACCAGCCCAGCTCTGCCCCCGGACATCCCGCAGGGGTAAGAGCTGCTCGGCAGCACCAAGTGGGACTGAGCAGCTCAGGGAGGTGGGCACAGACCCCTCTGCCCTCCCCCACCCGCAGCCACATCCCCTCGCTGCCCACCCACACCCCGCCGGAGCGCACACGGGCTGCAGGGACCACGATGCCACTGCCGCCCCCGGCTGCTCCTAAACCCGGGGGGCATCGGGGGCCCGCGGGCCCATCCAGGCTCTCCCGCAGCCCTGCCCCCGCTCCAATTCAGTTTCGATTCCCCGTCAAGTTTCGTTTTCGCTTCCTGGCATCGCGCTCACCGCGGGCTGTGGCACAGAGATAGGCGCGGGAAGGGGGGGGTTCACCACAAGCTACGCCCGGGGAGGTGACCAGAGGAACTAAAGGATCAGTATTTCAGGGACTTTTTTTGCCCTCTTTTTCGGGGAAGGCTGCACCAAGTGTCAGCGGAAATGTCTCCCACTATTTTCCCAACCAGCCTGTTCATGCTGACTGCAAGGGATCCCCTCACACCCACAGCACACCAGGGCAGTCCCGTGACAGGCTCCCCTCCGAGCCAGCTCCCCTCCACCAGAGCCACGGCCACACCGGAGCCTCTGCAGGGCTGACCAGGTGCTGAAAGGATAAGTGTGCACTTACTCCTCTCTTTTCTAGCATCCTCTGTTCTACCAGACCCAAACCAGGACCTTCTGCCACACTCACCTCGTGCCAGGCCACGGTCCCAGGACTGAGTGCTTGTGACCTTCCCTCAGTTACACCTCTGCAGACGAATGGAGCTCGCACAGCACCCGGCCTGCCTCGGTGCTGCTCCTGCTGCACCCTCAGAGCTGGGAGCAGCACTGCTGTAGCACCCTGAGCTGCGGGCAGGGAGCTGGCACAGCTCCTGCCCCTGCTGAGCCAGCAGAGCCGAGGTTTCCCCCAGCGAGAGAAGAACCACCGCCGCCACCACCCCACACCTTTGGCTGTCACCTGAGCTTGCTGGGCCGGGGCTCGTGGGTGGCTGTGGCTGATGCGTGAATCTCTCGTGCTGTGATGCTGAGCAGGTGTATTTATCCCATTCCTCCGGCCGTACAGAGCCAGCTCTCCCTCTCTGAACCCCCGGGAAGGGGTGTGAAGTCTCAGGCAAGGAGACGGCGCTGAACAGAAACCCTTCTGCTGGGTCGGGCACTGCTTCACGGAAACTTTGGTGAGCACCAGAACATGTGGAAAAAAGAGGGAGAGGGGGAGAGTGTACCCAGAAAAAGGGAGCATAAGGGAACAAAAGGCTGGGGAAAGGAGAGAGAAAAAGCGCTAGAAAGCAAGGGGTGGAACCTGGGGGATGCAGTATCCAACAGAAGAACTGTCAGAGGGGCAGCACCAGCTTTTCCAGCAGTGCCCATTCCTTCATGCCACGTGTGTGTCAGAGGCACCAACAGCTGCCTTCCCACAGAACAGGCACAGCTGGCAAGGCCAGAGGTACAGAAATGACCTGGGACCAAAAGGGAGGGGAAAAGAGTAGGAGAACACCAAAGTCAGCTTGAATTAACACAGGAATGGTAACTGTAAATCTGAAGACAGTTATTTTTCCCCCCCTCTAGGGTTTTGTGCATTAACAGCAGGATTTCCCTCACCCAAGACAATGGGTATGTATTGCTTTCAGAAAATTTGTTACCTTATATGGAGCTATTTCCTTTTTAATATCTGCATTTTAAGGATTCATCTCTAGTGGGGAACTAATCAGTACTCAACATCATCTTAGGGTTTGTATTAATGCTACCTTCCTTTAAGAAAATAATCAGCCTTGAGTGGATAAATGATCTGCCCAAACCTCTCTAGTTGGACAATCCAGCCCCATCAGTTCCTATAACCTTATCACAGCATTCCTTCCCTGCAAAACATTTGGGTTATTTCCATGACTCCCTGTGAGGATCATTTCCAAACTTCCTTCATAGTTTCCTGCTTTGCTGATTTATTAGTCTTGTACCATTGCTTAGGATTGCTTCTGATTACAGTTAAGGATACTTTGTCATCAGAGCTGACAATCTTGAGAAGTTGAGACGTGCTCTCTCACCGGGACTGGGAGAAAGAAAACAATCTAGTATTCAGTATGGCCAGTTTTGCAGGGAACATAATGCCTTGTCAAGCACATTGACATGTTTTTAGTTTATATAATAAATAATTTTAACTTCTAGATTACCAAACATTACCTGTGAGTGACTGGGATAAGAACCACGTCAAATGCTGGCTGGAAACTACTGGGATCGAGGAGGAGTACATAGAAAAACTATACAGAAAGGAAGTGACAGGTCCAGTGCTAAAGGTACTGGATAAGCCTTTCCTCAGTAAAACAGGTATGAAGAAAGGCCAAATGCAGATCTTAATCCACAAGAGAAATGAACTTCTGCAGCTCCGAGACAATGCCCAGCAAGCCACGAGTTCCAGCAGCAAAGGGCCCAACAGAAGGGGGGCACAAACAGCCCCAGGGACTCCCAGCAATGCCCCTGCTCCGAGCACAGCCGGGGGAGGCAGCTCTGGGGCCACAGGAACAACCAGCACTGACAGCACAGCTCCTGCTTCTGGAGAGAGGCAAAGCAGGAGCGACAACACCCAGCCTCAAAGGCCTCAAGACCTGGAGGTCAGAGCCTGCCGGCCCTTTAGAAGTCAGGATGCTGACTTCAAGTACGTGCAACACACAGTTCTTGCTCCAGAATCAGGAGTCACTGATTTAATCATTCCTTGCCATGAATTCAAATCTTTGGAAACTGCTTCAACACTGGACAAACAGCGACTGCAATCAAAGTTTGCCTCTGAATTGATAAGATTTGCTTCAGCCTGCATGAACATTCGAACAAATGGCACCATCCATTTTGGTGTCATGGACAGTACTGAGGACAAGGGTTGGAAACATGGACAGATCGTTGGCATAAAGGTCAAAAACAGAGAAGACTATGTTGATGCACTGGACTTATATATAGAAAAATGCTTTGGTGTTAATTTACAAGAAACTGCAAGGAAATGCATTCACCCACCTGTTTTTATTGAAGTGATTTCAAAAGACCCTCAGGAACAAAGGTTTGTGGTGGAGGTTGACATTGAACCAACACACATCTTAGTAAAGAACAGCTGTTTTGAAGTGCGTTTGCCAAATTTTAATGAGAACTGCAAGAAGGTGATCCTGACCAAAGAGCCAGATCTCTACCAGAGACTAGGAGCCAAGTCTGAGACTGTGCAGCGCAACAAACTCACTGCTTTCATTCAGGCTATGCCAGACAGGGATGCTCAGAGAGAAAAGGCTGAGCTCTCCAGCACACAAATGCACATAGGAACACCTCAGGATTTAGGAAGAAAGTTATCAATCCTATTAAATGATGGCAAAAGCTATATGGATGATTCCCTACGGTACATCCTTGTCACAAACAGATGTGAGCAGGATAATCTGAACTATATCAACTTTTTAATGCGCCTGAACATTTTCTGTGTCTTTGACTTTGATGAACATTCCAACGTGTCAGGGCTATGCAGAAAGTACAAAGAGCACCATGAAGCAAGTTCCTATTTTTTACAGGATTTTTTCAAGGCAATTCAGGCTGATGCCCCTCCCTCTCAGCAGCTGTTTGATCAGACCAGCTGGATATTCTGCAATGGGCGCAGTGACTTCCTCGGGGATGAAAAGTCTTGCGATGACAACACATGGATCAGAACAAAAAAAAAGCACCTCAAGAAAGTAATTACTTGTATCTGTGAGGAAATCTTGCCAGAGAGGTCTTTCATTGTGCTTTTCCTACTGCTATCACCAGTGCAGAAACCACTTGTGGACACTTTTCATGAATTCTATTCAGAGATGCATGGCATGGAGTACATCATTTGCATTGCAGAGTCCAGAGAAAATTATGGAAGGTGGGCGAATCTGGCTCAGGCATCCTGCAGCATTGAGACACTGGAACAACGCAGTGTTGTGGGCATGAAACTCAGTCACATCGATGCCACCATCCAGGCCATGCTGCCTTCCACAGCCCAGCCCAGACACCTGCCCGTGTCCACTGGAGGGGTGTGTATACTTCCCTCCAGGGAAGAGGAGAAACTCTACTCCCTTGAAATCCTTTGTGTTGACCAGTGTGATGATATCAAATCAAACCTTTGGACTGAAAAACAAATACAAGAAACGGAACAAAATTTTTACCGAGGGAGAAAAATCATCTGGGAAAACTTGTGGCTTGCTGATAAAAGGCTCTGTGGGGACATCATTGAACGGGAAGCGTGCAAGGACGCCAGCAAACTCCTGGATGGCATTTTACGAGGCAGTGTCCTGAACCACCCTGTGGCCACACTAAAGATATTTCACCACCCTGGAAGTGGGGGAAGCACAATAGCGCGGCAAATTCTATGGAAAAGCAGAAAGAACTTTAGATGTGCTGTTATCAAGACCGCATATCCACCTTCAATTGTTTGTGACCATGTGCTTGCACTAAAAGATTATGAAGAAAGAGAAATCACTCACTGCTTTCCTGTGCTCCTCCTGATCGAAGATTGCGATGATGAATACTTTGAAGAACTACAGTCTGAGTTACTGGAGGCTGCAGCAACCAGGAAAATGAACACCTCCAGACCTCACTTCATCCTCATATGCTGCAGACGGTGCAATGACCCTGAAAGTCTCTGTAAGGCTTCCCCACTGGACACAGTCGCTATCACTCACAAGCTGACAGAGTCAGAGAAAAGCCTGTTCAACACCAAACTTGAAAAACTGAAGCAGAAAAATGTCAAGCCAGAATTCATACTCACATTTGTCCTGATGTGTAAGGAGTTCAATGCCACGTATGTGTCAGACTTGGTAGCACACACGCTGCAGGGTATAGACCTTCATTCTCGGGACACCTGCCTGATGCGTTACGTGGCTTTGCTTAACTGCTATGTACCCAACTCCTATGTTCCCCTGTCACACTGTGAGGTCTTTCTGGGACTGGGGGCATATATAGAGAGTAAACCAAGAGCATATGATTTCAAACATCGCCTGAGTGAACAAGCGAGAATGATTTTTATTGAGCTAGGGGAAAACACCCCTTGCATTACATCTTTTCGGATCATACACTACCTGGTTGCAAAAGAAATTCTCCACCAGCTTTCAGTGAATGAATCTCAAAGTCAACTTGCAATGAATCTTCTTCAGGAGAAGGCACTGTTTGAAAACAGATTTGGACAAAAAGAATTCATATCTTTTATCAAAGATCTCTTTATTCGACGGGATAAAAGAAGCAAAGGTGACAACACTGACACGCTCTTCTCCCCGTTCATTGAACACGTCTGCCAAGCTGAAGACTGTGAAAAAGCTATTGATGTTTTAAAAGCTGCATATGAACTCATTGGGAAAGATCATTTATTTGCCCAGCAGCTTGCCAGGCTAAATTACAGCAACAAAAAATTTGAAGATGCAAAATATTGGGCAGAGGTTGCAAAAGCTCATTCGCCAAATGATTCTTTTATTTTAGATACAGAAGGTCAAGTCTACAGGAAATGGTTTAGTTTCACTTTGGATGAAATGACAGAGGAGGACACCTCTGAAACAATCATTGAGAAGATAGAGATTGCTCTTAAAGCTATGAAATGCTTCAGGGCTGCACAACAGGCTGCAAAAGCAGAACGTGAGAACATGAACAACTCCGGCTTTTATGGAGAAGTAGATGTGGGTTGTCGACTCCTCCGGTTCCTGTCCACAGTCCCTGTATTCCAGGGAAGTCGAGAGGGGGAATATCCTGAGCTGGTGAAATACCTCACCACAGATTACATTCCTGAAGAGATACGAAAGACGTGGGGAAAGCTTCACCTCCGCCTGAAGGGCTTGCACCAGAACCTGTACAATGCTCTGGAATGGATTTCAGAAGAACTAAGTTATTTCCAAACAGATAAAAACCAAGGCAAGGATGATGAAAGCAATAAAAAGGAAGAACAAATTTATAAGCCCAGGAAATGGCTGAAAAGACAGTCTGAGGTATATGCTAGATACTTCATTTCAGCACCACTTACTAAGGAGAGCAATAATGGCCCTGAAACTGAGCTGATCAGACGCATGACTATTTACCAGCGTGGTGGAGGAAATGTCACCAATATCCTCTCATTCTTAGATAAGAAAGAGAATGAGTCAGCTCAAAACCTAGAAAGCATCCTTGGTTTCTATCCAGACAACCCACTGAGGCTGGAGGACAATGACCTGATCAATTATATTTTTTCCCACATCACCTTAGCCTGCTTAGCACCAGGATCCCGCAAACTCCTTCCACTGCAAACTCTTCGTGAGCTCACTAGAAGATTCTTCAAAGCCAAAAAACTACTTCCAGCAAGTGCCTATTTTTTGCTCACCTTGCTGTACTGGCCAGATGAGGCATTGGACAAAGAGCCTAATCCACATAAAGATGAAATTGTAACTTCAGCCCTTCAAGCCCTGAAACGTTTATATGACATCAAGATGAAAGATTTTTCTACCAGGAAGAGAAGAATCTACACCCATTTTTTTCTGGGAAAGGGTTATGGCTTAAGTAAGATTGTGCAGAAAGCTAAAATTGATAAGTTAATTCCAGGGTCCTTAGATGTGAGGAGAATGAAGTGGCTAAATGGAACGGTATGGAATATTCCCAGTGTTCGTGACAATCTCAAAAGAGTTTCTGGCTGGACCGAGGACAGGAAGTTGTTTACAAAAGGTCACAAAAACAAGCTCCCCATCTTGGCACTCCATCGTAATTCAGTGCCCCCTGGAAATGAAAATGTGACCTTTTATTTAGGCTTTTCATTTAATGGGCTTGTTGCTTTCAACATTGAGGTTGACAACGGTGCAGGCCGCAGCAGAACCTAAGGGCTGCAGCACTGTAACAACATGCACTGTGCTCTTAGAACATGCAGCACTGCACGTGTCTGCTGACATAGCTGGAGAACTGAGCTCTGGAATAAAACACATCTAGCGGGATCCTTTTCTTCTCAGCTCGCATATTATGATTTTAAGTTAATTTCTGGGTGGTCTTGATCAGTAACAGAATTATGTAGTGAATGTAGCTTTTAAAGCAGCAGTATAGTATCCCTTACTCTTCACACAGTAGTTACACGTAGCAAACCCCGTTACCCATTCCCAGATCAATTCCTCTACATTCCATTAGCCTGTTTAGTTGCATTTTCACGGTAGAATTGTAGAGAACACCCTAAAATCTGCGCAAGAAGATATAGCCATAGACACAGCGACCTTCAGGCCTAGAGCTCTGGAAGGCCTCCAGGAACAGCAGTGCTCCAACGAAGATGAAGATGAGGAAGAGGGGTCCCAAAACTCCCCCAGACTCAACTTCTGACAGGTGTGTCAGGGTCAGAACTGGGCAGTGGCTGGACAGGGATTGGGTGGAAATGATTCTAAAAATTGTAACACCTGTACTCAGGAGCGTGTGGTGATGGTATTCCTGAAAGCCTGCAAGCTCATTAAAGCATTTTTGTATCCTTATCTTACCTCCTACCTAACTTGGCCTGGAGTTCTTTTATCTCTGCAGCCCTTTAGGCAACATCAGCTAGATCTGTATCTGGGGCAGGGTGCAGACACACCAGCAGTTAAGACATGAATGACATAAAAGATTATTTGTCAGCACTGTTAGGAGTCCAAACAATTCCTGCATTGGTGAAGTGTTTTTGCATTATCATCCAAGGAATGTGTACACAGTACAGGACTTAAGTTTATACCTGTTCCTTGAGAAATGCAGCGCAGTTTGTTTTTCAGCAAGGTTTACAATGACCACGCCATATTCAGTTTCTAATAATAAAGCTGCCTGATATTGCTCAAGCTTTGCATTGTTTGACAGAAGATATTGTGATTAAAACTGCCAGAAAATACGTCTTATAAGTTTTTTTTTATCTAATAAACATTCTTTATAAAGAATTACCATATCTGCATGAGCTTTATTACCCTACCTGAAGATGCAGTTCTAACAGTAGCAAGGTATGATTTGCTTTTCCAACTTCAGTCAAGTTCTGGGCACAGTCAAAAACTGTAACAGGGATCACAAGCCACTGTGAATTCAGAAGAAACAGGATGAAAACAAAGATTATTATCTAGTCCAAGCCTTCACCTTCTGGCCTCAGGGAGCAGAAACAATTGTCAGGAGCAAGAGAGCTGGAAGGCCAGAGAAAGGCCCCTCTGCCCCCCAGCCCTGATGCAGGAGACAGGTTTGAAAATTTCATTAGGCCAAGGCAGCCTTCCTGGTCTAGAACAGGGCATAAGGATGGCTTCAACCCAGAGCACAAACAGGACACGCAAACCGACTGAAAAGCTGCTTAACAGACACAAAACCTGCTCAAATGCTGTAGCAGAAGCACAGGTTGTTTACAAAAAGAAACTTACTGTGATGAAAAATTAAAGCCAGCTTGGCCCAGAGGGTCTGTCTGGTACATGTTTGGTGCCTGCACACACCCAACTCTGCAGGTAGCAAAGCTTTGCCCTGCAGCCCCACCACTGCAGATGCTCGAGTCTCTCCTTTGAGGAAAGACCTACAGAAGTCTTTTCAAATACATCCATTTCTACCTCCAAGAAACTGAAAGCTTGGTTGCAAACTCTTCACCTCACCCCCACACCCCCCAGGAAAAACAAGACTTAAAAAGTGTAAACTTACAGGTGAACTCCTGGAGTCCCACGTTGCACACACACGAGCTGCAGAGGCTGCCAGGGCAGCAGGCACAGACCCCTTCTTCCCACTCACATTCACACTGGGAGGGCTTTAACCAGCCACACACCACCCCCCCGCTCTAGCCAGCTTTTAAGACAAAGCAGTTCCCATCTTCCAAATGCCCCCTCAGATTTCCCTGGAGCCAAAAGGGCCAGAGGACAAAAACAGCTTGTGCAGAGCAGCATCTTCCCAGAAGGCTCCTCTACTCAGTGCTAAGCATCTCCTCGTCACACATCCCCCGTTCAAGATGCCATCAATTGTTCCAGGTAGCATTAAAATGTGGATTTATCTTCCTGTTAACACTCTCTTAGAAATTAATCTGCAGGTAGAGTGGTAGCTAAATGCGCCCAAACCAGCCCAGCACAGCAATCCATCTTCACCCTGGACACATCCAGTCCAAGCTACCTCATCTCTGCAGGGTTTTGCCAGGAAAGGGTTTAGAACAGAATCCCCCACAGCACACCCCCTCCACCAGCTGTCATGAAAACACTGTTGCAACCTTTTTCCTCCACATTCCCCCAGCTTCAGAAGTCAAATTCCTTGTACAGTCTGCTCAGCAGGACAGCAAATCAACAGCAAAAGGAAGCTACAGTTAAGAAATCAGGATTCTCTTGCTTATCTCCACATTAAGATAACACTCACATGAGTGAGTCTTTGCAGCTTACAGACATTTAAAAACCAAGTTATTCACACCATAACATTTCTTGCAATAGTAATTTCAATGGGTTCACAAGAGAAAAAATACCACACAGAAACAGTGGTTCACTTCTTTTAATCAGAGACTGTTACAAAGTGGTTACACATTACAATAATCCATTGCTGAAGCACAACAGTTCATAGAAGGTTCCCAGTGGATGCAAATGTTTGCTCCATGTTTGCTTTCAATCTTCTTTGTAAACTGAATGCTATAAAATTAAGCTAGTTATTATTTGCATGCATTAAAGTGATGCACATACTTACCAGTCTCTCACTTTCTCCAATTAAATTCAACATCAGTATTTTGCCACCACCTGTCTTTTGAAAAAGATCAGTAATCCCAGCCCTTTCATACCACTTACACAAAAGCAGTATCAAGTGACAGAAAAAGCCTTCACAAGACACTCATTTCTGTGGCTGTACTGCAACTGAGAGGGGACACAACTCGCTCACGTGCTTTAGGAAGGCACTAACAACAGCCTTGGAGTTTGCTCAGCTTGGGTTCACTGCAGTGTCCAGAAACCCCGAAGGGGCAGTTGGGAGTCAACAAGAAGTCTAAGGAAATAGTGGGAAATGCCAACCTGTTCCATAAGCACTGTTCCAGAACTGGGGGGAAGAGTGCTGAAGCATGTTAGACTGGAATCACAGGGATGCTGTTCCACCAGAGCTCTGGCAGCACCTACCCTGGACAAATGCACTTGGTTTTGGTTAAGACAGTCTGGAACACGCTGTAGTTATCCCCACTGACTGCCAGGCTGGGGTACAAGCAGTGCAGGTGGCACTCAACCTGTGAAAAGCAGGAGTTCATGAGGTCCCTGAGCAGCCAAGAGCCACCAGTTCCTCAGCCCAGCTCGGCACTGAGCGTGCAGTACGAGGGAGGGTCACCCACAGAGGTTACAAGACACGTGGACACATCCTGTTAGCAGGACATGGCCTCACAGCAAGGCATCCCTGCTACTCACACACACCTGCCACGAGGATGGAGCAAATACAGGCAAAGCTGATTAGACATTTCAACACATAGGACTTCCCTTTTTTTTCCTGTGCAACATTAGTTTTGCAGACAGAGCAGTGTAGTGTGAATTACTGAGAACTGATGTGAAGAAGATGCCAGAGACGGGCTGCAAGTGGAGCCTGGGAAGATACAATCCCCTTGAGAGGGCGTGTGTTTGTCTGGTGAATTCTGCAGCACTGGGTAAGATCTCAGAATTCTACAATAAACAGTGCCACTGCAAGGGGCAAGACACTCATAACCCACACCAGCCCTCCAGATGAGCTGCACAACCGAAGGGGCTGTTCAGCTCCCACTTTGCTCTGACCCTCCCAGTACCTTCTGTCCATGGAATTATCCTCCCATGATGTCAAAAGCCCCTCAGAGTGTGATAACACGGCCTTAAAAAGAGAATTAAAGCACAGTTCTACAGCCCATCCAGCTGTGGATCTATGCTTGGTGCTACAGCACAGGAAAAGTTTTTATCTCCTGTGCTGATATGTAGAAATAAGATACATAAAGTCTAAATACAAAAAGATGGATGCAGCCATTCTGGAGAAAGGTGCATCTTTTATCCTATCACAAAGAACCTCTCCTGTTTTCTTTTAAGGTGTAAAATGTTCTATAAAATTAAAATAAAATGCCAAAATATCTAAGAATATGGGATAGGGCAGAAGTAAAACAGAGGCACAGCAGTAACTCTGGAGTAAGGTAAAACAGCTGGACAAAACCACATTTGTAGGTAGCCTCTGAAGTGCTGCAATGGACTAACAAAAATAATGATTAAAAAAAAGCAGAGAAGAACAAGCTCCTGGCTCACAGGCCTAGCGAAGTAAAGGTCTGTTGGTAAGAAATGGTAATTAGTAATAGCTAAAGAAAACCCAAAGATTACATTAGTGCTATGGAGTTTACAAACAGAAACGCTTAATCCCCAACACAACAAACACAGGATCCTGTGGGTTTGCTGATAAAAAACAGCCTCTTCAATAAAGGCATGTTACTGAAGTGATTTCAGCTTTAGATCTTCACACTTCCCAGTAGCAAAGGCTATTCGTTAAGGTTCTGTATTAAATTTTCCTTAAAGGTGCTTGCAGGTATTTATTACCTGCCCACAAGCACAGTTAAATCCATTACAGATCTTCCAAAAAAAAATCTAGATGTTCACTCACTACTGAAATCAGTAGTAGATAACAATCACAGTTCAGAGACCAAAATTCCCCTCATGAATTAAGTGGTATCATTTGAACAAATTAATTCAAATAGGAACATCAGGTACTTACAGATTAAACTAACCTGTACTGGCAGTGCTGTGGAATTTTTCTTCTCTACCAGTAAGTAGCAAATGCTGAAATTCTGCTGCTAGTTAACAGAAACACAAATTGTATTAAACCAAGGTGTTTAACCCATAATTTAGTTTTTTATTAAAAAAAAAAAAAAAAAGCTGCCAAACTTCAATTATTGCAATTTGTTGCTTAAGAAAAGCATATGAAGTAAAGGCAACTACAAAACTATTTTCAATTTGCCCTTACTCTTCTGGTACTTTTCATACATAACCCATAAGTCTAACAAGGTCATCCTATTGCCTACCACAAACAGAGAGGAAATTACAATACTTACATTGCCAGGTTCCTTCATTTAAAGACTCAAAAAGTGTGTTTTCTTATTCTGGACTTTACAAATGAAAGAGCAAAATGTATTTTCTTCCACTTAGATTTACGAGAAAGAAGCTAAAGAATTCAGTGCAAGTCACTCAACGAAAAAAAAGAGAAAGAAAAAAGCTCTGCATGACACCTTGAACTCAAAGCATGATGTAATTTTCAAGTTGGGAGACTGGTTGCATTGCATTAATTTCTGGTAACTCAGAATTACTGTCAGCAAGAAACAGTTACTCACGTTGGCTAAGGGCAGCAGAGGCTGAAATTCTACACCCCCCTCCCTCCTGGATAGCACCTGGCAACATGCTAAAGATTCAGACAAAATTTAAGGGGGAAAAAACTGAGATATCAGAAGCTTGAATCTGTTCTAAGGCAGTTAGACCTTCTTTAGCTTCCAACAAGAGAATTTTAAGGAAGCTTTCAAGCTCTCAAAGTTTGTGCTCTTTCGCTTTCGGTTAAAATGATATTGGTATTAAAATTCTATCTCCTAAAAAAACCCCTTAAATTCAAGACAGTATTTATGGAGAAGTTAAACTCCCTGCCACTAGCAGTGTTGCTGACTGTGCCCACTGCAAGGAAGCCCCTGAGGATGTCAGAGGTTCCTGAAGGCTTGTTCAGAAGGTGCCAGTGCCTTCAACTGTTGATGCCAGGGTCAGTCACAACTGCCTCCCCAGGATGCCCAAACAAATCCCAAGGACAAGCCCTGGATCCTGCAGTCAGGACAGGGCTGAGGCTCCATGCCCAGCTCCCTCAGACACACGGGCACAAGACTAATGTAAAAAGCCAAGCAAGGCTGCCTGGAGCTGCTGCTCAGCAAGGAAACTCAGCAAGTGTCTCTCAGCACCTCCAGAAGGAGGTTATTACATCACACTGCAGAACCACCTGAATTCACCTTCACCCCTCAGCAGCTGCCCCAACACTTCCCTTACTCTGAGCTCCCTCCCCAGCCCAGCCCCTGCAGACAACATGGGAGTCACCAGTACTGCATTCCTCCAGGACCCAGGCACTGTTTCACTGCTCTGAGCACTTTGTGGCAAGCACACAGATTTTTTTGGAAGTCCTTCATGTGTGGTGTTTATTTACATCTCCCATTCACTTCTCTTGTTTAAAACAGTGGGTGCAAATTTACCCAATTTAGCAGAGTATCTGTAACTCCTGCCCCTTTGGAAAAACTTACGTACTTCTACTTAAGCTTAAAAACCTCCCTGAACTCTGAGACCTTCCTCTGTAAATATCTATAAAAGTCACTAGAATATTGTCATAGTTAGAAAATTCACAAACAGTGAGATGTACAACTTTGTGACACACCAGCTGCTGCAATACTGAACACACTTCATCCCTCAAAATAAAGTGAAATTATTTTAACTATCCCCCTTAGATCCACACGAGGAGGCAGGGAGGAAAATACCACTAAGGAAACTTCACAAAAAGAGCAAGACATGAACCATTTACAGCAGATGAGAATTTTAAAAGAGATGAGAGGCCAGCTGGTCTGACAGCTGAGGAGACAGTCCCAGCAGAAAGCACTTCATGCCATCCTGGGGACTACAGGGACAGCAGCACTTGCACGTCACTTAAGGACAAAACACAAAGCAAAGTCATTACTGCTGCAAGTTTAAGGACAAACATCAGTCTGTGGTAACATCAGAATAACTCCAATGTCATCTGCCAAAGCTACCAACTCCCAAAGAGGGGAGAAACAGGATGTGTCCCATCCAGTCCTTCAGTGACCTACAGAAAGGACAGGAATGCCAGGGGGAGTAAAGGGGAGTGAACTACCCACCAGAAATTACAAGCAGTGTTTGCAGTGGAGCAGGAAAATCCAGTCAGAAACCCTTTAATTCATACAGTAACACCCCACAGAGCTGTCTTAATGTCAAATGCACCATTCAAAAGTAGGTTGTGTGAAATTAAGCATCTTGGAATTGTTCAAAAGCACCTTTAAGGAAAAAAATCCCACAGCAACGTGGTGCTGAAAAAAAATGTTAATATTTTGCTCACAAAACAGCTAAAACACAAAGAAATGGTTCATTTGCTCTGAAGGATTAGCACACAGAGGTTAGACAATGACACAGTGAAAACAGGAACTGCATTTTGAACTAATTTGATAAGTTCATGGAAAAAAGTACCTTCAACAAAACCAGGTAAAAGCCATCTCCCTGAGCTGGAAAAATCAGCCCTCACCAGGGTGTCGAATAATAAGGCATAACCCCAGTGTGGATCTAAGTGGGTACTTCACTGGCCACAAGACAGCACAGGTATCTGAATTTTAGCTTTGTGGGCTTGCTGACAGGCTGAACATGAGGAGCTGGATAAAGTCCACCTAGTGCTGCATCAGTCTGAAATGGAAACTGGGAATAAAGTTCAGAATCAGGCATTTGAAATTTGCCTGGTTTTCATTTTGAGTCTCTGAGAGATTCAGATACTCAAAGCAAGAAGTACAACCCACACTCATTATTTTGGGTTAAATAGTTTCCTTGGGCATTGTAGGGAAATAAGAATAAGCCAAAGGCTCCTGTAAACTGAGAAAGTGAAACAAATCCCAGTTGAAGAGTTGTTCTCATCTTCACTGTTATTGGGAGAGCACCACAGTGAGAATTAGAAAAGCAAGGCCATGCTCAGTAATCATTTTGGAACAGTCAGAGGACAGTTTCCAGACTGGGTGAGTTGGGGGGGCTTCTCCAGGAGAAATGCAAAGGGCAGAGTACAAGCAAAGAAGGGTACACCAGGAATGTGCAATCACTAAGTTAGGAATTACAACTCTATCCTTGAATTCAAATTGCTGAAAATCCCATGGGGGGGATTATTTAGCAAAATCTTGAAGAAATGAGACAGAGCGTATGCTCCTAAAAAACTACCATAGCTTGTGAAAACCTGAAAAAGACCTGTAAAACCAGACACCTCCATTATTTCATTGCTGATAGGCTGCAAGACCTCCTTGGACAACACCTGCTCTTCTGAAGCTGAGG
Organism: Lophotriccus pileatus; assembly: GCA_035583135.1. NCBI lineage: Eukaryota > Metazoa > Chordata > Aves > Passeriformes > Tyrannidae > Lophotriccus > Lophotriccus pileatus. Next base: position 3,575,306 of record JAWWES010000042.1, read on the forward strand.
CTGACTTTAAGCAACCTCAAGCAGTCAAGGCCAATGTATCTTCACCAGAGAGAGCAGCTTTTCCTTCACAAAGGGTACAATTTCGGTGTATTGGAGAGGTTGAGGAAAAGGCTCTTCCTGAAACTCACCAACTGTAAAATCTGCAGCTTCCATTTCTCACCCCTCTTCTGTGTTACCACCTTGGATCAAACGTCAGGTTCCTCCCAGGGCTCTACATTAATGTTTGCTGAGGTGCACCTCATGGATGCAGCAGGATTAACATCTCAACCTTCTCCAAAGAAACTCAGTTCTAGAATTTGGGCTACGCAATTTGGTGCCTATAAATGTCACCTGCTGGCTAAAACCTATTTTAAGCACTTCAACAGATACATCTCCCCAGAAGAGGAAACATTAGTACTTGGTATTTACATGCCACTAATTCAGAGACTACACAAAGTCACCACTACCAACCCCAAAAACAAATACAGCACAAATGCAATGCAGGGAAAGGTGGGGAGGGGCAGCGTGGCTGAAGGACCCCCTGAGCAGCCTCAAAGGAAATGCATTCCAAGAGAAAAGGTACCCAAACATCTTAAAACAGCTTCCCTCCCCCTAAGACTCTTAAAACCACAACGATAATAAAAAGATAAATATTAATATAGAGCCCATCTACCAAAAGAGAATAAAAAACCTAAATTAAAATAAATTTAGGGGCCTTCACCAAACTTGCTGCAAGTTTGGGGACATAAATATCCAACAGCCATAAAGCTGTGAAAGCCCCCAGAATGAATAAAATAAATCCCACTTGCCTCAGACTGAACAGGGCAACACTGAGACTCTGCCTCAGCCTGTCCTATGGCAGGGCTATAGGAAGAAGAAAAATTTAAATTTTAGAAAAAACATGACCCAATTAAGTGAAAGACATGCATTCAAAGTTAACAAAATTCCAGTGATCAAGCAAACAAAAGAAAATTACTGCTATAGCACCTCTTTGGTTAGGCCCAAACAGTATTTTTTGAACTTGGTAGCTATTTCTGAATTGGACAGTTTGTTTTGCTTTGTATCTTGATCAATGGAACGTCAGTCAGTTCTCTTGGGGCATTTTTCCCATAACTGATAGTACTTACTGTACTAGTTCATGAGAAGTAGAGTTAAAGATTCCATCAGCCACTGGAAATGTTCACCCTTGTCTGAGTGTTTATGTAGAAACTAGACCAGTACAATTATTAAGACATTTACTATTAAGTGCCATCAGTTCCCATTTTAAATTGCAGCCCCAGCTCATGGACTGGCGTGTCAGTCTCAATTTAACTGAAGGTCATAATGCCCTTCTTGCTGTTCCTAAAACTAAGGTCATCTTGGCATTTCATATTTTATCTTGCATGCAGAATTCTTTGATTCCTATGAAGTAACTGTGGGTTAAAGATCCTGTTCAATTTTATCCAGGTTGTAATAAGTTACATAGTTCTGTGTAAGTGCTGTTCAAGAGCTCCACAGACTAAACCAGTGGCAGAAACCACAGAAGGCAGATGCAGCTGAATGTGTTTCTAGAAGCTTGTTCATATTCTCCTGTGCATGCACAGAGTGAGGAATTGTTATCCACTGTTATTAGATATTCAGCCCAGCCTCAAATTTATTACCAAATTTGTTATTAAAATCTCATCTGGGGGAAAAAAATAATCCCAAAGTTTCAGAATAAATTTTTAGTCCACATAAACCAGCTAAATAGTCAGTATTTTATTTGTTTGCCAAAGGCAGAAGTCATTCTAAAGGCAGTATGAAAGAGTCATATCAAAACTAGCCCAGACTTTTTCAAGGTTCTTTCATGCCAGTCTCATCCCTTTTGCCCTAAAGGCCAGCTGCTCATAAGAATATTATGAGACCATGCATAAAATAGTTTAGAACCTTTCAAACAAGTCCTAAATGCCATAAATTCTGGCATGTTTTCTGCTAAACTTTTTCCCACCTGTGTCTGAGATTTTCTTGTAGTGTTATTTTTTGTATTCAACATTTGCATTACATTGCAATTCCAAGACTGATCAAAATGCCCTTGCAAGTGCTAACTTTACTGTAAGATCTGCCGTGGCATATTTAGTCAACAGCTGAAAAACAAAGCTTCTGCCTATGTAAGTACAGCAGTAGAGTCCTGCAGCAGCACAAGAGATGCTTTTCTGTGATCAGAAAGGCTTCTGCCGTCTCTTTCCAGGGAGAGATGAACTACAGCAGAGGCCTGTTCTCATGGCTGTGTTTCACTGGGATTCTGCTGGCACAGTGATGCTGGTTACACTTGGCACTGTAAACCAAGCCTTAGTCTTTACACAAGCCACTGTTACATCCCAAGTAGTTCTGGGACATCTTTTTGGGTAAATGCACCATAAATCCAACTCTCTGAGCATTAAGAAGCAGTACCCAAAGAAATGAAGGCAGGGACCAACAGACAACACAGGCACTGAAATACCTGCCTGTTCACAGAGGAGTCACACGAGACACAAGAGTAACTAAAGGCAGCCACGTCACAGCTCTTACAGCACAGGAATGACAGGAGCAGGAAAGGGAATATCCACGTGAAAATCATGGAAAAAATTGTTTACCTGCTTCTATGTGAGTACCAATGAAACATATGTGGCAGTACTTACTCGAGGGTTTATCATATAACATTACAACTAAGAAAAGCTCAGTCTCAAAATGCATCCAAGCTCTAAGTCTATGCAGCATTAGCTACCAGTGGTACCATTACCAGAACAACGAGACATTCACTGTTTAGAAGAAGGAAATTCTTAATTAATACAACTTGCAGAATATGCTGAGTTAACAGTACATGCAGTAAGGTTTGATCCCAGGAGAAGGAGGGGTCTGAAAACAACATACAGGAAGTTATGGAAAGACACCGAAGGGAGAAGGGATTTACTTGACTGGGGCAGGAGGGCAAAGCATCCTTAGAGCAGCAATATGATCTCCAGAAAGAGTAAGAAGTTCTATAGTTTTACAAGCAGTAGTTAAGATCACTTTATAAAGTAGGAATTTGATGTGTAGTATTACAAAAAGGATAAATATAAGACACTGCAATAATCTCTCCATTGTTGTGTAATTATCCTTATTAGGTAAACAGAAGAAAACCAGATATAAAAGCATTGCCTCAGCAAAAGTTTGATCTGTTAGACTTGTGTGTAAAGCAAGATGAGCTAACAAAAGATCTGACACCAAGGCCCACTCAGCACATTTGCAAGCCAAATACTGCACATCTGACAGGTGATCAGCAGATACCAGTGATCAGAGAGAACTGCTTCTCAACAGAGGCTTGGAGTTATGGTCTTACAACTGCTAAACACTTCAGAGAAAGTGCCTGGCAATTCTGAATGGTTAAAAAAAGGCCATCCAGCTGTAGTTAGACTGCACTGGATGCTCTTGTGCTTTTAGGAGACATTCTGTGACCCCAGGTCAGAAGCTGAGGCCATGGAGTGCTTTAGCTCTACTGTATTTTTACACTGTTAAGAGACAGTACAAAGCCACAGGAAGTACCTACGTGCAGCTAAAAAACCCCAAGACTTCCAAGAAGCAGAGCCATAATGCTCAGTAATATAATTTAAAACAACTCCACCATCTACAAAAACATCTGTGGAACAGTGACACAAAAATGCTGATAGTCTTTCTAACCTACCCTAAAAGAAGAGATATCCCCATCAATTAAATTGCACAAATAAGGCTTGAGGCTGGAACATGTATTTAAAGTTGACCTGCAAATGAAAAAATTCACCACTCATTTTGTCTCCTCCTGTGGTAAAGAGGCCAGAGATCTCACTGCCCTCCCCTCCAAAAAGTCTCTCTCTGCATTCTCACTTTCATCAGAAATATAGCACAGGAACATAGTGATGTCAGACACTCAGAGAACTACAACCTTGACAGGAATTTATGGCTCTGCTCTTATAAACAGATAAATGACTAGGTCATAGGGAAAAGCCTCTCTGATAAAAAGGTCTCTTACTCCAGACACTTTCACTGAATGGCTCAAGATAGAAACTCAGCCAACATCTCATCACACAAGAGATGGTTACAGATAGTTCATGAAATTCTGAACACTTAAAAATACAGCATATAACACATTACTTTTGCCTGTTCTGCCTCTTTCATACATGAATAAGGTCAAGCTACAATTTCTCTTTTGCAGGTCAACTTCAATACATCGACTGGGAGTCACTCACCCGTGTGACATGCACCTGAGCTTCTAGAAAGCTAAACCTACCAGACTCCTGCAACTCCTACATTTGCACATTGAGAATGGTCAGCTCAAGAGTGAACTAACAGGACACATCTGGCATGAGGATGTGTCTCACAGACTTTCACATCCTGCGAATAAGTGCCAGGACTAGAAATCAATTAAAAATCTATTGAGGACAAGAAAGCACAAATAAAGAAACATATGCATTAAGAGAAGTTAAAACCAAGAGTTAGGATGTGCCTCCTGCAGCCTCAGTTTTGAGGAGTCTGTTAATAAGTGTACAGGTCTTTGTCTACTCAGATGTACAGCTAAAGAGTGACGTTTTATAGAACAAGGAATTCAGACTGTATCAAATCAGCACCAGTAACTGTGCTCGTTACACCAATGGCTACCACAGCATGCATCTGTACAAACCTTTCAGGCAGTTGTCCACAGCTGGTCACGAATAAAAAGGCATATAAATTTTTCTCCTCTTTTATTACAATGAAGTTTATAACAGTACAGAAAAGTCACATGACCTTAGTGGGTCAGTTTACTTAAACCCTGAAACAGGAGGAACTCTAAATACATTAAATATTGTTACAAGTTCAGACTTTAATGTACAAGTAGTTGGGAACAGTTACAGCCCTCACCAAACTATGTTGGGGACGTGAAGTCCAACAGCACTTGAAGTGCTGTGAAGGCATCATTTCACAAAGAGCAACGTAACATCACAGAACTTGCCTTTAAGGTGGTATGTTCATGTAATTCCAGCGCCTTCACAATTTAACGAACCATATTTACTATACTTCACTTCTAAAAACCTAGATGAAACATGAAAAAGAAGCCATACAGTATAAATTGCAACATCAGGAAAAGTTCCTGTTATTATTCCAAATAATTTTTCCCATGTAAAATAAGAATGTCCAATAGCTCCTTGCATGTGGGAAGGTACTTATATTTTTAAAGTCACAATGAAGCCTTAATTGACGGAAGCTCTGCTATATTAACAGCACAAGATGAGAAAAGGTTTAATCTCCAAACCTATTAGAGCGTGAGTAGGAGCGTCAGTAGCGGCCACCTTGCGACATTACGGGGGGTCTCATTCCCATTGGAGGTCGAGGAGGTCCACTTTGGTACGGGGGCACCATCGGAGGTCCCTGACCGTACGGAGGCATGGCCCCAGGAAGATATCCTGGCATGCCCTGGTGATGAGCACCATACTGACCTATAAACAGAACATTTAAGATGCAAAGAATAATTTTTTAAATTTTTTTTTTTAAATAATGAGAAGTTGCCTTTTGTGAAAAGCTTCACCCCTCCCTGCCAGAATAGGCCACTTCCAAATTTTAAAAAGGTTTATGGCAAAGACAAAGCTTTTCAGGAGAAGAAAGCAGGGAAATTTGTGATTACCATGAGGTGGCATGGGAGGTCTCATTCCTTGTTGCTGTGGAGGAATTCCTGGCTGTGGTGGCATCATACCTCCAATTGGTCCAACTGGTGGATTACCCAGGGCAGCCTGTCCTGGCCGAGGAAGATTGCGCTGGTACTTGGGCAACTGAGCCCTTCTCTCTTCCTACAACCAGAACACACAAACACAACACAGCGTGTTAAAACCCACCAGGAGTGAAGGAAACAGAAGTTCAACAAAGCAGATCACAGGCACTAAACTATTTTAAAACCACCTTACAATTCAGAGACTACCACTAACATTCCACAGGAGCCCCTGGATTTTCCCCTTTCCTGCAGAGTTACTGCATCAATACCAGCCAATGGAGCATTTTGCACACAACACAAATTCTGCCCCCCACTCAGAAAGTCTTTTTCTCTTAAGCTGAGACAAAAAAGCTGAATGCAAATCTAAAGATACCTGACCTGAAATTAAAGTTCATTTGTTTTATCCATAAATTGCATTTTCTGACTTGCATTACAGTACCACAGCACTTCAAACTGTTCAGTCTCTTGTTCTGCACTACCTGTATGTATTAAACTTCAAGCTTAAGTCACATGCAGGAAAAGTCCCAATTACATTTTGGGTTGGGTGATTTCCTGTCACCAAAGCTAAGGCACAGAACTGCAGCAAGATCACCGCCCTATGCCAGTCATCTCAGTTACACTAATTCTGCACAGTTTGCACTCTCACCATTATTAAAATACACATAATGCAGAGCACAGAAGAATTTCCATTTAAGCAGCCATACCAGCACAAATTGCATTTTTCAGTGAGAAAATGAAAACATTTTAACTTACCAGTGATATATCCTCATCTGGATGGATCAACTTACTGGTTGCACTGGTTGTGGTGAGGGTAGCAGGCTTACTTGTTATGGATGTGGCTGGTTTAGCTGCAGTACTGTTGGTGGTGCTAGTGGTTGAGGCTGTGGACTGTGTGTAAGCAGGGAATGTAGGTTTTGGGGGCTCCGTTGTTGTTGCAGGTGTAGAATTCAAAGGTTTGAAATCAGTACCAACTGGCCCTGGCACAGCTGCTGCAGCCTGTGGAACACACACACAGGTCAATACTTGGACCTCAAAGCGGAAGAAAACTTAAATAATTATGTCCTTAGAGCTCTGAAACCTTCCAGTGAGATACATAATTGTAACAAGCTTGACAAAAGTAAAGTTCAGCCTTATTGCATACTAGAGCAACTGAAAACAAGACAAAATAAAACCCAGGATATACACATATACACACACACACTGGAAAGTCTAAAAATTTGCAGGTCAAAAGCCACAACTAGAAAAAAGGAACAAACAAGAAAAACCAAAACCCCACTATCAAAATCTTTATCTCAAATACTGAATTTGGTAGATGTCTAAATCTTTCCTGAACCACTGTTTTATGAAGAGCTCGAAGTATAAATTCATTGTTCTCTCACTAATTAACATACTTTAGCAACCATTAGTTCAGAGTACAGCTCAAACTGTTAGTTTTCATTAAAATTACGTAGTTAAGTAGCATTTTAATCCAATATTTAAGAAAGCTCTATTGTGTCAAGGCTTTTAAGTGTTTCTGTATAAAAACACTGCAGCATTGTCAAAAGTGCTATGTCTACCTGAGAACTTGAATCTCATCGGAGAATGAAGAATCAATGGAAGCAGATATAAGGTCCACTACAGATTCCAGCAATTCACCTGTCCTACTTTTTTCTTTAAAAAGCCCCTGCAAAAGTCTGCTTTATAAAGCTGTTTCAAAAGACACAGCAATCTCCAAAGCAAGCCTTAGTTATGAGAGAATGCTTTTGTTTCTAATCACTGTGTGATGATTTACAATCATCTGAACCTCCCAACCAAAACAAAAATATTTAACGTTTTGCACACAATGCAAATGAAAAATTCCCTACATGGTGGTGTACCATATTAAACAACATAAACTAAAAAGCCTTCACCATGCATCAAGCTAACCACTGCCCACTAAAATGCATTTAACTGCTTTCATGCTTGTTTAACCCTTTAGAACCAGGATGGAACATTTCGTTCTTTCACACTACGAAAAATCGGGCACTTTGACAGGCTTATTTCTAGCAAGTTACAACTCCCAATCAAGGACTCTGCGGTTTTACCAGCTAAACATAACCAGGAAGGGAACAGAAATGGTCTGAAGATGTTTAGTCAATTTTAGATTTCACAGAACGGTCCAAAGGGTTAAGTTGCAAAGCAATTTGTTTGGAACTGTGACTTCCTGCGTACTTGTGCTGTGCTAGGAAACAGAGCGTTAGAAGATGCTGAGAGACTTTCTGAATTGGAGGAAGCTGCACTTGAGCTTGTGACAGGTGTCCCCATCTGTAGCATAAAAGAAAGGAAACAGTGAAAAGTCTCCAAACAAATGGGTGGAAAGTATCCACATGAAAGGATTTCTTATGCTAAGCCCTTTCTTACGAAAGGACTGGGTTTTTGTAAACAGGTATCTTCCCTGCAGAAGTCCAAAATGTAAATAATACACTATGAAAGTTTCTGCAACATACTTGAAAGTAAGTAAAGACTTCAGGACTTACACACAAGTGCATTCAAAGGGAAGAGGTCACAAGCCATTATCAATTTCCCACTTCCCTCCCCAACACATTTGAATGAATTTTTTACCACCCTAACTTACTCCTAGACTTTCTGCAGTACAGAACCTCCTAACTCAGGCAATGTTTAAGCAGTTTAACAAGACAGAATAAATCAGTCTGTCAATTGGCAGAGAGCCCATTATGAGAATAGCTGAGAACAAGTCATGCCAAGACTTGTAATTTGTAAATTTTAGGTAGAGTTCTCTGCAATCAGACTCCTGTGGCTGGCTAACACATCCCTTCACCCATCCAAAGCACCCTTATAAAAACAAACGAAAGGCATTAAACAAAGAAGTGCTTTGCCTACTCCCTTCTTCCCCACATGCTTACAGAAGTGTTTGGTTTCACAGCTGTTGCAAGACAAAGAATCTCTTACAACTCATTCAAGCACTACACTGAATTAAACTTCAAAAATCAACCCAAGCAAGAAACCAGTCATTTCTGGGGCCTCCTCAGTAATAAACAGCCACTGCTGACACTGTGGCAATTTGATGGATGTAAGAGCAGCTATTCCAGGCTCTGGGATACCTTACCTGCCCCGCACTTGGGAAGAGTGGTTTAGTAACTGGAGGCTGTGGGGTGGGCGCTGTTGCAGCAGGAGCTGGAGGCCGGTTAAGGATGCCTGGAGCTGTGACAGGCTGTGCTTGTGTCATTGGGGGCATGCCAGGCCGGGGCCCCACCGGGGGAGGCATACCTGCAACCACAAAGCATTGCCAACGGATCAGGCTCAAGGGGCAAGGAGTGTTCCTTTACAGGATTCTGTTCAGTGTTCCTCAGAACCACCTCCCACAAGGAAGATGTATTTCTAAGGCAACAGTAAAACAAAACATGACACAGGGCAACTCAGCAATCACCAAACAGTAACACAAGCAGTAACCTCCAACCCTTTAGAGCAGTACTGAAATAAGTCATTTTTTACTAAAGCTGCCATGATGAAGTTTATGCTCTCATGAAACCAATGCAATGAAAGCAGTAACTGTTTCCAACACACTGTGCCTGCCCTGCCATGTGTGGATGAGACTGGTACAGAATCAAAGAGCCTCAGCCCTTAGGAACAGCACCAGGACTGTGACAAACACCCTCAGTGCTACTGGGGGGCTTCAGCACTGTGACTGTTTGTAGTCTGTCATGCCAAAACCTGCACTCGGTGTGCATGGAGCTCTAGGAGAGGGTCAGGTGGGAAGTTAACAGCTCCCAGGAGTTCCATCAAGCAAACCAGCGAATCTCAGCTCATTGCCACACAGCTGCTGCTCAAGTGGAACACCCTGAGAACTTTAGGCAGCTCAAGAGACATCTCTTCCAGCTATGGTAAGAGACCAAAACTGCAGTTAAGTTTCTTCAAACAGAAGGCTCATTAGTTGGGTAAATCACCAACATTATTCCTCACTTCCCACATTTTCAATCATTACTATATTCCAGCTGCAGCCACAGATATTAAAAAAAAGGGATGAGAAAACACAACAGCCAGAGGATATGCAATAAGAAAACTATATTCTATTTTTCACTTTAACAACAGAGTAAAACTCAAATAATTATTTATAATAAAAAGCCATAAATAAACCACCTCTGCACAAGAGTGGCTTCTGTGGCAATCAAACCACATCAAGGTGGTGGCATTTATAAAAATCCTAAATCTTAATAAAAATAAATAAATGTAACTCTCACCATAGTACGAGTTCGACAACCCTGACCTACCTGGTGGCATACCAGGCATAAGAGGTGGTATTCCTGGCCCAGGAGGCATCATTCCACCCATTGGCATCATCCTATTAAACAGAAAATGAACACTGGTATGAACACTCCTGATAAACTGTTAAGACAATTGGCACATACCTGTATTAGACAAAAAAATCATAATAATTCCAAGAAGCTCTCAATAGAGGCAGTTTAAAACCAGCTGAGTCCACAAGAAAAAAAAGCAGGAAAACCAACATCCAAAAGCCCAAGAAAATGTGAACTTTAATTTCTTAAGATTTCACTTCCACTATTATGAAATTTCCAGAACTGGTGTCCCTCTTGAAATCTGTTTCAGGCTACCAGTTGCAGCGAAGTGTTCCAAGAACATGATCTTGGTACACTCAGGAAGTCTGAATGTAGGAAAACAGCCAGTTCAAATCACCCTTCAATCACTGCACATCTGCTCTAACTCCTCTCTGACACCACAAGCAAATGCCAAAGAAACCAAATGTGCACAACTATACATAAAATATTGATAAAAGCAGGGGGTAAGAAAGCTTCTGCAGTTTCAATTACAGTAAATAATCCACATACTAATGATAAAGTGGGATTTTTTTTTTTTTTAGTATGAGAAGCCCTCATTATAATACATTTTTCTCCATGTTAAAAAGGGCTTTTCCCTAGAGTAATATGTGTGATTGATTTACAGGGAACAAAAAAAGTGTAGCTTAAATTTTTGCAGATGCTCGAAGACAGATCAGGGAAACAAAATAAGGGAATGCTCATTACTTTAGTGGGCAAGATAAACAGATGTGCAGCAACCACGTACACCCCAAAAGCCCCTAAAAAGCGGTTTGTTGGTAGGACAGAGTCAAGACAGCTTCACCCCTGGTGTTTCAGGATCAAAACAAATTACCATGAGGAGGTGAACATTCATTCTGCAAAGCCTGAGTTCTATTCCCAACTCCCCTGCTGAAGGGAACAGCCCCTGCAGGAGCAGGAATGGCTGCGAACACAGCACCATTACCCCTTTTTTGGGGTCAGTGCTGACACATTAGACACAAAAAAAAAGTGCTGGATGCTCCCTGCCTGCTGCCCCCAGAAAGGTGACTTCCCCAGGAACTGCAGAGACAGTGCTAGGAATACTGTCAAACTAAAAACAAAGTTGCTTTCTGTGTCTTAATTCCTCTTTCCTCATTTTTAGACACAAGATAATCAGGTTAAAAAAGCAAAACTTTAGGTTAAAATGGGTAAAAGGATAGTGCAACACCACCCTCTGCTCCCAGGTGGAAACGCAGTGAAGTTTTGGCAAATCCAGTTGTGTTTTTACCCGGTGTGTTAACGTCATCTGACATTAACAAGGAGTTTAGTGAGGATTAAGCACCAGAAAACCTGATTAAATTCTGTTTAGTTTCCACCCAGAAAAATTGAAGTCATGATGAGCACCCACACTACATTTGACTGTGATTTTTAAATTCAAAGGTTGTTAAATCAGTATCTATGTCCCAGAAGAGAACAACCTTCCACCTCAGTGAACTTTAGAGTTCCTGCAGTATGTCCTGCAGTGTAAAGGACCGAGCACAGGGAGCTGTACTCTGGTTCAAGAGAGGTTGTAAGGCCCTAAGGGTCTATTTTGTTAATATTTTGTAGAAAACATTTCACACATAGCTTTGTAATATTTAGATAAAGCATAAAAACTTCATATACTATATAATAACAAAACCTAACTAGACATTTTCCCCAAATTCTCAGACAATATTCACAGATTTTCAGTAAGACAATTCCAAGCTTATCAAAAACATGACATAAAATGGCATAATGAATGTACCTAGAATTACATTAATGAGATGCTTACATGTTTCCACCACAAAATGACTGCATGTATTTTCTCTGTTGATGTAATCTGTGAAAATTTATGACAAAATCAAAAATCTAACTGTGAATTTTCAAAAGACATTGTGATAGGGTATGGTGTAAACCCCAAACAAGCATAAAAAACCAACACCTTTTGCCCAAAATACAAGAAAAACATAAGCTTTTTCCTGTTAGGTTGATGACTGATAACCAGATGCACAACATACGTGCAGTGCACAAGGGAACAGTGGCTCACAGAAGGCTCTAAACCAACACAGCAAAGCTTTAAATTAATATACTACTACTTTAATAAAGTTAAAAGAAAGGCAACATTCTTTACACATAAACTCATAGCTTGGCCATATTTTACATGTTGGTTTACAGCCATCCAGTTCTCTAGTTAGTCTTAACATTTAGGTCACAGAGTTTACAATTTCCTAAATACATTTTTTTAATTAGTTTTACTTCTTCTGTGACAGTTTAAAATGCACAGTATGTGTATGTAATATCAAGTCTTTCTTGCTACTCACCCAGGTGGCATTCCAGGCATGACTGGAGGCATTCCAGGCATCATAGGTGGAACACCTGCCATTAATGGTGGAATACCTTAAAAGAAAAATACATTTTTAGCAACTCTGACAACATACAGTTGCTAAGAAATGGCATCTCATAAATGCAGACTGGATAACTGCTTTACAGGAAGCTCTAAAAGACTGCTTTTGAAATAATGTTCCTTACAAACAACACAATATAAAACATCTGTAAGCCTCCTCTCAGTCCTGCAAGACTCTAAATTTTCTCTGGCCTCTGAAGAACACACCTTATTACAAGGAGAAGAGATCATTTTTCACTCACTGATCAAAATTCTTCCCTCATCATATTTGTGGCCTGTGTACAAACTGCCTGTTCTGTGTGAACAGCCTCTACATACACAACAGCCTTCCTACCCTGCTTCCAAAATCCTGTTACAAAATCCCCCAAACACACATCTCTGGTAGACATCTCTTTGAAGCACTGTCTTACTACCACATGCCTTCAATCTACGTACCAGCTTTAGGTATCTTAATCTACTCCATCAAGGAAGATGTGTGGGGGAAGGACACAGAGTGGGGGAAGAAAATGAAGAAACTGCTTATCTGCACCTCACAGAACTATTTTGTGACCTCCCAGACCCAGTGCTAAAAGGGGCAGATTATTACTCAGCACACCAGCAGTAATTTGTGTAATTTTTCACACAGCTTTTCAAACCCTCTCACCTGGAGGCATCCCTGGAGCACCTGGCACAGGAGGCAAACCTGGCTGTGCCATTGGGGGAATGTACCCCTGCTGTGGCTGAACTTGCTGGGGTTGAAATGAAGTTGAAGCCGCAGATTCATCATCTTCATACTCATCAGAATCATCCTGTTGTTTCTTTTTCTGGCTCTCTGCAGACAGGACAGTAGACAGTCAGACAGAATGCAAATTATATTATATGAATTAACTTTATTTGGAGTGTTCTAGTTGGAACAAAAACAGTAAAATTCAAATCTGGAGCTGCTGTTAGAGAACACATCAAAGCCACCCCTCACTGTGCCCATGGCTGAGTAAGGACCAGAGCAGGGAAATAACACACAACCAGCCACATTACACCTTACCCTGAGTTTTTTGTTCAAGTAACCTCCTCCGTTCCTCCATATCTTTTTCTGGAATGCCCTCCATCCCATAGATTTCCAGTTCAATGTCTGTTCTTCCGGGAATAGCATTTGGAACAGCATCTATTGTTTCCTTATGTACCTAAAGAAAAAGAAAACCAAACAAATGCTGCTGACCACAATCCAGGTTCAATTCTCTGTGTTCTTCAGCCAGTTTCAAGATAAAAAAGAAACATCCTTAATGGCAATAATCTCTCTGGCCAAGCATATCCTTGATTGTGCTTCCTAATCTCTGGTAACTACTATTAACTATAATAGTTAGAACTCTAAATAAAACTCGAAAACCGGTTTACAGACTTGTCTTAGAACACCAAGACAACACAGTTCCTTCAGTCCTCCTCCAGAACTGAGGGCAGAGATCTCTCTGCAGTGTCCATCTGACTGCTGACACAGCAGGACTCCCGTGCTGCAAACAGGCCATTGTTGCCCTTTTCTTATCAATTTTTAAGCCTCTGGAAGCCCCAAATGACACCTTTTTAAGGTCACTGTTCATTCAAATTTTAGATACTCTTAAGAAAAGCCCATGTAAGTCTCTTACCTGCATGCAATGTATAGCTAAACCAGGTCCTGTATACAGTTTCTTATGACATATATGGCATTTAAAGTGCTTTGCTTTTTGATGCTGTATAAGGATTTTTTCATCATCAAAATCCCTATTACAATACCTACAGAAGACTGTTAAGGAAACATTTAATCCTGCAAGAGACCTCCCAGACACAACCAAGGTTAATTAGCACCAGGGTGATTTTTCCTAAATCAAAAGGCACATGAAGCATCTCTGAGCATTCAAAGAGTGACAAATGTTTCATGTATGTCTGAAATCACCACCCTCACGTGATCCAGCATTTCCCTCATCAGACAAGTATAAAACTGGGAAGGTGTGTGCAACATCTGATAAGAATAATTTGATTCCACATCCTTTGTCACATGGTTTTCAAGTCCTACTTCTTTTTAAGTGGACTCACTCTTTCTCTTGAAGGGTGTGGATTAAAATAAAGTTGCAAAAGCATTAAAGGAGAAAGAGACTTGAAATCAGAAAAACGGAAACTATGCTAAAGACTCAGAAATGTCTCTTTAGTAACAAGTACCAGGAACTAACAAACATAGAAGAGAACAAAGGTCTTAGTTAAAAATTCCTTTCCTCCCCAGCTACCAATTCTTCTGACACTGCATAATTTGCTGCTGTTATTGAAGAATTCCCTGCTTTTAAACAGAAGTATTTTAAACAAGGAACTTTCTGGATATCTATGTAACAGAAGAGGCAAAACTGCATTTCCTTCCTGCAGGTCAGCCCTGGGATTTCAGCAAACACTCCACTCACATCTTCCTCGGTGAGACAAATACACGGTTGCAACTCGTTATTAACACAATGTTAACAATGTTATCACAAAGTGTCTCTCGCTTCCGCCAAAACGTGAAATATATCTAAAACAGAAGCCTTCCAACATAAAATGGTACAGAGGACCTTATAAATTCCTTTATTAACCAATCCTAAATGGGTCAGAAACATTTGAGAGAGAGAAAAGATAAATCTATAATCACCCCCCAACAGACAGCAGACTCTGAAAGAACGACCGAAGAAAAATCCACCCGTATTTCAGAACACTGAGAAATTCCACCTGTGATGCAGCAATTACAATTTTGAAAGCCTACCCAGCCACAAAAAAAAAAAAAAAGTTTTCAAAAACTCTCTTTTAACCACATCCGCCCCACTCCTTGAATAGCTGCGTAAATTAGGAGCAGGATTTTGTCGCTTGTAACATCCTTCTCCCGGGGAATAAAGGCAGTTTTCTTTTTTCCCCACGACGCCGACAATCCCGCCGGGCCCGGCCGGGCTTCAGGGAGCGAGTGCGAGGCCGCGGCCTCGGCGGGAGGAGCCGTGAGGAGAAAAAGGGCACGAACCGAGGCCCATCCCGAGGAGCACAGGGATGGAACAGCGCCGAGCACCGAGACAAACCGTAACGGGGGTGGGGAGAAGGGGGAGCCCCATCCCGGGGCAGGCCGAGGCCGAGCCGCGACCGCGCCAGGCCGCTCCCCTCCCCCACCCAGCTCCCCGCACCCGCCGCGTCCCACACACAAGGATACCAGCACCAAGGCTTCAGCTGCTTCTTCTTCTTACGGCCCATGGCTGTGGCGGCGGCGGCGGCCCCGAGCTACAGAGCAGGAAAGCCCAACGCTCCCTCAGAGCCGCAGCGGCCGCCCCGCACCGAGCGAAGAGGCACAAAATGGCGGCCGCGCTCCCTCAGGCGCCACCGCCTCCGCGCTCCCAGCGTGCACCGCGCCGGGAGGGGGGGTGCCCACGTGACGCGCGCGCGGTCCCCCCGGGCTGTCCAGTGTCCCCTCACGGCGCCGCCGCCATTTTGTCCGGTCGGGGCTGTGGGTGCGCGGCCTGAGGCACCGGCGTGTGTCACGCAGTTATAGAGTCATGGAGCGGTTTGGGTTGGGAGGGACCTTAACGAGCGTCTCGTTCCACCCCCCCTAACCCTCTATTAGACTGGGTTGCTCAGAGCTCCGTCCAGCTTGGCCTTGGACGCTTCTAGGGCTGGGGCAGCCACGGCTTCTCTGGGCAACCTATGCCAGAGCCTCACCACCCTCACAGCAAAGAACTTCCTCCTAAGAGCTAATCTAAACTGTTTCTCATCTTCATATTTAATGGCGCAGAGAAACTATGAGTTTTCCATACAAAATTTGACGGGGCAAGAAGCCGGTATTGCTTAGCGAGCCTGGCCCTCCAATAACACAATAAAACCAATGTGTTGTGTTGTCACTCTCCTCATCTTCCTGTGCCTGGCCAAGGGCTGGTCTCTCTGTTACACTGACAACCCATTGCAGGGTGTGTCTGCGTTATCCCCATGGCTCTCCAGTTCGAGCCTGTCCACCAGCTGCGTAGAACAGAATCATGGAATTGTTTAGGCCGCAAAACTCTTGTAAGATCATCAACTCCAACCAACAGCCTTGTCCAACCCTTTGCAGTGGCCCTGCTGCAGCGGGGGGTCAGAGCTGCTCCCCATGGGGCTTGTCTGCGGCACAAGGGAGGCTGTGGAGTCTCCGCCTCAGGAGACATTCCAAACCCACCTGGACGTGTTCCTGTGTCACCTGCTCCAGGTGACCCTGCCTGGACAGAGGGTTGGACTGGGTGATCTCCGTCCAACCCAAACGGTTCTGTGACTGTGTAACTGCCGGGAGCTAACAAATGTGCTGCTTTAACAGAGGAAAAGGTATTTCAGAGGCAGAGCTTATTAAAAACAGCACGGCTAATCCTGCCAAACCCCTCATAGCAAGCTGTTGGAACGAGATCACCTTTAAGGTCTCTTTCAACCCAAACCATTCTGTGATTCTACGGAACACGTCTTGAGCGGTCCTGCCGTTGGTCAGTGAGGGACCGCCTGTGCTGACACGGGCCCCGCGGCGTCCGTACGAACACGAGCTGCGGGGGCCGGAGCCGCTCCAGCGCTGGCGGAACGCCGGCTCTCGGCGGGGCGAGGACCCGGCCCGCGGCTCCTCCCAGCGCCGGGCCCGGGGCGGGCTCAGCGGGGCGGGTTCAGCGCACACCCACCGCGCTCCGGGGCGGCTCTGCGGGCACAGGCGGGGCTCGGCGCTCGGGGCTCGGGGCTCGGGCCGCGATGCTGCCGGCGCTGCCGGACGGCGATGAGCGGGAGCTGGAGAGCAGCGAGGAGGGCGGCGGCGCGGGCGAGGAGCGGCGGCCGGAGCGGCACGGCAGCACCTACCACGGCCTGTACGGCTACCGCAGGTGAGGCGCCGGGTGCCCGCGGGGAGGCCGCCCCAGGCCTCGGCCGTTCCCAGCTCCCTGAGTCCCCCGCATTTTTTTCCCCTCTTCTCTCTCCCGGATGAGATTGTTTCCCTCCCATAATGCACCGATTCCCCGCTGCTGCTTTGACTCGCCCTCGGGCCGTACCTTTCCCTGCTGCGGTCGCTGTTCCGTGTCACGGGTGTGAAATCCATCCTGGGAATCCCTTGGCTTTCAGGTCCGCGCAGGGAGCGGCCGGCGGGGATGGCGGGGCCGGGGCACACACACCTTCCACCGAGGACTTCAGGTAAAGCCGGCCTGCAGAATCACCTGCAACACCCTGCTTTGAAGTCTCTGCCGAATTGCTGTCGGGTCATTGTTAGGTCCATTGCAGTGCCTTCAAAGCACAACTCCCTGTGAAAGCAGACTGGACTCCCCTGGGTGCTTCTTCGGGAATACCTGAGGAATCGACACAACTGCAGAGCTCAAATAATGTATTAAACATAAGCTATCATCTCTTGAGTTTGAACTCTCTTTTCTTTGCTACTTCATGTTTCTGTATTGACTTAGGTCTTCATGTAGGTAATAGATAAAAATTTATTAATTTTCAGTGGATATCTTTCCATAAGCTCTATATCACAACTAGGGAAACATAGGAAAAAAGAGCTGCTGGGAAGGTCAGCATGAGCTGACACCACCACTCCAGACTCTTGGGGAGGGGACAAATCACTGACTGCTCCCGATGGGCCAAAAGTCAGAGAGGGGTGTCAGCTGTCACCAGAGAGAGATCACAGGGGTCCCCCTGCTAGAGACAAGTTCTGCACTTGGTGAAACAGTAGCATTTGATTTTTGCTAACGATTTCTTCTTGTTTGTAAAGCCTCACCCTGCTGGACACGAACTTACCAGCTGAGGCGGAGACAGAACTGCGCGGTTTTATTGCCAAGCGTCTCACTAAGGGAGCCCTGTTTGAAGGGATGGGCAGTGTCGCCTCAGTGGGGCTCAGGTAAAATATTTAGGATTATTTGTGTATGAGAAGCTGTAGGGAACATTGGCAGCACTGCACATCTCACCTGTGTGCTGCTGCTCTTGGGTCTAATCCCGGTTCCATGTTCTCAGTTTACTGCTGCTGTTAATAACAGCCTTACACAAAGGCACTTTCCTTTTTTACGTAGCTTTGAGAAAAATATTGCAGTAAATAATTTGAAACACTGCATGTGTTTATGATTATTTCCTTTTAAACTAATCACACCTCAGAGGGGAAAAAAAAAGGTCTAAGAGCTTTATATATGACCATAGGAGCCACCAGTGCTAGTGGGTGAAAATTCTCTCAGAAATCATGTGTGTCTGCTTTTTGCACTTATTTGTTGTGAGGTATCTGGAACAAAATAATTAGGTTTTTTTTTTTTGTTTTCATAGCATACCAGAAGGCAAAGTTGGTTGTTACTACTGTCGTTTCCAACAAGAAAATCTTCTAGAAATGGCAACATTGGAATCGGATGCCAATGCTCCAGAATATGTGGTCTGTTTCTTAGGTGGCTCAGAGAAAGGTCTGGAACTATATCCTTACTTTTGACTTCCTTTACCTGTGTGGAGAGGGAGATGATGTAAAAATTATCCTGTCATTTTGTCTGTTTTTACCTGAAATCAGCTCGTTTGTGCACACCTTCTAGTAACTGAAAATGTCAGTAACAGCCATTTACTGAAAGGGGAAAATGCAGCTCTTAACTGATGCACCTTTTTTTCCTTAAGAAGATACTTTCAGACTTGAGCTGGACAAATACATTCAAAGTCTGAAGGTAAACCTTGATTTGGAGGTAAGGCCTAACTCTTTCTTTAAGTGTTGAAAATGAGTATTTAGGCAAGTTAATTGCTAAGACAATCTGGAAGGTTTAGTCTATAGAGCCTATAGGTGTTTTAAGTAGCAGTGAGATTTAGAGAGAGGAATGACTAATAAAAGGTAATGGTCTACAAGGAAATTATCGATGTCCACCTCGATTCTTATCCCTTCTGAATGTTAAGGAAGGATTTTTTGTGGGTTTCTTGTCACATTTTTCTGGTGGAAACTCTTCCTCTTAAGTCTCTTTGGGATCCAGTCTGCTGTTGCATGGTCTTTGCTCAGTATATACCATATTTCAGTTCTGGCTGTTCCTTAAAATGCAAAGCCTTTCATTGCTGATAAAGCGCAGCTTTAAATGTCAAACTCATTATTTTAGTTCTCTGTGGTTTAGGATTAAGAAGGCTCTGACATCCAAATATCTCTGGTTGAGTAGATTATTAATAGGCTTCTATTTGTGTAGAAATCTAATTTGTAGTTAAAGCTTTAACGTTTCAACTTGTCACAGCAAAAAAACTTGGAGAGCTGCGTGAGCCCCTGCTTGAGGAGCTGGTTTGAGGATGCCATCTGCCCGATCCAGAGGGTGGTGCAGCTCTTCCAGGACAAACTGGCCTCTCTGTTACATGCTGTAAGTGTATTTAAAACTGGGTAACT
>JAWWES010000042.1:3595087-3611193 GCA_035583135.1 Lophotriccus pileatus
CAGAGGGTGGTGCAGCTCTTCCAGGACAAACTGGCCTCTCTGTTACATGCTGTAAGTGTATTTAAAACTGGGTAACTAAAAAAACCTTCAGAAGGCACCTCGGTGACTCCAATAGTTAAAATGTTTCTTGCACTTGCTTTCCCAGCAGGAGGAAATGAAGAGCAACTTTTTTCTTCTTCTCTTCTTCCTTTTTTCTTTAATACAGCACAAGTACCTCTTCCCTGCTTTATTGCTTAGGAGACACATGAAAATTTTTTCCATTAATCATTATAGTTAACTCATTTAAAATTACCTAACAGTGCCCACGTTGAAATTAGAATAAGAAAATTAGAAATAGCCTGAGCAGGCAGTCCCTGCTATAATTCCTCTGAACAAAAAGGGGTGTTATATTGTGTGTGTGCCTCCTGTAATTCACTGGAAACAGAAAAGAAACTAATCCTAGCTCTAATCTCTGAGACTGAGAAGGCTTTGGATGGAACAGCTAACAAAGTATAACTGCTGAATTTCTTCTGAGTGCAAAACCAGCTGCAATAACTAGAACACGGAGTAGTGCCTTGAAAAGAACAATTTTTAAAGTGCCATATTATGTATTTATTGCTCATAACTGCAATATAGCAACAGAATTAAAGCACCGTTGCATCCAGCTTTTTTCTTTCTTTGTGTTCAGGCTTTGAGTTACACTCCTGTGGAAGTAAAAAATGCAGATGAAAGAACAGAAAAGGACATCAGCAGGTAAAGATACTTTGGGACCAAGGAACCTGTAACTTGGCTTCTGTGTGTGACAGCCCCCTCCCTGCTGTCCAGGAGCTGTAGAGACCCAAGCAGTTCACAAGAGCTCTCTGTGCCAGGTTCCTGGCAGCTGCCAGCCTGCAAGGACTTGTCCAGGAAGGCACAATGACCTCCCTGTGCATTGCCATGACCGAGGAGCAGCACAAGTCCCTGGTTATAGACTGCAGTGCAGCTCAGCCCCAGTTACTCAATGCAGGTGAGATCCCAGCCGGGGATGTCTCGTGTTCCTCCCTCGGACCCCGCAGAGCTGGGCATGGCAGAGGCTGTAGAGGATATTCAGAAACTTGTAGGCTCCTGCCCAGAAAGTTTGGATTCTGGCTGGAAACTACAACACCTGGAAGACCAGGGTGGTTTGTTACACACTGGACCTCTGGGTTGGAAATGCTTGATAATAACACCCATGATAATAACATGCTTGATAATAACATTCCTATGAAAATACAACTTGTACAGTTCAGGGAATCCGCAGAACTTATTTTTCCTGTTGTGATTTTGACAAATGCTGTGAGAAGGGATTCAACAATCACAACAGTGTCATGTAATCACTGTAGCTGTGTTTGCTTTTCTCTTCCACATGTACTGGTTTTCCTTAAAACTCATTTCCTGGCCCACGTACACAACTATCAGTTGTCACATGAGAGGGATTAAACCAGGTGAATGCAGCTGTGTATTTATGTGGAGCTCATTTACTCTTCTCTCCTCCACGTTCCTGAATATGTAACAGGAAGCAACAGGTTCTGTGAGGACTGGATGCAGGCTTTTGTGAACGGTGCTGAGGGTGGCAATCCATTTCTCTTCCGGCAGATTTTGGAAAACTTCAAACTGAAGGTACATGTTAGTATATGGTAAAGACCTGAAAAAGACATTGGGGTTGCTGAGGGAGCAAATACTCTTCTTGCAGCGAAGAAAAGTTGTAGGTTGTTTGCAGTGTCTGCATGTTGTTAATTGAGTAACCCTGAAGTTTAGTTTGAGGCCTGGCCTACTGCATTTGGCCACTGTAAAGCAGCATGGAAGTTTTTTCAGTGAATGCTCCCAAGGTGTTTTCTCATTTAAAATAAAACCCACCTATTGGAAAACCCAGCTATTGGAAATACTTTTGCTTCTCCTGCTGTTCATCCTCCATTTTGCACATGGTTGTGTGTTCTCCTTCCACACAGAAGGATCAGGAAATGCTCTGGTTGCTCTTTTCCCAGGCCATACAGGACATCAACAACCTGAAGAGGTTTATCCGCCAGGCTGAGATGAACCACTATGCCCTGTTCAAGTGTTTCCTGTTCCTGAAGAACTGTGGCAGTGGAGACATCCTGCTGAAGATTGTCAAGGTGGAGCATGCAGAGATGCCAGAAGCCAGGAATGTGGTGACTGTCCTCGAGGAGTTCATGAGAGAAGTGGCCGTGGCTTAAAATCACCTTACGTGTAAATCATTCATTTCTTCTGTGCAGCTATTGCAGGATTTTTAATTTATATTGAAAAGTATTACCCAAGTCAAACCTAAGTTGCAGTTTCACCTGCCTTTTGTCTTTTTTAAATGAGGCTTTTTTAATGTGTAAATATCAGACCATACAAACTCCTGCATAGTTTTTAGTGCTTATCAGATTCTTCAACTGACTTGACTCGCTGCTGTTGTGAGGAAATCATGATGTTTGTTTTTTATAGTCACTACATGGAAAAACCCCCAAACCCAAATCCCTTACCTGGCAAGCATTTCAGTGTCTTAAATATTTTAAATGTCTTCAAAATTATCATGTGTAATCATTGTGATCTGGCTACTTTGTTTTAGTAGCGGAGCACAAACATCTGGATAGATCATAGTAAATTAATTAATCAGGTTATGTAAGAGAACACAGTAACAAGTCTGTAGCTACTTTGTGCTTTCTGCTTTCAAACTGACTGTTCTTGCACTGGATAAACAAGTCATTAAATGGGACGAGACAGAGCTGCCTTAAGACTGAACAGTTTCTGTGACACGGGACAGGCATCTGAAGTTCCCAAGCTATTTGATGAATCCTCTCCTTTCTTAGTTTGTGATGTGATCAGCGCCTTTTTTTGTTCTTAGTACTGATTTTGCATAACTGTAAATCATCATATGTTTTTTAATTGGGAAGAAATAAAATCTGAACATTTTACAGATTAAATATTCTTTAAAATAAAAAACTTTAAATTAAGAGAAACTTCTTCGGAATTGTATTAAATTAAGTTCCCAAGTTCAGACTTCAAAATATTTTGTTGTTTTTCAGCAATGAATTCTTTCCCACATCATAGGACAGGTAGGCAGCAGAACACCTGAAGGAAATCTTTGGCTACAGCTGGAATCAAAACTCACAAGGTCTCTGAGAGACCTCATGAATGAGGATGATTTCTGCAAACCTGATAAACTCCCCTGGTTTCCCTTTGCATCAGAGGCTGTTGGGACAGCTCTCCCTGAAACTGTGACTGTGACTGTCGTGGTTCAGTGTGACTGTTGTGCCTCTGCTCTGTACTGTGATGACAGAAGTTTGGTGCTTCCCTGTGACACCACTGTGTGGAATAAGGTTTACAATAAACTCAAATCCTTAGTAGTGTGTCTGTAAATTGCAATGAGTGTTATCCTTGATGTCTCCTGTGCAAAACCCGTTCTCACTCAGTGCAGAGGAGCTGCAAGTGTCATATTCACACCTCAGGTGACACAGAACATATTTGGGCAGGTCAGACAAGAAAGTAAAAGTCTGAAAGAAAACAAACCCCTTGTGTGCTCGTTTGCAGGAGCTCTGAGAAGTATCCACTCTTTTCCTTCAGAATATTTTATCCATGAGTGAGTGAAGCAGCACCACTCCATAAAACATGTCAGCCTTTGTTGCTCCTGTACATTTCTAACAAAGCTGGAGCACTGATCCTTCAGTATTTTGCCTGATCAGGAGGCAAGAAAGAGCTCAGTGCTCAAAAAGATAAGTGGGATGTGAAGAACAGACAGCAAGAAAAATGTTTGGTGCCCGTAGGCAGTAAGAGTTCTTGTGTTATCTGACAAACACCGACAAAACCCACCTCACCTCCTTGCTGGAAGTCCTCAGCTAATGAACAGAGATTTAAGTGTCTACAGAGAGCTGCCAGGAAGAGCTGAGTCCCACACACAGCAGCAATCTCCTCCCTTAGGAATAACACATCTGACAGGAGCTGCTGCTGGCTGCATCTTCATCCCTGGAAGTTACACTTTAACCCATAAAATCCCAACAAAAACATAAAATATTTTTCCAAATAAACCTCCCCCTTCCACATTGGAACTTTCTGGATATGTTGTTTCCACTGTTGATTCAAGAGACCGGAATATGTTGGCTCTCAGATTTAAAGACAGCTGTTAAAAGAGCACCCTGCTCCCCAACAACAACTTCTAAACTTCTAAAAGTCTCATGTTCTTGGTTGTCACCTTCCCTGCAGTGCTGAGGTCACTGCTGCACTGCAGTGGCAGCTGCCAGAACATGGGACAAGACCTGAATTTCCATACAAGTCCCAAGCTGGTTCTGCATCCTCATTATATCCCGAAAGAAGTGAAGCTGCACTTCACTGTCCTCTTTGTCTCTTAGACAGACATAAAATGAGTTACCAATGTCATCGTTAGAAGATTCCATTACAGAGCTCCAAAACAACTGCTCCCTCACTAAATAATGTGATAACTATAGACAAACTGACAAAACTGTCCTTGAAAGCTTTTTGCTTGGTTGTTTTTTTTGGCATGTGATACAGACCAACTTAATTTTATCAGAAAAGAAAAGAAAAACAGAAACCAACCAACCAAACAAAAAAAACACCACCAAAAAAAATTTAATGGATTCTGCGCTCAAATCATATTGTTACAACAAAAATATACAGAATGTACACAATACAAAAATATTTGGAGACGTCCCATAGCATCTTACCTTGCAGGTATCGCTTTGTTTTACTAGCCCTTCGCGGGAAAGTATCACTTGTTCGGTATTTTAAGGCAGAAAATCACTTAGTTTAGTGCTTTGTGTTTAACACTGGGATGTGTTGTTAGCATTAGCAGGGTAAGCAAAAGAAAAGCTGCGTAAATCTGGCTTTATTTGCAAACTAAACAGACACTGTGGGGGAGTCAGGAGAGAGTCAGTGACAACGTGTCTATTAAGCTCACTGAAAATAAGGAACTTTTGCTACTTAAGTCAGGCCTAGGGAATATTTTGTGCTCTCTGTTGTAAAGCACCCTGAAACAAAAATTTTCTGTACTCCTACTGGCATTTCAGAAATACCTCATTAGAAAGCTTTTTCCAATTAAAAGCCAATGATTAATGGTGACATTAAAAATACATTTACTCTAAAACAAGCTTGGTTTCCGTCTTAAGTATGATTTTTTACAGAGCTGCAAAATGCACTGTTTTCCTGCCTAACCAGCTCTTGGCATCAGTGACTGCAGGAGTTCTGTCCCAGAGCACTGCAGAGCAGCCACCCCTGTGAGGAAACAGGAGAGCAGCAGATCCAGAGGGGCTGGCCTGGCTGCTCCAGGGCCCAGCTTGTCCCCAGAGGTGCCTGGTGTTGAACTGCACCCACATTCTCCAGTTCCACTCCGGGTAAAACCAGAGGATGGGGTTTCCAAAGTAACTGAGCTGAGCTCAAATCTGTGTAAACAGACTTTGAGCTCTTTACTCGCTGAGGGATGTGTGAAAGTGCTGCCCACGGGAGATCCTGGGAGATGAAATATTGGCACAGAGCAGCAGCTGCCTCGAGGTCAGCACTGAGAGTCAGGTTAGTGCCAACTCTGAAGTCTCAGGTTCATCCTTCCTAGCCCAGCTCAAACTGAAACAGTCTAATCTGATCTCAAACACATGGACAGGGTAATCCATCGAAGGAGCAAGGTCTTGGGATGCAGAATCCTGTGCTTTATTTCTAGTGACAATTTCTCCAGCCTCCCCCTTCCCTGTTGATAACATACTTCCCACTGCCAAAGGAGCAAGTAGTGAAAAATCACAATATGCCACGTAAGTGCTAAGATTCCTCCTCGACTGATGGGGGAACAGTGGCACGAGATGTTGTTTTAAGAACTCAGCAAAAGTAAATTCATCAGCATATTTACGGCTCTGCTACACCTCACTCAGAGGCTGTTCCTGGTAACCTCCCTCCTCTCCCACCCCTGCACTACAACTCTCTCCGTCCTCCTTCCTCTGTTATCACCCTGTGTGAAATTAATCTTTACCTGTCTCTAAGCATGTGGGAACAAAAGGTGCTATTTGGACTTTGATCTATCTGGTTCTCCTCCTTCCTCCTCCTGCTCCCCACGGCTGTCTGAGCCGCTTCTCCCGCCTGTCCTGGGCAGAGGCAGGACTGGATCCCGTGCTGGAGCAGAGGCAGCAGTGGGATCCAGTGCTGGGGAAGGCAGGATCGGATCCAGTGCTGCCTCCCGCTGCCGGCAGGTGTCCCTGGAAGCTGCTCATCCCACAAGCCCTGCTCCCGGGTACCGCACTGCTCCTGCCCCATCCCCGCCGGACCTGCAATGTGCTCTCTGCAAGGGAATCCCTGCACAGAAACGGCTGATTTTTTTTTTTTTTAGGTGTTCTGTCCTCGCTCAGGGACACAGCACAGAATAACTCCCTCTCTAGTGCCCTGTTCAAACCTGTCCGTGGGTGACAGTCCCTCTGCTCTGGCACTGCACGGCTGGGAGGGTCAATAAACTCACACTTTATGTGACTGATGTAAAATCCTGGCAGCAGCTGAAATAAAACCACAACAATCACCAAAACCAGTCCCTCAGTGGACGCTCCTTCAGGAACACGTTGCTGACTGGGACAAGCTGGAACCACAAATGAGCAGGATGGGGAACGTTCCGGCTCTGAGACGAGCCAGCAGCTCCAAGGACATCTGGAGGTAACAGGAAAGCCTGGCTGCTCTCAGCTCTGTGGCACTCCTGGGTGTGTTAGAAAACAACAGAACCAGAACTCACGGTACTCTGTAGAAACATAACAAGTTTTCACACTGTAATTTCAGTGATTAAAAAAATAATTATAAAAGCTGAAGCACTTGGTGCTGCTCCTGACTCCGTGGGCTGATCGATTCTTAGCAGAAAACCTGCTCCATGTGTGGGGGGAGGAGTGTGAGAGGCTTGCATTGCTTCCCTCCCAGTAAACCTGGTACTGCTCTAAAGTCTGGCCTTTCTGGTCCCCAGGGCTGTTTGTAGACTTGCTCAGGCAGGGTATGGGGACACAGAATGGAAATCAGGGAGATAAACAACAGTTTAAAAGAACAAGTCATAAGCTGAGCCTCAGAGCTGTTTTTAACCAGTTTCTGTAAACTACATTAATCTATGGATAAAGGACCAGAGAGGGTTGTCTGCATTACTCTGCTCAGCTCCTTCCCACTCCTGAGCAGGCCAAAGGCATGAGGGCCATGGGCAAGTTGATGAAGAAACCGGTGGCTCTTGAACCTGTGTTTTGCTGCTTCACTCCAGAGCACACACTGGCAGGCACAGAAACCTTCCCTGGGGAGAAACTGATGGGCATTAAGCAGCTTTCAGCTGAGAAACCAAAAATAAAAGTCAGTTGGTGCATATTGTAGTCTGGTAAATTATAGGCAAAATAATAAGGAGGGATTTTCTTTTGCAACTGGAATTTTTACCAACATCTTGAAAGTTTTCCTAAAACTTCAGGGGAACTCCCATTCCTGGTCACCTCTGTTTAAAGGCATCTTTAATGAGAAAGGGTTGGCAATAGGTGAGGGAAGGAATGTCCTCCTTACTTGCTAACCATGTCTGTGCCAGCACTCCCCCTGCTCTCCTGCTGCTCCACAAGGGCATGATCTGCACTGCTACAGCACTGCCTGGCCAGCACCTGGAACGAGCCATGGGGACTCCAGTGACTGCTTCCCTCTGGACCCAAACTGCAGAGGAGACAGGGCACAGGGAACCAACCCCCTCCTCCAAACTGACCACAGCCCTGACTTATCTCATCCTCTCTCTGCTGGCTCTGAGGGCCCACAAGCATTGCACTGACCATGCAGAAGGGAAAAGGTGCTGCCACCCTCAGAAACCCCATCTCTGTGCACAAGGGTGCCAAAATTGCTACCTTTCAGGTAAGGCTTTTTTCACTTATTTTCTCCCCCCTCCCTTCCCCCGAGGCAACAGAAGTTTTTTCCCTGTGCATTTTGTGGGAGCAGAACTTCACCCCTCAAATCAGAGCTACTTTTCCCCCAGGAGGCAAAGAAGGGGGCAGGTGAGAAGCACTTGTGAATGTCCCCTCTGGAAGGACAGACTCCTACCAGGTGGTGGTATCATATGGCAGCACAGACAACACAGCAGAGAGAATAAAGCCCACGACACAGAGACATTTGGCCACACAACTGCCACAGGGCCTGTGAGATGTGCTGTGGAAGGCTCAGGGGGCTGAGCCTGGGCACCAGCAGGGAAAGGGAGAAAAGGAAAAGGGGAGCTTGTCTGGAGAGACTCTTCTGGCTGCTTTATCCAGACCATCCAATGGGTGGGTAAAGGGGAGAGAAAAGGAGGGCACCCACACTCCTGGCCTGTGGTTTGGCAGCTCTCTGAAGGGACAAGCAGATTAAGCACCTTACAGACAGGAGTACCCTTAGGCACTGCTCGTGCCACAGATGGTCCCCTGTGGTCCCCAGGTCCCTGCAGGCAACTGTATGGACTGTGCCACAGCCCAGGCAACTGCCTGGACCTGGCTTTGGCCAACATCAAAGAAAAAGGCATCACTCCAACTAACTCTTGTTTGGAGCTCCTCAACAGCCATTGCCTCAGGAAGAGGCACCCTCAAAATGCAGCAGTCACCTTGAAACCAGTTCTGTTTGACAATGATCACTGCAGCACCACAGCACTGTCTCCACTTCTGTGGGAAACCAGTGCTGCACACAACCTGATTTAACTCCACTGCCTCCAGTGGACCTGGCCCCAAATGGACTGTATGGCTGGAAAGACTGGAGAGTTCCCACTCTGGGCTGCTATAGGTGATCCTGGTCCCACTTTTCTAGGAAGAACCTGCTGGAAGGGTTGAGATCCTTGCTAGGAGCTCACTGCAAGGCCAGGTGTTAGGTCAGTGTGGCCAAAGTGAGAAAAAAACAGCACCTGATTGTCCTCTGATAAAACCACAAATGAACATTTGCCCTCCTTTTCTTCATCCCTCAAAAAAAAGAAACCCAGCCACACCCTCTTGCCACAGTAGGCTGGGGAGGGGGGAACTAATCAAATCAATCAAGTGAAACATGCACAGTAGAAGTCACCTCTGGCTGGGTGTTCACAACACTCAAAGATTCCCAATGTTTGTAGTGCAATTTCATTTGACCTGTAGTTGAAGCCCAGTCTCCATCACTTTGCATGAACAAGTTTTGCTGATTCCTCTGAAAGTTGTGCAAGACAAGCTTCCCCACAGGCTCAAATACCTTCAGAACCATTCAAGTAATTAGACAGTGGCACTGGTGTGGCTGAACAGTCAGATGTGTCCATGGAGACCAGGCTCAAGCTGTCCTGTGAGTACCATGTGAGTCTCTAATTGGTAAATGTCTGCTCTTTTTCCCTTTTAGTGTCCAGCAACATTGAGGAGATTCACTCTGCAATTGGCCCTAATTCCAGCACTGACCTGGAAAACACAGATACCTCCTGCAGGACGTTGGTATGTGCCAACAGCCCAGGCAGTGAGTGCCCAGGGCAGGGCACAAACTTCAGAGCACGGCCAGCCAGGACTGCAGAACCTGCTGGATTTGTGGACTAACTGATCAGCCCATTCTTTCACGAGATCCTTAAGCATCTCCTCCAGCACACACTTGTGTGGAGAAGAATCATCCTCCCCTAAGTTAAACACAAAAATAGATCCTCCATCTCCATTCATGCCACACAGCTGACAGATGATTTCCGCTCTCCAGCTCTCTGTCCCGTGGTTTCAGGGAGGGGGAGGTAGCTTTAGATCCAGCAGGCTGTAGGCAAAAATGTTCCAGAAGATGGCAAACAAGACAAAAATGACATAAATAGAAAGGAAGATCCACCACAAAGTCTGATCTTGGAGTCTCTGCTCATAGTTCCTCAGGATGACGACTCCCAGGGTGATCCCCACCATGACCCCTCCCAGGTGGGCCATGAAGCTGGGGTGGGGGCACGGTGGGTACGCAGAGGGGTGGAACCGCAGCCACACGGCTCTTCCGAACTCAAAGCTCACTGCAACGAAGAGGGAAAGATCAGTTCACTGTCTGTCCCTTCCTGAGTGCATCTGGCAGCCTGCACTGCACCCCTGAAGAGACAGAGGGGGAGACACTGCCTGGCATGGTGAGCTCAGGGAAGCCTGAGCTGTGTCAGGGCTGTGGTGCAGACACGAGGTGTCCCCAGGGCTCAGGGAATGGGAGTGTAGATAGGTGGAGGGATATTCACCTCCCAAAATTTATACCAAAATCATACAAAAAAAAAAAGAACCAGAATTTGGAGACAGCTGCCTGTGATGAACACATGGCTTAGTTTGCCTTATTGTGCCACCCTGGAGATATGGCTGGAAGATAATTCATTAGGGTGTGGATAATGCTCCTGCCACCCCAGATAGGAAGTGCTCCAGGAAACCCAAATATCCTCATTACAAAAGCATTGCTTGTTTTAACAGTCCCAGGAGAAGGTGTTTAAGTCCCACATCTCCACAACCACCACAGGCTGAATAATGACAAACCCTCGTTCACAAACCCTTGTGCTGAAAGCCCAAACCTGCAGCTGAGAGCAGCGTGTTTGCTGCTGCCAGAAGGTCCAGCTGCAAGTTCCTACCAAAACTGCTGCAAAGTCAAAACCCCCTGAGTCAGCACGAACTGTTATGCCAAGGACTAACAAAGCAGGACTCTGGCAAGCCAAGGGCTGTGTGATACTCACTACAGATCAAGGCGACAGCCATGCGCAGCAGCTTGAATTGGCACTTCATCCCGGACCAGTTCTGGAAGAGAGACAACGAGAACAAAGCGGTGCTGCATCCAAACCTGGATGTTACACTCGGATCTATTCTCTCCACCCACTGCTCCACACACAGAGCTGTCAATCCCAGAGCCCGTGGCCATACAGGATATATGAGATTCCGCAGCTCAGACCTTTAGCTGAGCAAACAGAAATAATAAAGACCTCGGTAAAAGCATACCAAGGAAACAGTGCCACAAGAAAGCCCGAATTCAGCCTTCTCTGTCTTCAGACTAGGTCATTAATCAATATAGTGGAAGAAGGATCTCTGAATGATAATCAGAAATCACAGGAGAAATATTTAAATTCCTCCTTTCTCACTTGCACCAAATTTTCAAGCAGAAAAAGAGATCATATTTTGGGAAACTCAAAAGTATGACTACACCATTATTATTATTCAGTGACTAAATGAAATTTCTCCCATTGAAAGCAGTCTGAGATACCAAGATAGTAAAGTCTCTTGTGAAAACCTCCCTGTTCATCACACTGAAGGAATAATAATAAAAAAAAGCTTGTAAACTCTTCAGCCTCACTTTAATGGCACCCAGTGACTCTTCAGCCTGCTGAAGAAATATTTTGCAATATGTATTGCATATATTCAAGTTTGATGTGGGATCTGTCTGTAAATCACTTCTGGGGCTGCAAAACTGCAATCTCTACAAAATAAGGAACTCATTTTCTCTCTCTCTCTCTCCACAGAGAAACCCAACCCAGTCAGAAAGCTCCGAGCTCGCGCTGATTAATATTGCGCTGCTTGCCTCAGTTTTCATTTCCCTGTGGCTGCCCTGAATTCCTCCCCTCCCTGTTTTCCTTGGGGTGACATGCTTTATTGCTTCCCCCTGTTGGTTATTTTGTGTACTTGATTCCAGTAATATTTCTTTTTACAGGCAGGAATATTCCTGTTTTCTCTCACTGCCAGGAGGCTCAGGGGAACAGGGGGGTCAGGAGACCCTCCCTGGACCAGCCCCTCCTCTCCCAGCCCCCAAAGCACCTGTGCCAGCAAACAGCCACAGCATCCTTCAGCATCACACCTAGACAAGAACTGAGCAAAGGCAGAGGACAGGGGGAAAGAAAAGAAAAGAAAAAAAAAATCAACCCCCTCCACCAGAACTGGAAAGGCAGTAAAATTAAATTCAGATGATAAGAGAGGCAGTGGATAGTGGGGAAATACAGATGCTAAGGTTGCAATGGCTAAATAAATTTGGAGGAGGCCGATGGGTAGTGAAATGAGAGACCACTTTGTGATGTTTGAAGGAGTCTGGGGAGGCTGAAGATCTCCACACACCTCCCGCTGAGCCTCTTCCTGTAAAGCAACCCAAAATTTCCTCCAGTGTCCCACTGTGATCCTGTGAATCATGCTGTTAAAACCCCTGTGTCTGCTTTCCCACCCCGGGAGGCAGAGGAAGCTCCCTCCTGCTTCTGTTGGCACGGTGGCAGGGAGCACAAATCATACTAAAAATATCTGTATCTAAGGAGGCAATTTCCCAGCAGAAACCCTGTGGTACAGGGTAGCCCCTCTCCTCCACTCCCTGCCTCTGCCAGCCTGGTTTGGACACCATCCCCAGCTCATTCATGCTCTGAAAAGCTCGAAGACAGCAAAGGAGACCAATTCTGCTCAGGAAATCACTCATTTCCCTGCTTCCAGCTGCTCCACAGCCTGTCTGGAGCAGCACCATTGTGGGGCACAGCTGGAGCCTGCACTGCACACAAGCTTTAAGCACAAGGTTTTCTTTTAGGCCCAGCTCCAGGACTGTCATGTTTGCCAGCACCCATACAACAGACCTTGTGTCTCTGCTGCAGCCAAGCCACGTTATCTTCCCACTCAGAGCCAGGGAGGAGGATTATCATCATTTTTATGGTTATTCTGTTCTGGCATTGGTGGTACAGCACAGACATGCACCCCTGTGCCACCACACACAGTCCCCTCTCAGCAAAGCCCTTTTGGCCAGGGTGAGCTGAGGAGCCCCCCAGGCTGGGGATGAGCTCCTGCTTCCAGCTTTGGAGGAATGATGCTGCTGCTGTTTACTGACCTTTGGGAAGTATTCCATTAGGTGGAACACCCAAAAGAGGCACCACTGGATCACCCAGGATTCAGCTCCAGTCTGGATTTACAGCTGGAGGCAAGGGACATTCTGCACAGGAGTCCACTGAGCACTACATTTCCTTAGACACCCACTAGAATGACACGGCACACGCAGGCAAACACATCTGCACCTTCTGCAGAGCCAGGCAGCTGCTTCTTCTCAAACACTTGGCAGCCCTTGCAAGGAGAGCTGATAGCCTGGAGAACACTGATAAGTCTTGGATTACCAGCATCTTTGGCTTCTCCTGGCAAGCTGCCAGTCCTCAGGGTACCGAGCCACCAGCTCCAGTGTCATATTCCCATTCCAGGAGCACACCACTGAGACAAGACTGAACTGGGGCAAGCTCTGAACCACCAACAGCTGGGCCAGGCCTTACTTCCAAGCCCTTTGGGCCACCTGGCTCACTTTGGAGAGGTCAGACAGTCCTTCTGGTACTCACCATCACTATATTGGCCAAGTGAGCGGAGACAAGAGCATACACACCTCCAGAAGAGCCCACCACCGGCGCCCTCATGTCAGCCACCGACACCGCCAGGGACCCTGCGGGAAGAACGAGGCCTTGGGACAACTGCCAGCCAAAAAAACACCCTCTCTGCTCCCCCCCATGCCTGCTACTGCCTGGTTGTGCTGATTGCTGCAGGTCAGTAACACAGAAATTGATTGGCTTGTGGAGCCAACTCAGTCCTGTAGAACTGCCAAGATAGTAAGGGACTGATCCCTCTGCACCTACTTTAAAAGCAGCCAAGCAAGGCAGCAAAGTATCTTTAAACCTGTGCTGTACAAAGGCATTTATACCCTGATTGAAATAACAAGGAAGCAGGAGACAGACAAATATCCGTGTCCTGTTTCTCACCTGAAGATAGAATAGAAGGAACTCCCAAGTTGGCCAGACAAATATTTGCACAGGGAGAAGGAACTCAGGACTTATAACTTAGCAAGGCCTCTGATCAAAGCACAGCTTGTTACTTGTAAAACTTCAGAGTAAAACCAGCTAAAAATATCCTGGATGGGGGCAGCAGACACATGACAGCAAAGTGACAGGTCAGTCACATAAAGGCACCACCAGTAACAGTGCACCCAAACACAGACACTGCTTCTCCTTATCCCAGCTGGAGAGTTGGATCTGCTCAAAGCTCCTTTCACTGCCAAATTTAAGAGTAATTTCAGAGCTAGAGAGACAAAGGCAGATGTGGTGTCACAAGGCAGGGATAATGAAGATCTTTTTGATGAGCAGGAATGGGAAAAAGACACTCTGGCAAATCTTGAGAGAGTCCTTGGCTGTCCATAATCTAACGAACTTCTTTGCTAATTGCTCAGCTGATTCTGGGTCAAGAAAGTGCAGAGGTTCCACCAGCCAAGTGTGCTGACAGCTCCCTCCTTCACTGTATGGCCCTGAGACTCCTCAGCTCTTCAACACTGCCATTAAGGAAAATGTTAATGAGCAATAAAGGAAGATGTAATGAGAACTTGCAGTTAAGATCTCAGCCACTGCACTGAGACTCTCAATTTCAGCTCCAACGTGTCTTCTTAGTAATGCCAGACAGATGAGAAAAAACCCACAAAAGTTGTGGCCCATGTCTACATTTTATTGTTTATTCCTGGCTGTTTAGGAGCTGACTTATCCTTATATTGCCAGATCCTCACCATGAGTATATCTGTTTCTCTCTCTGCTGGCACAAGGAATAAAGCACGTCTCACAACTGGCTGACAACTGCAGTGGGTATCGAGGGACACCTTTCTGTGTGACACTGTCTGGTCACATTTGTAGCTCCATTCTGCACCAAGAAAGGAAGTTTTCCCTTTCCATTTGGCACTTTCTTCTAAAATTTATAGGTCATAAGGTGGGAGAGGCAAGTCTGTGGCCTCAGGAATGTGAGAGGCAGCTGGAAACTTGCAGTGCTCGCCTGGGCTCAACTGCAGCAGGTTCAGTGTTCACCTGCCTCCCTCACCTGGGCCAGGTGAGGGTATTTACACACAGGAGTGAATCTCCAGGTTTGATGGATGTACCTATGTAGAAAAGCTGGGAAGTTGCAAATTGGGAAGCACTTCAGTGAGTGCTTGTTAAAATCACAGTGCAGGGACAGTGGAGCTGGTCTGCTAATTCCTTTCTCTGCATTAAATAGTGTGGGGTTTGCACCATGCCTAGTCCTGTGTCCTAGTCCAATTACTCTTTCCACAGCCTCTCTCCTGGAGTGTAGGATTTATTAGTACCCAACACAGCCCATTTTGCAAAGGCTTTATCTGCTCATTATGGAAAAAAAAATAATTACGTAGCTGGGAAAAAACACCCAACCAAACACCATAAATCTGGAACTGAGGCAGTCAGTCATCGTCTGAAGCTTCCACTGTGAAGCTTCTGGTTGTTCTCACACCCTCCTCCTGTTTTAATTAGATGTTGATCTATTGTCAGCTAACTTCCATCACCTCCAAACCGCTGGAAATTCCAAACATAAATAAAAGCAATACAGCACAAGCTGAAAATCAATCACACCCCAAGACTGATTAGATGAATTTTCCAGATTCCTGTGCACTGCTCACAACCAAATACTTCCTGCTTACTCAGGCTGTAGAAAGCTGCTGGGACAAATGGAGGCAGATCTGGCACGGGACCAGCATCACCTCCACACTCAGCAAGACCCTCTAAAATAAGGCTTTTTTAAAGCAGCAGGTTGTTGGTGCTTTTTTGGGAGGTCTCCTAAACACAGAGTCTCTGGCTGGACAGAAATAGATGTCCAGCTGTATTTCCCACCTCCAGCCCCCAGAAGGATTCCAATGCAAGGGAGATCAGTGACTGCTCTTCTCCTAATCCCAAATGCCACGAAACATTCCTCCTACACAAAAAGCCAGCACAGGCCCCTTTCAGCTGCTTCTCCAGCTGGGGCCTCCAGAGGTGTCACCTACCTGCCACAACTCCTGCAACGTACACAAAGCTGATCCTCGCAGCCCCGTGCACCATTTCCAGGGGAACCCCAACCAAGAGCTGCAGGACAACATTGAGTCCAAGGTGTTCTATCCTGCAGCAAGGAAAAAAACAGTTGTTCTTTCTTCTTGCTCTTTGGCTACCCTTGAGGCAGAGGTATCTTGGAAAGAACAAATCAGACAGCACCTGCTTCACGTAAGTAGATTGTAACACTGGGAAAAGCAAAGGTTCCTGAAGAAATCAGGCCCAGAGCTGGGATGTTTCTTCCCTCCTTGCTGCTTTTATCTTTTTCACATCCACCCAGGTCCTTTTAGCCAAAGACCTCAGAGAGTGTTTTGTTCTTAGTCAGACTGTCCTCCCCCCCGCCCTTTTATTTTGTTTGAGGGAGTTACATGACTTGTCAAAA
>JAWWES010000042.1:3611293-3731085 GCA_035583135.1 Lophotriccus pileatus
AGTCAGACTTTTTCCCCTCCCTTTTTATTTTGTTTGAAGGAGTTAAATGACTTGTCAAAAAAAAGCAGCAAGATGGCAGCAAAGCCTGGAACAGAAGGGAGAAATTTGACCTGCTCTTCTCTTCTCCCCTCCTGATGACAGAACCTTTCCCTGCACATCACAGGGCCATGATGGGGAGGGGGTGTTAAGTCTGGAAGTTCCAAGGCAGTTGTACCATAATGCTGCTTAACAGTGTGTGCTGCCTGACCCTTTTCTGTGCCTAATTCCATGTGATCTTGGTCAGAACGGGAAGCACAGGGCATTCTGATCTCTGGTCAGGTGTATTCCCTGAAGCTCTCTCTTCACCTACCCTTGTTCCCAGTACTGTCCATAGCAAAACTGCTGCTGACCAGCACGGGAAAAGCTGAGGGAACTCTTGGGGAACCCCCCTGTCCCCCTGTGCAGAGCCACCTGCAGAGGGGGCAGAGTGTGACAGCTCAGACGTGCAGCTTGGGTAGAGACTCCAGTGCAGCAGCCTCTGCCTGAGCTGAATCAACAGTTTCAGAGCAAGTTCTTTGTTGCTCTCATCAATACAACTCAACAAAACTGCCCTGCCACTTTCCAAAGCTCTATACAAATATTTTCCACCTGCAGGATCTCCAGTGAGGTAACAACAGCACCAGGCCCCTGAGCAGGGTCCCCAACCCCGAGGGAGTGCCTGAGATGTAGCCTGGGCTCACAGGGCTGTGACATCCCTCTGCAGCCAGTGTATCCTGCTTTTTGTACGGGCAGCACCTGAGTCTGCTTACAAAGCAGGTGGATCTAAATGACACAGTGGTAGCTTAACACAGAAGGATAGTGTCTTTTTGGGGAAAAGAGAGCAAGGTAACGCATGCTTTGAAAGCTTACATCCCATTTTGCACAAGAAAAGGGTTGCTCACAGGCAGCCACCAGCAATCTTTGGTTTAAGTTCTGTGCATTTCCACTGTTTTGGTCTTTTTTTCATGTTACCATAGCAATTTCCCATATACATGAGGGCAAAAACACTGCTGGTGAGATGCAGTAATGACAGAACAGCCTCATAAACGAGAATTTAAAGTTGGACCGGAACAAACTGCTAGAAATGATGCTGCAGGAAACAGCCCTTTCCTGGCATCTTAATATTTTTGTTTCCATTGAATTTCTCCACACAGATAAATTTCTCTCCCGCACAAGATGCTCAGCACTGCAGTTTGTCACCATGGGAAGCTGCTGCATGGAACTGAGCTCTTTTACTCCCTCCTCTAGGCTTGGGAAGCCACTGGCCATGGTCATGTTCTGGTACTTGTTCTGGTCCTGTGTGTTCACAGAACTCAGGAACTGAATTAGGAACAACCAGCAAAGGTCAGTCTGACATCACAGAGGGGAGTCAAACATCCCAGTGCCCTTTCCCAGAGGGGAGGGCAGAAGCCTTGGCTGGCACAGCATGTCATGAGGTGCCACCTGACATCCTCACACAAAGCACTGTGCCTGCTTTTCCAAAGGAAGCTTTTGTAAGAGCTCAGCAAAGTTCCTCCTGGACTCTAATGGGACTGCTCTGATTCACAGCTGTTCTTAAAAGACTTCCCAGGAGCAATCCCATTCGCTCCTCTTCCCCATCATGATAAGAGCTTTGAAGGCTCCACAGTCAATAAGAACCCATAAAATATAATTACCCTTTGCCAGTGCTGAATGTGTCATTCTTGAAATGACAATTTCATTGATTTATTAAAGACTTTCTCCTTCTCTGGGACCAAACAAATGGGACTGAGCATCAATGCAAGTCATTAGTTATGGCAGTGATACAAATGTGTGGGCTTCAGATAATCAACGTCTGCTTTTCATGAAAGCAGAAGGGCAGGATTTACAACTTTGCCTTTTCAGCCTTGGACAAAGCTGCCTCCACCAGGACCAACACACAGCCTGTACATTTTTGGAATCTTTCTGGAGGCACAGCCAGCCAAGCCTTAGCAACTGCTGCCTTCCCCAACACCTTCTGGCTGCCACTGGCTCCTCAAAAAGAGACCCACAGCACTAAATTAAGGAGCAGTCCACATTTCCATTTAAAAGTCTCAGCTGGAAGCAGGATAACAATGGACCCACGGCATTGTGTTATCCTCCCGTTTGAAAACGAGAGGAGAATGATGGGCATCCACTAAAAACGTTATTACCTTTCCAAGATTCATCTGTTTTCCTCCTGAGAAAGGAGCTTCACACACAGAAGCCAGCCATAAAGGAACATTTAGCTTAACTCCACACACTGCAGATAAATCACGGGGTTTATTGTTCCCGGGGGACTCTCCACTGTTTTTAAGGCTGTGTAGCTAAAGGACTTGGAATCCATCACCACAGCGAGTCCTCTGCTCAGCACCTTCCCCGCTGCTCCACTCTGGGCCAGCCACAGGGGTGACACAAACCTGGGAGTGTGAGGAATGCTGGAGCCCTGCCTGCTCCAGGGAAGGGTGACCCAGCTCAGCTGAGGGAAGCAGGACACAAAAACTGTCCCTGTGCAGGTGCTTCTCTGCAAACG
The DNA here is from genome assembly GCA_035583135.1 of Lophotriccus pileatus. Classification (NCBI taxonomy): domain Eukaryota; kingdom Metazoa; phylum Chordata; class Aves; order Passeriformes; family Tyrannidae; genus Lophotriccus; species Lophotriccus pileatus. The sequence continues at coordinate 3,613,821 of JAWWES010000042.1, forward strand.
GATCCCAGAGCAACCTGTGGTCGTGTGAGTGGTGCAGTAAAACACCAGCAGCAGCAGAAAGCCCAAATACAAATCAACATTACCTAAAAGTAGGTGTTTCTTCCTTTTACAAGCCCAGTTTCCCCCTGTCCTCAGCGATGGAAACTCCCTCTTCTCATTTAACAAATCCAGCCCAACAGCCTCCACTTGCACATTGAAACCCGTGTCCAGTGGGTTCCTTGGAGGGTTTCAACACACAGAGCACAGATTTTGCCACGTTCAGAAGTTTCTTCTAAAAACTTTTTCTTACTCTTTCCTTGAGTGGAGTCTGTTCTGTCCTATGATTTTTATCCAGAGATTTGGGGCACATCTTGTGCTCCAGGGCAATTACACCCCAAGGCAGTTATTCCATGGCAGAGAAGAGACATCAGTATATCTTCCATCAGTAACATGGAAAAAGAAAAAGATCAGCTTGATCTTTCATAGGAGAACATTGACTGATGGGAATATAGGCTCTCTTTATAAGAACAAAGGGTCCTTATGCAGTTTCAAACTCTAAACTACTGCTAAAAGGCTTGTTGCTGTAATTTTGTCAATGACAGAATTAAAGAAAAGTGCAATTATCTGCCAGGAATGTGCAAAGATAATGATCTGAGAAACTGCTCTGAGGGGGTAGAGTGTTTTGTACAGGGATGAACTTTCCTGTGGCACTCACTCATCACCATGACATCAGAAACATCACACAACTAAGTCTGTTTGAATTTTGGGAGGGCAAGAACAGAGTTAGGATCCCCAGGCCTTGTGTTCTTTTCCCAAGTCTGCTACATATGAGTGTAGGAGGAGTCATTTTACTGTGCACCCTTTTCATTTGGCGTGAGGTGGACCTTTCTCTGTCCCTGTGATCAGGGGATTGTCAGCCCTTTGGTGTTTGTACAGTGGGTACCCACTGGAAGCTCAGTCTTGGCTTCCAGGCACTACCTCAGTCCCTGCAGGAGGGACATTACTAAGTGATGACATATCACAGGCACATCTCAGTGACTTTCCCAACCCCAGCTAGGCAGTCTAGCAAGAATACACCCCTGGGGTGTTTAAATCCTGCAGACTTGTCCTTTAAATCCTGCAGACTTGTCCTGCCACCTGCACAGCTCCTTTGGTGGGACACTGGGCTTCGGGCTGGTGAGTTCTGGGGAGTGGAGAGCAAGAGGAAGGTGTGGTGCCAACACTGCTGGGGAGAAGAGCTACATCTGCTAAGTTCCTCATTGCCTTCTCCCTTCAGAGCTGCAAAGGGTTGCCCCTCACAGCCCAACACTCCACAACAGCTCCCGATTTTTACACACAATGTAGAACTGATTTTTAAAAATTTATTTTTGAGCTGATTCTGTCACTTCCTCCTCCTCCTCCTCCTCCTCCTCCCTCTCTCTGGGGAACCTGCCTGTGGGGAATCTCCAGTTTGTCAGTACTCACCCTGCATGCATGAATATGTAGGTTAGGTACCTCCAAGCCTGAGCACGGAGCTGGGGATGGTACAGCAGTGCATTCTTCAGGTACAAGGGGTGGCTGACTTGCAGCACAAATCTGTCTAACACCACTCCGTTGTAAAGAAAAAAGGCAACCTAGAAGAGCAGAGAGATTCCTTGGTGAGCAAACGCCTTTTCTCACCAAGAAGCACTTTGTAGCTCAAAACCATTGAGAAATAAGCTGCATATGCAATAATCTTTCTCTCATTTGACAGCTTCACACAGCACAAAAGTTCCCTGTTTTGAGAAACCTGCAACACATTGAGATAACCCCATATATGGCCTTCTGTAACACACCAGCCACTGAATCAGGAACTCAGCACCTGCTGATCAGGGCCACGTTATCTCCTCCCTGCCTGGATCCGAACGAGCCCCACTCTAACCCTTGTTTGCCTTTGGCAGCGTGGGGAGGGTTCCCAGAGGGTTTTGGGGTACTTGCCTCCACAATAGTGATGGTGATCATGAACCAGGGCGGGGGGCAGCAGGTGTAGCTGTCGTAGTACCACTTGCGGTCGATCTCGCGCGGCAGAGTCTCGTAGGCCACGTGCCGGATCAGCCTCTGCGAGAGGCTCAGCCCCGTCTCCTCCAGCAGGGCCTTGCTGCACAGCCTCCTGTTCCCCTGCAGGATGGCCTGGCGGAAACTGTTCGACCTCTTGTTGCTCATCTGGGTGAAAAAGAGAAGGAGGAAGCCATGAGGGCTCAGCAAGGCCTGGCACAACCATCCCAGGAGAACAGCGGGTTTGGCAGCAGAGACACCACCGGGCTGAGCTTTAGGGGCCGAGCCCCAGGATGACCACAGGGTGGAAAACCAGTACCAGGGACTGCCATGAGGATGCCAATAAATGAGGTCAGAGCACAACAAAGGTTGCTGATGCAGCTGGCTGAGCTCCCTGGCCCGTTCTCCAGCCTTCCATCCTCTGCCTTCACCTTCAGTTATCCTGATCCACATTCCCGTGTCCTCCTGCCCTGCTCAGTCTCATGTCCCTGCACTTGTCGTCTCTTGGGGCAGAAAGTTTCTCTAGTGTAGCAGCAGGTACATTCACAGCACCTCTCACCCTTGTGGCAGGAGTTGGCTCTGGGCAAAGAAAATCATCTCTTTGTGTAGAACAAAACTGCACAAGCAACAGCAACAGAACAACAAATTACTCGTGTGTACAGGCTGACTTAGCTCCTGTAAGCCTTTACAAGGCTTCTTTTAAAAGTTATCCTCAGAGGGGGCAGGTTCTGAGATGGAGCAGGCTCACAGCTCGTTTGTATATGCATTATCACCTTACATGCATAGATTTAGCTGTCTATCTTTTTGAGCACACACTTTCCCAATTTGGATGCATAATTAAAGCAATTGCATTTGCAAATTAGGCAGATGGAATTTTATGCCGAGCCTGCTGGGGGCGGGGGAACAAACCAGGTCTGAAAGAGCTTGCTCCAAGATTTGGATAATTGCTAATTAGCCCTGATGTCAAACAAACCTCCTGCACTGGAGTCACTGTCTGTGACTGAATCTTTGGCAGGAAGATCCAAGGCCTCGCTGTGCACACAGACCACTGCAGAGGGACCTTTTACAGCAAACAGGCAGCAAAGCAAACATGACAGCCTGGTCCTTCTTCTGAGAGAACTGCTAAACTCTCTCAGCAGAACCTCCGGCCTCCCAGAATGAGGAAGAGATGACACTCAACCACTGGCTCCCAGTTGTCTTGGATCACGCTGGCTCCAGCTGATATCCCAAAGCCAGCAAAGCCCAGTGCCCAGTCAGATGGGGAATTGCTCCAAGCTGGACCAAGCTGCTTAAAACACAGTAATCACTGCAGGGAACCACCTCCTGTTAATCACTGCAGGAAGGCCAGGGGCCATCTGAGGTGATGGCTCTGCACCCACTCTCCCAGCAGCTTCCCATCCCTCCTCAGCCTTCAGTTTGCAGCCTGTGCCTCCAGCACAGAGGAACACTGACAGGCAACTGAGGTTCTTAAGTTTGTAAAAACTTGGGGAAAATTTGCAGTTGTTGCTGTTCTCTTTGAGTCCTTTCAGTGAGAGGATGGTTTACCCTAACGACTCTCTCCTTTTTGGTATTTCTCCTTTTCTCTCTCTTCCCTTCACTCATTCAGAAAACCGTTGTAAAGCAACATTTCTGGCAAGAGAAGCAGAAAAGGCAAAGAAGAAAAAAAAAATCTTCACAAAGATCTTTCTTCCAGTCTTCTCAAGTCTATCACCCAGAAGCTTTTATTTAAGACTGAGGAAGATGAGGGGGAAAAAAGTTGTTGGTGATCTCCTGTTGTATTAAGAAAGCCCACTCATATCAAATGACATTATTGTCATAGGGAAACATCCACAAGCAGAAGGCTTTCCTTAGGATGTGTCAGATGCTTTTTGGTAAGTAACAGGCATACCTCTGTTTCAAAGGTACCTTTAGACACCTGATGACCTCTCTGCAGAAGAAAGCTTCACTCCAGGTTAGCTCAGAGCCATCCTGTGTGTGCTCCCTCACACAGTTCAGGCTGTTCTCTCTGCCTTTGCTCCTCTTGTGGAAAAAAATAAATCCAGACTGAAACTATAGACTGGCCTGAAGACACCAGACAGTTGACTGAAGCTGATGATTTGCTTATTCTAATTACAGTGATACGTGTGATTTCCTGCTTTCCACCAAACAGTCAGTGCTTTTCCCTGCTGCAGCATTCAGTGGAAAATAGAACCATTTCCAGAGTCAAGGAAAACCACTGTTGCAGTTCAGCATCCAGAAGTGCTGACCACCCTCAGCAGATCATCCCTACAGAGACTGCCAAGAGAGGTGGGCAGGGAACTCCAAAGGCTGCCCATGTTCATGTCTGTGCTGAGCTCTTAACAACAATGTCCTTGTGTCAGTTGAGCAGAGGATCCAACACAGACACTGCTGAACCCTCTGTTACTGCTGAGCAGGACTGCCAGGGCTCAAGGAAACACCACAGTCCTGGCCCTGCTCACAGAACCCCACAGGCCTTTGGATCGAGTGAGGAGGAGATGGGCATGAGGGGAGACAAGAGGATTAAGTCACTGCTGCTGCTCTCACCAGCTCTTAATGAGAAGCCTGTTTTGTTCCTCAGACTGACTTTGGAAGGCTCAAGTCTTCCCAAACAGAGTCTCGCATATGGTCACAATTTGCTGACTTGATTTTGGAATTACATAATATTGGAATTTATGAGCCAAGTATTTAATCATCAGCTGAAAGAACACTGGGCCCATTGTTGGCCTGCACACTACTGCAGCTCCAGAAGCCCAGGGCAGCACATCTCACTTCTCTCCATGCAACTGGTCTGTGACTTCTGTAATGAGTGTGATATCAAAGCTGCAAGCAGATGGGCACAGCCAACTGTGTGTGGAGAGCGAAGGTAGCAGTGGGGAAACGACACATTCCCTCAGTCCCTCAGGCCTGCAAAATGTTCTTATGCAGAGAGAAAGAAATTTCCCTTGCAGAACAGCCCAGCTGACCTGCCTGGTACCCAGGAGCTGCCACCTCTGCCCTTTGGCATTACCGTCTCCAAACAAAGCCAGGCTTAGAGCTCCAGCTCCGCTCAAAGGCTGGGTTTGGGATCTCTGTCCCAAAGGAAAATATTTTCCTACATAGACCCAAACCTGTCTTCAACACTGAAAACATCAAAACTCAGGAAGAGACCTCGCTGTCTAATGTGGCACACTGCCAGACTTTGGGAAAATGCAGAGTCTGGAAGTGGGCTGGGCCAATCTGCAGCCTGCAGCGGGAGCTGTCCATTCCCTCTGGCAGCCCAGCTCCTCCGTGGTCCTCGGCTACCTGTACTGCTGTGGCTCCCTCAGACAGTCCTGTAGCATTTCCCCCATCTCCAGTTTCACAGCTTGTGTGGGGCACAGGACCCTTTCATGGTTTTTTGCAGCCCCACTCAGGAGGTTTTGAAAAACGGGGATTTCTGCCCATTATGTGTTGGCATCTCTGAGGCTGGTCTGGAGCTATTTTTACACACACCCAGCTCTGTGACAGGCCTTGCATCCAGCTCTGGTCCTCCAAGACACAGAACACTAAATCAGAAGTTAGCACAAGCTTTTTAAAAGCCTCTGCCAGCTCCAGTTTTATAACCCACTTTACTTACAAATGCAACCTCTCCAATCAATTTTGCTTTCAAGATTCACATTTATTTCCTTCCCTCACTCCACACTTCTACAAAATGCAAATGTGGGTAGAGCTGGCTTTTCCCAAAGCTCATAGCTCAGCATCAAGTTCATCTGTCACAGATGTTCACATCCTCTGAGTCAACCTGGTGGCACTTTCCCAAACAGTATCAACTGGGAAAAAAGCGAATACCAACATCCTGATTTGGTCTGACCAAGCAGTGGTTACTCAAAGAAAAAGAGGCAGGAGAGACCAAATAAATTATCCTGGTCATTGCAGGGGTCTTCCCTGCTCAAGGTTTTGCCTGTTAAATGTGCCAGGCTTAGATCTCCCAGCACTCCCAACAGAAAAGGTAAACCACTTTCAGATTTCAAGGGTAGTTGCTTGCAGGACAAGACCAACACTGTGCTTCAAACAACATTCTGTCAGAACACAGCAAGTTTAAAACTTCAAACCCCCAATACCTGTTCCACTTTCTATGGGTGCTGGGAAGGATTCCACAACTGAAATTCATCCAGATCAATTTTCTGAAGCAATTTTTTTTTTAAAAAATATATCTTTATAACATTTCCCACTCATGTGTGTATTTTAGATATGTACAAAATTAAAACTCCCATTTAAGCTGACGTTACACTTCTCTGGTTTCAAATGTATGTCACTGAAAACAGCTGAGGACTCATGGCTAGGGATGGAAATTTCTATGCTAAGTTTCACTTTAATTGGCATCATGATTGTTTGCCAGACTAGTTTACTTGGAAGAAAGTCCTCTCCTCTGCTGCTACTTTTAGCCAGTATCTAATGGACTTAAGTTTAATCGTCCTCGAATGGAGAGCATCTTAAAATATCTCTCTGTGCTGCATTACAGACTCTTACAAGTCTATGGAAGTGTTAAAAATAGAGTGGGAATTCATTATTTTGCTGTTTTTTTCTTTAGGATGAGGCATGATGAATTCCTATAGACTGATGAAGCTGTAAAGGGCAGGTCAGAGCCTCCAGCTCGTTTCTCGCTTATTCCAGGATCCACTTTTGTTTGTGGACTGGAACACAATCCCAAAGTATTTTATCCCTTCAGCAAACCCTTTTGTTACTCTGCCCTGTCTCACACACAGGACAAGAAGCCCCATCTGAAAGTGCTTCGTGCTGTTCTTGCAAGCCCCAGTGCAGAAACAGAAATGGGTATGATTGCAGCATTGTGTTTTACAAGGACATGAGATGAATTTCATGCATACAGAAGAGCAGGAATTTCCACTGAGTTGCCTATCTGATTTTTTCAGCCTTTTCTGTTTGCAGATCACACCAGGAGCCTCCAGCTTCCCTGAATTTATTCATTACTCGATTTATTTCCTGAGTGATTTCCAGGGTCTGTTCTCATATTGTTAAACTTTCAATTTCAGAAATTTAAGTTGTTTGGCTGAGCTGAGAACAGGCACGTGTGTGGATGTCCTTATTAACGTCAGGAGCCTTATAATGATATTTTTGGTGCATCTAGAAGTTCACAAAGCATTCTGATATCAGAGGAGAGCACAGCTTTGCTCAGTAGCAGTCCTTTAGCTGGGGATCACAGTGTTTGAGAGAGCAGGCAGAGTTCTTGGTGCTCATGATGATGCTGGAGAAAAGGAAACCCACACACACAGGGTGCTTGTAAAACCTCTGCATTTAGTAAATGGCCTTTCCTCACACCATCAATTTTGGGAGCAGGTCAATTCTTGCTAAGATACTGATAGAGACAAATTAACCTGAGCAAAAGGCAGAGATGGCTGATGATCATCAAGCACAAACATGCACCTAAACACCTCCATACAGAGTTTCCAGGACTGACAGCTGTGAAGCAAAGGAAATCCCTAATTTCACAGGGACTCTGGGCCAACTGTGCTGTTTCTTTCCATCAGGAAGTTCAAAAGGCAGGGAAAAGAGAAGGAGCCCTAAAGAAGTTCGGATGTTGGGAATCAATAGAAAGTAGAGGAGAAGTGAGATGTCGTTTGTAAGCAGTTTAATGCTCTGGCATTTGCATGGCTTATTGATTGGAAAGTGCAAAAAAATGCAGACAAGGATGGAGGGGCTGAGGACAGGAAAATCAATGGCTTCTTCACAGGAGCTATTCAACAGCAGTGAAGGAAACTTGCCATTTTGCAGAAATCCCATCAGGTGGGTGTGAGCTGGCAGGATTCCCCATTCCCAAAGGTGTCCAAGCTTTTCACTCCCACCTGCCTCTCGTCAGCTTGTGCTGCCCCCGAGCCCAGCGGAGCGAGGAGAGAGGAAAGGGCCCAGTTCTGCTCCTGGTGCCAACACGTTGGCTGGCCCTGGGCCACCAATTCTGTGCAAGAGATGAGGTGACACCTCGTCCTGCTGCCCAAGTGGTGAATGCCTGCACGGGACTTTGAATATCCCAAACTGTAGAACAGCAGCTGTTGCCATAAATACACTGCTGAGCACTGTGGACCACGCTGTTTGTTATGCTGGAGCTGAGGAAAACCTCACACTGCTGTGATCTCTTTAACAGCTGCTGCGTTTATTTTCTTGTGTCCCCAAGCCCAGGCAAGGGGCTTCCAGGACAGCCTGGTTGGACACAGCAGGTCTGGGACTGCATCACAGTAACATCATCTTGACAGTGCCTGTGGTCTGACAGAGGCTGTGACCTCCATCCTTCAGTGCTGGGCCATGTAATCACATTTTCTCAATCAATGTGAAGTTAGGACATATGGAAGACACTTTCTTTCTAAACCCAAAGCACATGCATGAGTGACCAGGACAAATGACTGCACTCTGCATCCAGAACACATCCAGCTTTCCAGTGAAACCTTCGAGACATGAACTTCCACTGCTCAGTGACTGTGTTTCACCCAGGTTTCTCTCACTGCTGCCCTAAAGCTGCTGGGACTCAGGTTTGCAAAGGCAAAGCCCCTGACTGGCCACTGCTCAAGATCTCTTGCAAACAGCATTTCTAGGCCTTTCTGGACACCTGACTACACATGTCTACGTTTGTGTTGACTCATCAAACTGCCTTGACAAGGAACAGAGCCATCCCTTCACTAATTGACTCATTAGTAGAGATACAGAGGCATCCAGATCATGACTCATGCAGGCTGAGACGTCTCACCTGGGATAAAATGAACATGACCTAGAAATAATTCCTCCCTGCTGCTGTTGATGCCTAGAGCAGTGCAATGGGACTCCACCCAGCACGTCAACACAACGTTATCTATACATTTTTGTCTGGAAGTGGTGAAATTTCTAGATAAAACAGGAGACATCCAGACTGACAGACGTCTGCTTGCAAACAAATGGCTCCTTGTTGCAGCTAACAAGTGATATTGAGAGCAAAAGCCTCTTCTAAACCAGCAGCAGACAGCGCTTCATGATCTTTTTACAATAGCTCCCACAGTTTCTTCCCATGCAAATTTGTTTCCCAGGAAAAATCAGCAGCAACTCGACTCTTGGCTTCAGAGTTCAGTCACCACTAAGTGTTTCAGCAAGTGCAAGCAGAATGTGGTGCAGGGACACAGCAAACACTGGTGTTATAGAGGCAGGGAAAGGGAGAAAGAGTCTGTCCCTGCACAGCCCGTTTGCAGCAGAGCCCGGGGCTGACAGGCCCTGCCAGCCACACACTCACCAGGTTGACGAAGTCCTGGTAGCAGATCCTGCCCTCAGAGTTGCTGTCAGCCAGGGCCAGCAGCACCTCCAGCTTGTGGGGGTCGAGCTCCGAGCCGTGTCTCTGGAGGAGGGAGCGGAACTTCTCAGTGCTGATGTAGCCAGTGTTGTCAGGATCGAACTGGGACGGGAGGGGAAAGGGCCAGAGTTAATCCATGTCACACACACCTCTGCCCTCCTGTGCACCCATCACCCGCTGCAGGCCCCCAGGGGCTGCTCCAGGCTTTGGTGACACTGCTCTGCAGTCACACAGGGGCTGCTGAGAGGGGTGAACAGGCACCATTGTCCACACCACCATCCCATCTCCACCCAAGCTTCAGCTACGCCCTCTCCCTTCGCCTTCCTTCCCTCTGCATCATCATTTCTCTTGTCTGTTTTCTACATCCCTCTCTATCTGGACCATCAAGAAAACCCAGAGATTCAGTCTGTGAGATAAAACACACTGAAAATGTTTTTACTCCTCTATTTCCTAACACAGTTGCACCACATGAATATGCCACCCCTCCTCAAGCCCTTTCTGTGCTCAGTGTTTATCACAGTCACTTTTCCAGATCACCTCTTCAGATGCCACCACGATGGTAAGTGCTTTCACTGCTGAAGAGCTATTTTAGGATGTTTTGGAGGGAAATTCTTTGGACAGGGAGCAGAGCAGAATAACATTACGTCAAACCAAAAGTGACAAGGCAGCCACATGCCACTTTGGGAACGTAAACCAGAGTCATTAGAAGGAAAGTCTCAGGTGAGGTCTGGAGGGACTCCCACTCTGACCAAAAACATCAGCGTTTTCACTCAGCCTAAGTGGTTGATCTCCTAAAAACGCCACTGACTGAAGGGAGGCACCTTTACAAGGCTGTCCAAACCGAGGGCTGTTCCAGCAGGCTCTGGCCATGCTGAGCTCCCCAGGGCCCTCTGTCAGGGGCTGCCACGACAAAGCCAGGGCTGGCACCGCGCCCGGCGCGTTTCTTTGGCGCTTGGAAAACGAGCTGCAAGCTGCCAGGCCAGCCCTCACCAGCCCTGTGCAGCCTGATCTCCTGTTGCTGGGAGATTTGCCTTTGATTTCCCAAACTTGGCTGTGAGGACCCTGGTGCTCAGTGGCCCCCTTTTGTAGATAATGATATCAAGCTTGTTGGCCGGACTGAATGGCTGTCAGGGGGCAGGGTGGTCAGGAGGGAGTCTTTTCATGGAAACATTTGGGACATAATGGGGCCTTGGCAGAGCCAAAAAGGTCCTGACAATCCTTGCTCTTTCCTAATGGAGAACAAAAGCTGAGCAGGCGCCGGGCCCTCGATCAGACACTGCCTTGGCACGGGAGAGGTGGGGAGGAGGATTTGGCAGAGGGTGCAGCCTGCCAGCAGCAGGGCTGGCACAGGGAGCAGAACAGCTCTAAAACAGACCAGCCTCAGCCGTGGGCAGCTTGTTTAGAGGATGCAGTGCCCACGTGTGAGGATCTGGCTCCATCTCCTCCTGGCCCCAGCACCTTTGCGCTGCTGCTCCCGGGCACTCTGCTGGGCTGAGGAGGAGCTGTCTGAGCTGAGCAGGGGAGATCACAGCTCCTGGTTGGATTAGGGCTGCCTGCCTTTTGTCAAAGCAGCAGCCCCTCTGGGAGGATCCCAGGGATTACACAGAGCAAGATAAACCAAGTGACCTGTGGGCAGTCAGAGCTGGCCACTCTCCCCTGCTCTCTGCAAAGGTTGTCCTGTCCTTGTGAGGTGCCCTGGATGTACCTCCCTGACAGCTGGCACTCAGAGCCAAAGGTGGATTTCATCAGCTGTTTACTGTTAAACAAGGGCTTAATAATAATCCCTGGAGAAGTTTAGCTCCCCTACTCTGGCCCACTCTGATGCTTTGAGTTCACAGACCAACTCTAAAACCAACCCCAGAAGTCAGGTCTCTGAACTCAGGCTCAGCTCTGTTGCTTTTTGGCTCTTGCTGGGACTCCCAAGCCAGCCTAAGCAACCCCAGAGACACATCCCCAGGAAATAAAGGATTATTAGCATAATACCTGAGGTGACCTTTCTCAGGGGGAATTTGCAGAAGCTGGGAGATGAGTCATTCAGTGAATGGATCTAAGACCTGCAATCCCATAAATACTGCTTCTTTGTTTCCCGAAAACATCCGACCTGACCAACATCTTACTTAACAGCACCACTTTATCTTGCCATTTAAGGTTTCAGAACCTCTCTTGTCTAGGACAAAACCATTTGCTCCTTGAAGGTGTGAATCCCTCTCTACTTTGAGGGCCAGGGTCAGTGACTGAAGTGTGGGACTGTCCCCATGTCCTGTGCTCACCGTTGGACTTTGCAGGAGAGACCAAGGGCCACAGCAACAGGGAACGTGGCTGTGCCTTCAAAGGGCAGATGAGATACAGAGGTGAAGCACACGGGTCCCCAGAGCACAAAAGAGCTGCTCACATCACAAACCACTTCTCCTAGCCTTTGTTCTGCTTTAAAGCTTTCAAAAAAAAAAGAAGATTTTGTAACCAAGCATAAGAATTACACAACTGCTTCAGAGCTTCAAACCAGCCCACAAGAGGACACTAATGACTCCAGACTCACTAGTGCTGCAGCAGACAGATCCTGTCACTCAGGATGTCACTGGCTGCTGGCTTTCCAGAGGCACAGTGAAGCCTGTCTAAGGATACTTCTTTCTCTGCTCCCAGGATGCTTCTTTCTCACACCAGCAGGCACCAGCATTCCTCCTCCAGCTCAGGTCTTGCTGCCTGTCCCACCCAAATCAAAGCAGTGGAAGAAGGCAGCTGGTGTTTTCAGCAGTGCAAACAGCCTAGGGAGCCTGTTCTTCTCTTCCACGTTATTATGTATAATTATTTGTTGGCATTATGTTAATGATACTAATTAGAAATAGATTTGAAGTAAAGCAGTGGATCTGAACAGCATGAAAAAGTAAGAGGGGAACAATAAACAGCTCAGAGCAGGGCCAGAGCACGGCTTCCACAGCCTGGAGCAGAACGTTCTGCTCCAAGACCCACCTGCAAGGGAGCTCTCTTATTTATGTCTAAACAATTTTTTAATCATATAACAATTCTTTTAGGATATAAAAATCTCATCTGTCACCACGGAACTCAAAATCCACAACATCACTTTAAGCTGCCTCAAACCCTGTTTCTGATATCACAGCTGGCCCCAAAAATCAAGGGGTTGGGCTGCTCCTGTGGATCCTGTGTCCACACACTCAGCAAATCATCAGTGTGCTGAGCTGGAAGGGACCCACAAGGATCATGGAGTCCAGCTCCTGGCCCTGCACAGGACCATCCCCAACAGTCACACCGCGTGCCCGAGAGCGCTCTCCAAATGCTTTTTGAACTGGCTTCTCCTCCAGACCCTTCCCCATCCTCGTTGCCCCTTTTGGACGCTCTCTAATACCCTTTTTCTATTGTGGTGCCCAAAACAGCCCGCAGTGAGCAGTGGGCACTCAAGGTGAGTGCAAAACCACATAACACCAGACTCAAAGCCCTCGGGTCCGTAAAAGAGGCAGAACTGACCTTCACAAGGCGTTTCACGTGTCTGTCCATGAGGGTCTCGTTAAGGGCTCGCTGTCCCTCGGGCTGGCACCGCTGTCTGCCCCACCGGGAGCGCTCCCGGGCACGGCTCCCACGGCACAGGCACACGGAGCTTTCCTCCCGCACGGTCCCTCCTGCCCGTGCCCATCCACGGGGCACACAAGAGCATCCCAACGTGCCGTGCCGGGATGAGGAAGGCCCTTTGCCCCCCCTCGTCCCCCCTGGACAATAGGACACTAACGGCAATTTCATGCAAGGTTTCCTCCGCATTTCAATGACAATCACCCTTAACTCCCCTGATCCTCAACCAGGCTCTTAAGCAAAAATGCAAATATGTTAATGACCGTAGCAGCCATCTGACCCGGGATCTTAATTCCCTCGCCCAAAACAAGCTGTTTTTCTCCTGTTTCTTCCTTGTATTAGAGCAACACACCACAAACTAAAGGCCCAACGGCAAAACCACAAGACAAAAATAAGGGGAGGGGGCATCACAAAATCTGATGAAAGGAGGAAATTTGGTTGAGAAAAGAAAATGAAATCTCAAATTGTTCCTCCTCTTTAATTAAAGATACATCAGACACGGCTGAGTGAGCAAGTAGGGTGGAGGCTGGTGCTGCAGACAGACAATGGGTATCTTGGGAAAACTCAGACACTGCACAGAGCACAGCCAGCTGCTCCTCTCCCCATGGCAAACAGCCCCTGGGGGCATCTGAGCAGCTGGAGAGTCAACAGCTGAGCTGGGCACAACAGGAGCATTCTTGGATGAGCACAGGGATCACACCAGTGCACGCATTTTCCCTCTGCAGCAGCAAGCAGCATCTCTGAGTTCTTCCCACGTCACTTGACTTCCACTTGCGTGCTTCCACTGGGCACACACCTTCCTTTTCTGCCTGATTTCCCAGAGAAGGTCCCTGCTCTGCCAAGCTGCCTTCTGCCAGGCCTGCTTGACTCCTGACACTGGGGAATCGCTGCTGCTGTGCCCTTAGGAGGTGATGTTTGAAAAGGGAGTGGTTCTCATGGACATCAGCACCTGCAAAAGCCTTTTTGCTTTCCAGGGAACCTTACTCACCAATTCCCTGAGCAGCCTGAAGGATCCAGTCTGGGTTTTCCCCCATTCTGGATTCCAGGTCTCATTCAGTCTAGGTTTTCTCAGGGCTCAGAAGCAGAGCCTGTTTGTTTAAAAAAACCAAACCAACCTAACCCAAAACGTGGCAAGAGTACATGTAGCATTTGCTGCTTTGATGAAGATTAAAGGAATGACAAGACAGAAGATGAAAGTCTGCCTTATAATCCACATGAGAGGGCAAAAAGCAGGGGCTGTTTCAGGAGGAGCTTCATCACTGCCTGGTGGTGATGATCCTCCAGGCAGCTCAATGATTCTGCTCTCTACCAACAGTGGGAGGTGCAGGTGAGAGGATAATACCCTGACCCAGCAGAGGAAGGCCAGGCAAAGGTAAGTGCCTTTCAATGCACACTGAAATCCAGCTCCTCACCTCGTCTGAGCCGCCTGAACACGTGTGGTGGAACATTAGTGCTCCGGTGACGCAGACTCCCTGTAAATAATGAATTTACTCACCACTGCCCAGACAATATAAAGTGATTAAGGGCTGCCCTGCAGTACTTTTAGGGCACGTTAGATTGCTCTGACCTGAGGTGAACCCAGGGGCTGGAAACATCACCCAGCTCTCAAAAACCAGATTGCATTTAAGCACAGGGGATGTTCCCTGACCAAGCAGGGCTCCCAGGCTGACCTGCTCCCTGGAAAGCTGCAGTGGGAGAGCAGGGAGCTCCCCAGCTCAGCTCTCATTCCAGAGCAGATGGGCTGTCACCTGGATTTGGGTGAGTGTCTCATACAGCACATGGCAATATGGAGATGGAGGGAGCTGGTATAAGATTCCCTTTTCCTTGAAGAGCAGAGAAGCCTGAAGCTCAGGTTCATGGCTAGCTGACCAATCTGTAAGGACATTTCTGCTCTGATTTATTTCTCCTACTGTCTTAGGCGTAAAGACAGGGAAAGGACCTACATTACTACCATCTGTTCTTACCCCCTGCAAAAGCACTTCATCTAAACAGGCACTGAAAGCACAGATTCAACGAGAACGGGAGAATCGAGCGATTCAGGAGTGCACCACTGCTCGGTTCTTAAGCAGGCAGGAAAGGAGGCTTGGGATCAGATTTGATTCTTGGTGTTGCCGAGGTGTAGCACCTTGACCTGGCCGTCTCCAGGGCACAAGGAACACCCCTGTGTCTGTGTGACCCAGCACAGTGAGGGCTGTGCAGCTCACAGAGCATGGCTGGGTACCGGCTGTGATGGCAAAGGGCCACCAGGCCACCAGCACAGGAGACTGGGAGCAGAGCTGGCCTTCTGAGGAGGTTTCAGACATGGAAACCTATCAAAATGTTCAGAGTCAATGACAGCTGGACACCACACAGAATTCCTTGTGTCTGCAGAGAGAGATCTCTTGTCCACAACCACCCCAGGCCAGACAAATCCTGCATTTGGAGACCCTGAAATTTCTGCCCCACAGCTTGCTGGGGAAGCCTGTGATGCTCAGCCAGGTTCCCAAATTCATGTTTCTGTCTCCATGCTCATTTTTAATGCACCTCTCCTCCCTATCCTTCCTCTGCCTGTAGGTTTCCTGCTGCAAGTCCTGCTAAGACACTAAGAGAGGGCAGAGCACTCACAGGACCTGCTGAGTGAGCCTTCAGTCCTTGGCCACCTCGGTGTCCCCACTCTGGGTGATTCCAGTGCCTCTCTCCTGACCAGCCCTTCTGGCAGAATACTCCCAGAAACCAGCCTCCAGTCTCAGCTGGGGAATGACACACAGTGTTCAAGCCACCCAGAACTAAATTATTCAAAATAGGCCACTGTGCTGGCTTTGAAGCCAAAGCTGCCCCCCAGAAAGAAGGCAGGGTAAACAGAGCTCCGTTATCAGCAGCACTGCCAGGGAAGGAGACGCAGCAGCGAAAGTGAGGGAGGTGATGACATGATTAAGGAGGCAGCACGGGTGGCAGGAGATGCCCTCCACTGTGCCACAAGGCTTAATGCAAGGAGACATGTTTATAGACTGAGCCTTCTCCAGCTCTGCTTCTTCCTGCTTTATTATTTATGTCGGTGCATTAAGACTAATGGAATAAAGCTGAGGCACTCTAAAGAGTGGGAGGGGTTTTTTAGGGGCAAATACAATTTTTAATCTTGACCCAGCACCTTGCACACTTCACTGCTTGTTGTCCTGAGCTGCAGCAACAACCTGGGCAGGCCACGGGCCAGACTGGAGAGTCACTGCCTGACATCCCCAGCCCAGCTCTGCTGCTGCCTGTCCCTCGTTTCTGAGCACCCAGAGATCATCGTGACCAGACTCACCTGGGCAGTTAGAGAGCTTTCTTAAGTCCTGAGACAAGAGGGTGGACACTTTCCAGAACTGCTTGTCAGTGCTGGCCCTGACATTGTTAATGTGCAAATGCCCAATCTCTTTCTCTCCCTTTTGAATTCCTCTAGTTTTCAGAGCTCCACAATCTCCCGAGGCAACGAGTTCTGCAGCCTAAACAAAACAAACCCCACTTTTCAACTGGGTGTAAGGCATTAAATACCCATAGTACCAGGACACATGATATTCTCACCACCACAGAATTACGGTTTTTGTGGTTTTAGACACATCTTATTGCAGAATCTCAAAATCTTGTATTAATATTAATTACATCTCAGGGCTTCTACATTACAGGGAGACACGATGTGTAAGTCACTTCATTCAGAACTGAGATGCAACACACTCCTCATTCAAAACAGAGTTTGGTCTGACATTACCTGGAAGAAGTTGCATAGGTGATACCAGCGTGAAAGAGTCAGGGGAGCTGAAATGTTTCTGTTCTGTATGTGGACAAAAGCCCAAGGAATGATCTCTATCATAGGATGATGATGCCCTTTCTGTCCCAGCAGTAACTCTGGAGAATGTTACACAGCAGCTGCTAAAGTTAGATAGTCTTGAATCAGCAGGTCAAGGTAACTTTCATCCAAAAGATTTTGAAAAGTCATTACAAAAACTGATTTTCTGCAAGTCTGGGAATACTGGAAGAACATCAAGATCTGCTTTTTACCTTTCTTCCAGTTTTGAATCAGCAGTGCAGCCCTTCCAACCACAGCTCCAACAGTCCTGGCCAAACACAGTGACAGACGCTCACCCTGCTCCCCAACTGCTGGGGAGGGATTTAATGGAGCAATGCTGGTCTGACAGCAACCCACAGCAAATGAGGAGATGGCTGACAGTGAGTAACACCTTCCTGAAGGAGGATTGGTCTAATATCAGTCAGGGCAGGCAACAAAAATCAGGTTATGTCCAGCTGATATTACCTGGATGAGAACACAGCCTTGGTGTAGGTCACAGTGTAACTGATTCCTGCAGGGTGTCTGACTTCACCACACAACCCTGTCTCTGGGGACTTGCTGTGACACCAACTCAGCCTGTCACACACTCAACACGCTGAAGTCTGGCCATTTGACAGGTCTCAAAAATAAAACTAAGGCAGAGAGAGTTCCCATCCCATGGCAATGCCACTAATAGGGTCCCATGAGAATTCCTTCTTGCTCCTCCAGGATTCTCATTTGTGACTTAGCAGAAGTCTGCATCATACTCACAGATGAGTTAAAGCAGCAAGTTACTGAGCACGAGCTGGGTCTTTTGGTAACTCTGGGTGCTTGCAAACAATACATATTACAATAAAAACAAAGAGACAGCCATCTGGCCCGGAGCCAAGAATGCCAGCCAGCTCTCAGGACCGGGAGTGCCACCTTCAGCAGCCACTGGGGGGGAAAAGCCTTGGTTGTTACAGTGACAGCGCTCGGGGTAACGCTGCCGGCAGAAAAGGCACCGTGCAGAGCTGTAAATGAGGTGCCACTGCCTCTTTGGCACTTGTGATCGGTCCAGCCTGACTGGCTGCACTGACAGGCTCAATTCATTATCCTGTGAAAGGGAAGGTAAAGCAGTGACCTGATCACTGGCCAGAGTAATAGAAAATTGGCAGTGCAGGAACCTCCTCTGAGACAAAGGTCAAAGAGGTCAGAACTGGGCAGCTTCAGATTAGAGGAAGTTGATTATTTTTTACTATTAACAAGTGAAATGTCTCACTAAAAGTTTTACAGTTGAATTGCAAGTTTTCCTGGGAGATAAGGAATGGCTGAGGTCAGGCAGAGGATCACTCAGAAAATCCAGCCCTCATTATGAGAGACTGGATGACCCCAAGAGCTCCCTTCTGACCTGACTGCAGCTCTTAGGGCTCAGAGAAACTTGAGCCAAACAGATGCCTTAAAGCCCCACCTAACAAGTGTCCTGGCACAGATACAGCCAGGATGACCCACCTCTATTGGAAATCAAACCATGCTTCTGGATGGAGCAACAGCCACAGAACAAAACCCTTACTAACAGACTGGGAAACATATTTACCTCCTACTGCTCTTACAACTGGCTGTACTCAGTCAAGGAGACGAGGAGCTACTAAAGAAACTCCTCTGTTTTCCGAGCTGAACTGGAGCAGAAGGCAATGTCAGCCCTCAGAAGAGGAGGCAGAGGCATCACATGATTGCCTTGAAGGCACCTGGTGTCACAGTGCAGCGACAGAACCATCCCAAAGGTATCACAGACAGGCTGCTTCCAAACTGAGCTGGGAACACTAATTGTTCTCTGACTTCGACCATTTAAATGCCTGAGAGCAAGAAATCCTGGCTTGCATCTTTGCAGGGTGATCACAGGGGTTACAGCCAGGAGCCAGACTGCTGGGAGCTGTGGCGCTTTGCATTGCTCCTTAGGAGATCTATCCAAATCAGTCCTGGAGGACACCCAGACTGCAGGTTCCCTGCATGCAGGGCTGCATCGGTAATTTCTGCAGTGTTTGCACTTTCCCAGAGTCTGCTGTGTCAAAAATATTTTGGTTTAAGGGTAGAAGAGATTTGTCCAAGTGCCAAAGTTGCAGAGCCACAAATCAGAAAAATCAAGCTGCATTTCGGATTTTTATATGCTCTTGGTGGACAAACACAAGGCAAGGCACAATGTTTATAGAGTTGTGTCTGCCACAAGTTTTCAAACAGGCAGAAAATGTACGTGAAGTTTTAAAGCAAATCACGACTTAATAAACTCTACAACAGGAACACAACTCCCTTCTCTGGAAGAAGGGCTGTCCCTGCAGGGTTCCCAGCCCAAGCCTTGCTGGAGCACAGCAGTTCTCCCTGCAGGTGACCAAATGCAGGGCTGGCCTGGGGCTGGTTGTGCCCTGCAAGGTGCAACGTCTCTGTGGGGCACAAAAAACACAATGAGTAGAGAATCCCTTTTAACAAAGCCTGACAAAAAAACCACAGACTGGTTTGGATGCAGTTTAACCATGCAGAGCTGAAGCCCATCATGGGCACCCAGAGGGCAGCAGCCCTCCCATCCCCTGTCCTGCAGGCCAGGGGAGCTCTGGCAGAGGCATCTGGTCCATATTTCCCGTGTCTGCATCACAAGTGCAGGGTTGTGGCTACACTGAGAAACAACAAGCCCTGGCTACTCCAATTCAGAAGCTCTATTTCCTGGGCAACACTTAAAACACACATTCAAGTGCAGAGATGGCTTTCCAAAACTGACACAGCCTCAGTGCAGGTGATTTAAAAGAAGAAAGCAGAGAAGACACAGGAACAACCATAATTTCAGAGCCAGCATAATTAAGAGTATTCATGTTATGTTCCTCAGGAATGAGGAAATCAAAACAGCCTCCACAAAGAGTCAGCTGAGAGTTGCAACTGCTGCAAACAGAGGGGAAACAAGTCAGGAGGGAGAGACAGAAACAGACTGAACAGGAAGGTTAGGGACTCACAAACCTCTTCCTATTCCTGTGCATCAAGCTGCATCTCTGGAAAGCATGAAGAGAGTGGGGGAAAAAAAAATCTTCTCACCTGCAAGGTAACTAGAGAGACAAATCCACCCCAACCAGTCCCACCAGGCTTCCACTGGGGATTAACCAGCCCATCAAGTGGGGCCAAGTTCTAGCAGAGCATCCTCCCAGAGCACACTGCTGACTGCTGAGCTGTGGATGGGCACGGAGGAGGGAGTGCAGGGGCACAAAGGGAGGAGTGGGGAAGGGGCTGGAGGAGAGGGCAGCCCAGGCTGGCTGGGAGGAAGCCCAGATGAATGGAGCAAGGCAAGCAGGGAGGTGAATGAGCAGGAGGTGATGAATGGTGGGGAGGGCATGGCAGTTTTACACAGGGCAGAGAGCAAAGACAGACCTGAATGGGGAAGACTGAAAGATGCCGCTTGAATGGAAGGGGAAAGAGGGGGAGAAATGAGGGAGAGAGCTGAGCAGCACAAAGTGAAACAGTGCAGGCAGAACAGCTTCCCACATGCACTTGACAAGGCCTTAGACAGAGAGACAAGTAACACAGCATGAACTTTAATCCAGGAGCAGAAAAGCTGCCTCGAGCAGACAGCGCGGCCGTCGTCTGTCCCGGAATAATCCCCCCACCTTCTTTGCTCCCAGACAGCAGATTCTCAGGAACCCAGAGCAAATCCAAAGGCAGCCCCCAAAGGTCAGGCTGCCCCCATCAAAGGGAACTGTAGCAAAACTGAGCCAGTGACATGGAAACAGCTATGGGATAAAGCACCAAGATAATCACCAGTGACAGCCCAAGGGATGCAACTGTAGCATTATTGTAAAGACAGGACAAGGTGCAGTTTCTGTGTATGGTGTTGGTTATCAGCAGTGTTATTTGCAGAGCTTGGTTCTCATTTAAAAAGTCAAGAGAAGCTTTTCCAAAACAAAACCTTTCCAAGCAAAGAGATTTCCTGAGATTTTGCTCATGCCAAGACTTCCCTGAGAATTTGCCTTGGCTTTCAACACTGTTTGTAAGATGTTCCTTCAGATCCTACAAGGCCCAAACACTGGACATTACTATTTCCAAAATGTTTCATTAGAAAATTGCCATTTATATTTCTATTCAGAGAGCCCAGATGGTTCAGCTCACAATAAACATTTTGCTCAAGAGAAACAAATGGAATTTCCCCAGCCTTTTGCAACCAGATCTCCACCATCATTCACCCACCTCCACCCTTTGCACAGCTGGGGAAAACAAAAGGTTCAGAAAAGGCACATCTTTTTACTTGAACCTCGCTGGCAGAGCTGAAAACTGGATACACTGCCATCCCCTTTGGGTGGCCAAGGTATCCATTATCCTCCCAGGTCTATCAGTCATCCCTCCAGGATCCTGTGCCAAAGCTATTTCCCAACTGCAAAGCAAAAGATACGGTGACTCAGCCTAAAAGGGACAGCACAAGGCCTTAAATCACAGTATTCCCCTTTCAATTTGTCAGGAAAAACCCTTTAAAAGGTAATCCAGTATCTGGAGCACATGTTTTGCTTGCTCATAAATAGACTCCACTACCACAGAGGCTAATACGAGAGGTCATGGAAACCCAGCAGAAGGTAAGACACCTCCCTCAAAACCAAACACAATGGAAAGAAAAATTTAAATCTAGGAATTGACCCTACTTGGCTTTTTCAATACATCAGGGAAGTCAAACATACAAGCTGGTATTAAAGTGGTTTTTAAAGTGTTTGTAGAGGAACCATGATGGGCTGGTCTGTGTCTTAACTTGAGACTCTGCTCTGCCCCTTCTTTTTGGTGTTCCTTGCACCAAGCAAAGGGAACAATACCAGTGAGGGTGATTTCAGGCAAAAATGTGAGTGTCCTGGACTCAGAGTACAAGCAGCACCTGATCTGAGAAAAACATAGAGATTCTTCCCTCTCCAACCCTCCAAAGAAAGAGCAAAGGAATTCCTGAGAAGTCTGGACTGGATTATCGATCCCTCTCAGAGAGGTCCAAAAACATAAGGACAGAGATTTGGGATCTGGCCATTAGCAATCAGGTCTCCAGCACACAGTGCATTGTGAAATTGTAATTTGTGCTCTTTATGATTCACTGTGGTACCACCTCCTAAGGAGTTCCACTTTTGAACTGAGAGACAGGCAAAGTAATTCACCCAATTACTGAATCATGAATTACTAAACCAATTCACACAAAGTAACTCACCCAAGGATGCAAGAAGCCTAAAATACTCCTGCAGCTGAGAGAGCTGCCTGTGCTGCAGCCCCTCCATGACACACTCCTGTATTGCCACCTAGGAACTGACCAACAACAATTCCAAACTGCCAAATACTAGAGGGGGGTTTTGAAGGATGGGGAAAGATAAAGGTCAAAGCACCTGCAGGAAGCAGCCAAGCTTGGTGATATCCACAGGCAACAAGGAAAGATGTCCAAGCATGGGAGTCTCTCCTGGAAGCAGCAGGGAGATGAAGAGGTGGCTGTGGGTCTGTGCAGGCACACCCAGCAGTGGCAAAGGGTCTGCACAAGGGCTGCTCTGCCAAAACAGAACACTGCAGCTTCACAGGCCAGCTGAGCCCGTGAGGAACCACTGCTGCAAACAGGAGAGTGCCTTGGGTTCCATCTGCCAGCCTGGGCACCGGGAGATCTGTTACATGTGGCACTGGGGGGAAGGGAGAGAGAATATGAGTAATTCTCAATTCAGTAATAGGAGTGTGAGCTGTGCAGCTGCTGCAATGCAAACAAGTTCCTACCAGCACTAGCTATTGCTTTGGGTCAGGAGATCATACCATTGCAGCCTGCTTCCTGACTTCTGCTTCATCCCAGCTGCTCTCCTCTTGCTTTAGTGCCTGCCTGCAGGAACAGCTAGCTCTCTGGAAAAAATCCAAACACAAGGAGGAGAGGTTACGTGTGCCTGAGGGAAGTGACAACACAAGGCAGGTCACTGCTTAGTCTGCAAGCATTCACGCAGGGTCAACACCTACTAAAAATAAACACATAAACACACACACTATGCAGGAGAAGGATTTACTCAGATGGGACAGCCAGGCGTGCTCGGGGTTCCTGAAATTTGCATCTCTGGGAAACTGGCAGCTATTCTGTCTGGATCAGACAGCCTTGTGCTGCCAGTGCCCAGGAGCTGCCAAGTCATCCTCCTTCCAGGAAGGGCTGCAGCAGCAGGGACCAAAACTGCCCTCTCCTCTCCGTGCCACAGCCAGCCTGGGGACTCCAGTTCTTTGCTGCTCCCCAAACCTACGTGTCCCATATCAGACAGTCAAGGCAACGCCACTGCCACAGACTGGTCAATCTTCTTATGCAAATGAACCCGGGGTAATTGGGACAGTTACAATGACAATGTTTGCCTTTGTGCACACAGTGGTAAATGTAGATGGAGCTGCTTTCTAAGGACGGGGTGAGGGGAGAGCTGCAGGGAGGGACACAGCTCAGCTTCTCTCGGGGCTGATGAGGAAATAAGAGCTGTTTGAACACCCAATGCTCTCGAAAGTGTTGAACCCACAGGCAGGGCTGGAGCAGATGCTGTGAATAAAAGTAACTGGCTGGAAGTCTCAGAAATATTCTGGGAAGCAGGGCTGTGGACCCGTGCCCCTGCATTAAAACCTTCATTCCACAGACAGAAAACTTCCAGAGCATTTATCCCGCTCAGGATCCCAGCCCATAAGATCCAGAGCTCCCAGCAGAGCCAAGGCTGGACAGCACACAAACAGTCCAGCCAGAGGAACTGCTGGGAGTCTCCAGGCTGCAGGAGCACAGGGGCTGGGCGGGATCAGTCACTGCTTTGCCTCAGCCCCATGAATTCCCAGATATGCTCTACTTTTGTTGTGCCCTTCAGGGCCCACTCAGCAGCCGTGGAAGAAACCTAAACAAAAAGCAATGGCCCCCTGAAATCCTGTCATGCAAACAAGACTCTTCCCACCCATTGCCACAAGGCCTGAATGGAGAGGGCCTGAGCCCCCCCTGCCCAGCCCTGCCTGGTGGTCTTTTTGTCTCGTGACCTTCCCCGCACAAACACAACCCCACAACAATCAGACAGGCAACAGAACGCGCCAGCGCCGGCTTTCCCAGCCCTTCAAGGCAGGCTGGGCAGGGAAGGGGGGAGAGCTGGGGAGGAAGAACTGATAGGATGGGCAAGGAAACACCAAACAGTGTTTTCATTTCTACTTGGACAGTCCCCACGAGCCAGGATAAAAATAGTTTTAATGAAAGAAACAAAAGAAATGTCATCTCGAATGGCTTAAAGGGACATGGGAATACCAGCCAGAGGGATTTTCATACCCAAAAAACTAAAGAAAAACAACAATGCTTCTAAACCCTGTGAACATCTTTTAACGTTCCCTCCAAGGGGCTCACAAAATTGAGCCCCTTGGTGCAAACTCTGCTGGTTTTACTTGGCTGTCTTTAAGATTTAAAGTCTGAGATGGATTAGATATAAACGTTTCCCTAAACCTTCACTGGTGTGACACCTTCAAAGCACGGCCTGTCCTGGGCATGGAAAAAGAGAGTCCTCAGGTGTGGTACTGAGCCAGGAGGAAACGTGGCCCCAGCCCCCAGAGTGCCCTTGCAAGGTAACAGACACCTTCTGGCTGCTGCAGGACGTGTATCACCTTTGGGAATGAGCAACAAGGGTTGCCAAGGACTTCTCAGGAGCTGATCGGGAGAGCAACCCTGTAAGTGGAAACTCCTCATGCTCTGAAATGCCAAGGGATTCTCCCATGGTCCTGGGCAGACACTGCAAGAAATGCAGGCTCCACGGGCAAGCAAGCCCAATAAAATACAGTGAAATACAATCTCTCAGAGCTGGACTCAGGGAGCTTAGCAAGGCCCTTGGCTACGCTTCAGGGCACTGAAATACATCCCAAGTACCTTTACAAGGAAAGGAGGCTGTTCTTTTGCCAACACTGAGGTCTGTCCCCCGTGAAATCCTGGCAGCTGAGGCAGCATGAGAAAGCAAAGCCATAGGGAAACACTGGTGTGATTTACACATTCAGCCATGTGGGGAGCGTGGCACAGTGAGAAGTGACATCTCAACTCCCACTGCCAGCACCCCCAGTGCTGGTATCCTTATCACAGCCTCCAGCAAACCCCTGCCACCCCAGGAACCCACCTGAGCGGGTGTGAACTCCCCTCCATGGGAAGGTGCGGGTGGGGTGAACACACAGAAGGTGTTGACAAAGGCCACGTGCAGCCCTTGGGTGCAGGAGGCCTCTCCCAAAGCCAGCACCCACTGCACTGGCCACATCTGGGCTGCTGTGCTCGGTGACAGGCACGGAGCCGCAGCGGAGTCTTGCCCCTGTCCTGATGTGAACTGCGGCAGAGCAGCAGCACTGAGCTCACACTCAACTGGCAAACTTCCCACAGCAGGGATACTGTCTCCTGTCAATCCACTCCAGCCCTAATCCCCCATGGAAAGATCCCCTCAGCACCCTGCTAAGAGGCAATCTCTCAGGCCAGACGTGAACAATTAAAGATAGTGGAGATGACAGAGGAAGGGACAGATGGAGAACAGATATAACCGGGCTCTGCTCATCACACTGAGTGACTTGGAGGAGCTGGGCAGGAGATAGAAAGACAAGATGTTTAGCTTTGGTTAGCCCTCAGTGGAGTACCACACATCAGCATGCCTGGGTCAGCAAAAAGCAAGCCAGGCCAACTCCCGTGGCCATCACCCTCTTCTCTCACCATTTCTATGCCAGCAAATCTCACTGCATAGATAAATATTTGTTGGGGTAAGTAGGGAAATACAACATACTGGTTGCTCAGATAAGGTTAATTCCTGCCCCATCCCATCCTATTTTATTGCATTAAAAAGTTAATTATAATTTACCTTAGTCTTTATTATGTCAATGAAAATTATATGGCCATTTTCATTGAGCAGTGTTGCTTCCTCCAGTTCTCGACTCTACAGAGTTTGGAGGCAGCTAAAGTAAAAATTATTTCAGAGACTGCCAGCTGGTGTCACCAGAAGAAGCAGGTCCTGGTGAACAGCTCCATTCACTCCTCCCTTCCCAGGCTTTGTGGTCCTGCTCTCAGACAAGCTGAAGTGAGAATCCCTCCCACACCAAGGAAATGGGGCAGTGTAGATAAGTTTGATCTGTTGGTGGGGCTGGGGAAGGAGGGGAGTTTCAGACTGCTCAGCCTGCCCCTGGCACACATCCCTGTGAGAAGACATCAGGCAGAGGTGGGTGCAGCACCCACAGAGCTGCACGTTGTTGGAGCAACAACAGACTTCCCACAGCCAAACTGCTGCACTGAAATCCCCAGGTCTGGTGGCCAAGGAAGACACCAGCAAAGACCTTTTGCCTGACATGAAGGATGCTGGCTGTTAGCAAGGCTTGGATCCAGCCCTTCCCCTTAGAAGGTATTAAAATAAACCACAGAAGCTTCAGGGGAGAAGGTAATTTCAGCCTGGATGTTCCTTTTGCCTTGGCACAACTTTCTGGTGCCTATCACAACATCCTCCCGGCATATTTGCTGCTGCCCCCTCAGCCCAGGCTTGCAGGAGTGAGGGAGAGCTGAAGGATTTGTCTCTCAGTGCCAAAGGGAAAAGCAAGAAGCATCAATGTTTTCCCTCACAACATCTGAGGGATCATCACAACCTCCCGTGCTTGGAAAATTGAATTTATCACAGGAATGCTCTGCTGTGGAAGGGGTGGACGTTGTGTGAGCTTCCTTTAATGAAACCCTCAGCAAAAGAAACTGAATATTTCTATGTCTGCATGCTAAAAGAAACACTGTAAAATTAAAATCAGTAGAAGTCCTTTCCCTTCTGAAAGCAGTAATGAAATTAGAGTGGGGCCCGAAGGAGGCAAACGAGGCCCCTTCAGAGGGACCAGGATTTCAGCCTGTGTTTAAAACCCCACAGTGACAGATCTCTACTTATTTTAATGACCCACCAAATCCTTTTAGTCCTCTATATCCCTCAGTGAAAGCCTAATAATGAAAAATTATCTACTGGAACTTGGCTTTTCCTGAAAAACAGGATCTGAGCAGATCTCCACAGACAGATATTTCTGTGGATACCACGGACTGGGACTGCGACGCTCTGTTTTCAGATATCATCGCATTTCACATTCTCACAGCTTCCCTGGAATAACATTTGATACCGAAGAAGCTGAAGTGATACTCACAGACCAGAGAACAGCCAAGCCTCTGAAACCACAGGGCCTCTCCATTTGTATTGCTTTTGTAACAAATATAGCCTGAGTCACAGAATTCCAAGTAAGAGATCCTCAGGAGACCAAAGCAAACCAGTGCCTTGCAACATTAAATGCATTCATTTTTATGAGCATCAGATTCTGCCTGCTAATGGCCCAGTCATCCTCTGCAGCTCCCAACTGCCATTCCCAGCCTGCAAGCTGCCCAGGGGCCAGGGGACACCAAATACAGGAATACATTAAATCTGAGAAAGGACCCTTGTGTCCATCGTAATTCAGCTTAATGGGCCTGTTTTCTTTGGGAGCAGCAGCTGAGCCCTGCCTGACCACCACACCCCCAGGTGCTGAGAAGCCCTGAACCCTCTGCCTTAATTGTGCTTCACAAATTCATCCCATCCAAGCCCTGCACAAAAAGGGGATTCCTTGGAGTTACCTTTTTACTGAGTCAATAAAGCCCTTGCTATTCTACATGGACTAAATTCAAAGGCCTGAGCCTCACTGTGGAAGACAGATTATCTGGACATACATTAAATCCTGGAAGGCTTTGTCAGACCTTTTGCCAAGCCAGGCAGTATTACCAGCCATAATGTAACAGCAGTTTTGATCTTGTAACAGCCAGAGTGGTGCTGGTACAGCTATTACTCCTCCTGGAACAGAACCGTGGCCTGATATCACACCTACAATTCATTCTTTTTGCACAGGTTAGAGAGAGATCTTCTCAGCAGCATGTGTCCCTTCATCACCCCAGGGAGGTGGATGGCCTTCTCCAGTGGCCAATCCAGGATCCAGTACAGCTCTGACAAGGAAAAAGGCTTCTGTTTTAAGCTTGTTGAAGAAGTAAGTGGGTGCTACAGGATGGACACGGGGAACAGACTCCTGTAAACTGGATCTTCTTTTTCTCGACTGGGCACCGCCCAGGCAGACAACACCATGAGGAATGAGAGGCAATCTCATGATCAAATGGATTCAATTCCTTTTTTGAGGTCTGTAGCAGCCTGTCCCCTGTTGTAATAGGATATGGCCACTGATCTCCTTATTCCACGTGCCCACCAGTGAAACTGAATGAACTGGTACTGGAGCAGGAGCTTTGAAGTCCTGGAAGAAGAAGGGCTGTGGCAGTGCTGAGTAAGGCCAATTCCCTCCAACCCACAGCCACGGTGGTGGTACAAGCAAAACCCCTGAGGTGCAGAAGAATCTGAAGGAAACTGAAAAGCTCAGAGAAAAGATGAAAGAAACTGAACACGGAAAAGTTAATACTGCTTTGAACAGTTACCGAGCAGAAATCCTTCCCACAGTGACAGAACTGCAATTAGCAATCGGGGACTCTGGGTCTGGCATCCAGGCCCTCAGGCAAGGCCCACACCTCCCAGGAGATCCAACTGCAGGGCTTCCTCAGAGCCATCTCACAGGCATCAGCAAGATTTCAGAAAGGAAGGGCAGGAGCTGTTAGTTGAGCAGTGGGGAGGAAGCAAACGCTGCTTGTTTATTCACAGGTCTTGCTACTTGAACCTTTTGCTTCCATCAGATGTCACAGTGATAAGTACCTGTTCAAGAAAAAAAATCAGGAACAAGAGCAAACCCACCCCCTGCAGCTAATCCAATTAAGACACAGGATAAAGTTGTAGAGGTTAATCAGATCTGAGCCTTTGGGTCTCTCTGCTGCTGCTTAGTGACATATCTGGTGAGCAACACCGGTGAGAGGAAGGCCAGGCAGGAACACCCTGGACCTGGGCAGCCCCAGGAGACAAGTGCTGCTGCTCTCCCCTTTTCTGCTCCGTGGGGCAGCAAGCAGAGCAGCACAGGGCAGGGCAGCCTCGAGGGAGGGCTGCTGGCTCAGAGCTTGGCTGTGCCCTTGAGCCTCCTCAGGATCCAGGGCGCTGTGACCGATGGGCTGCGTTAGACACCCCCTGCAGCGGAGACCAAGGTGTGTCTGCAGGGCTGTGCCAGGCTGGAACCAGGATGGAAATGTACTCAGCAAGGAAAAGTTCTGCCTGTACAGCTGCAGGGAGCTCCTGTGACCTTGTGCTTCATTAGCTGGAGCTCTGTGTGTGCCCAGCCTGCAGCAGGGCAGGGGAGAGCTGTCCCTGCTCGAGGGGCACCAGCTCAGACACCACCAGCCAAAGGAAAGCTGGTTTGCACTGAAGCAGCTCCACCAGTGCTGGAGGGACAGGGTTCAGTGCTGATATGAGAATGCTGCTCCTGGCACACTCTAGCCACATCCTACCTGCTGCCCAGCCTGAAGTCCTGGCCTAAAGTTACCTTGCAAAACTGCTTTCCCCAGCTCATGCTGGGTCAGATCTGCTCTGCCCCCTCCCTCCTCCTCCCTTTAGGGCAAAAAGAAGCCTCAGCCCTTACTGCTTAGACCAGCACCTGCACCTTGGGGACAACAACTTGCTGTCCCCACCACCACAGCCTTGGGTGCAGGACAGTCAGCAGGAAGGATGGATCTGCTCTGGAAGGTGCCCTCCCAGGCCCACCAGCCTGGGCTCAGCACAGAAGGGCACACACAGTGGGGAGAAGGAGAAACTCTTTCCATATCCATTTCTTCTGGGCAGGGAACACAATTGGACCAGAAATTCACCTTCTCTCCTGGACAATACCTGCCAGCCTGCCAGGAGGACAGATGGAGCAGGGACTGCCTGGGATGGCAGAACTGGAGTGACAGCAATGCTGAAAGGTGTGTAAGCACCATTCTGACAGTGATGCCAATCTCCCTGGCTGCCAGAAACATTGTCTGAAGAAGTGATTCCTAATCCATGACCGCCAACTTCCCTCCTGGAAGGGAACTGGGTCTCTTGATACCACCCTACCACACTAGACTTTGCCAGCCCCTTGTTAAATTGTTCCTCCTTCTTGGTAAGTTCTTTAATCCAAGGACAGAACTGTTTTTCAGTTTTTCAGTTGTCCCCAAAATCAGAACTTTTGCCCTTCCTGAAGGAAGTTTTATCCTCCTTTTATGGACAAAAAGTTTTATAGCAATCAGCTATGAGGAGGAAAAACTACATTTTCGTACTCTGGACTTGAAACACAGAACATTTTAGATTAAAAATAGCTCCCTTTTTCACTGTCTGCCAGATCTGGGAGGGAGGTGAAAATCCACAGGGACTTGATTTGATGCGTGAAAAGCAGAATTCTATAGCAGTGAGTATGCACACTCTTATTTTAGGTTAATAATAGCTCTGCAATAATACTTTGCTTTGTGGAGAAAACCAAAGCTTGGGAAAGACACACGCTGGCTGGGGCTCTGGTACTGAGTACCATGACAACTCAAGCATATCAGAGGGGGGAAAAGAGAGGGGGGGAACACTTTAAAATAAATAAATAAATGAATAATTGACTCTACCAACACAGAGTTAAACATCCAGTATGAGGGGCTACTGAGTAATGCAGGAGGGCTGGGACAGGAGGGTTACCTCAGTAATTTGATTAAGGGAGAAGAACAGCCAGTCTTTTCCCTGAATCGGTGTAGGATGACAGAGGCTGGATCATCTATACAGTTTTGATAAGTACTTGGCCACTGGCAGGGAACACAACACCAGGACTCTCAGAAACATCCCTGCTCTGATGTCAACGTCCCAGCTGGCACACGCTGAGCATCCTCAGCACAGGGGCAGCTCCTCAGCGGGGCCGACTGTTTGCCTGCCACCAGCAGAGAAACAGCTCGGTGTTCCCACTGGGAAGGAGCTCGTTCAGCTGCACCTCGCAGGGAGCAGTGAGCAGAGAATGACCTCAGGCAGGCTGCAGCAGTGCCACTGCAGAGAAGAGAGCACCTTCCCTTGAATGAACCGTGTGCGTAACTCGGGAGGCTTGGACTGCGAGAACCCGCCCGATGCAGCTCTGTGGAAAACCTCCACCCCCACAGCAGCTACATAATTAATGAGGAGGAAGGAGAACGTTATCCCGGGCTGGTGTTCAGATCCTCAGATCTGAACAAGCAGAGCTTGTTATATTCTGTTCAGCCTGAGAAGCCAGCAAAAGGGACGTACTTCACACGTGGCACTACATGCTTGGGCATTAAACACAGGCTCAGAACCCATAAAGTCACTGTTGCTTGCAAGTGTGGAGTAATTTTTTGCATGAACTTGTTTGTTTTGCAGTAGGCACGAAAGTTAATTAGTTTTCATAGCTTTATTACTCCACATGGTCAAATAACAGCCTGCAGCTTCCAGTCAGCTGGAACCGCATGAGGCCCAGAGAACTCTTACTGTGCTTTCCAGGACAGTTCACTGGGCTCATGAATCAGCAGCTGGCAAACAACTCCTCTGCCCCAGCTTTTCTTGGCCACCAGTACCAACACTAAAGGACCCCATAAATCAATGCAGCAATGGCAGCTCTCAGCTGATGGGCCACAGAGGGAATAAAGCTGGAAGAAGCTGTTTCATGCACAAGACAATTCTTTGGGAGGGATTTTGGCTATCACCACCCTGGGGGAAATCATCCAGTGCACCTGTTTTGTTGAAGGGGTCTCTGGTTCATAGAGCCCTCGAGGAGACAACACCAGAATATTTAACCATGGAAGGCACAAGAGCAATCCTGCACACACACACATCTACCAACGACCTGCCCAAACTGTTCCCAAGGCTGGCAAGTCCAAGTATGATAAAGCAAACTTGCAGCTCGATAAAGAATCTTCAGACACTTTATTTGGGTTGGAAGGAAGTTATTCCTCCAGCCTGGTCTCCAGTCACAGCTCAGAGACCAAAGACAGCAGCAGCAGCAGCAGCAGGACCATCCCCCCTGCTCACAGAGCAGTCTCCCCCAGAGGGGCTCCTTAATGCAGAAATCAATGCAAAATAAATCTTTCTGCAAGACCCAAATACTATTGTCAGAGGACACATGAAGGAAAAATATCTGTGCCTTCCCTGCTGACAGAGAGCAGAACAACCCAGAGACATAAATCCAGGACTGTGTGCAAAAGCAACTCCTCCATCAGCAAGCAGGGAGCTGAGGAAAGGGGCAGCAGCTCAAAGGAAAGAAAGAATCACAACAAACACTTTGATTTTCCTCCCCAGTGCAAACGACAAGGCTGAAAACCAACATCCTTCCGTGGAGGCCACTGCCTGCAGTGGGAAAAGATGCTCAAGGCCCACTTCCCATCATTTCTCAGTGTGAGGGTAAGTAAACATGTGAGAGGAGTGGCATCTGGCTCTGGTTCAGAGCCAAGGGGCAGAACTAAAAACCCACTTTGCTTTCTAAATCCCTTAGGGCACATCCCCCTTCTGGTACCAGCCCCAGCAAAACATACAATCCATGTCAGACACATAAAGCATCCAGGACAACTGGCACACTTGTTTTCAAGTGCTTTGCTAGACCAGGTCAGAGCCCAGTAGTTTTTCTGAAACGCTTTTCTGTTTTCCACCTTCTATAATATTGATCCTCTCTCTGCCAAGGGTAAATGTGGCCACATCTCACTGTTTTCAGGCTGCCACCAGCAAACACTTCCACTGTAACTGTACACGACAAACAAGTGCTACACAAACCATGGTCCCCAACATCACCTGTACCTAACAGTGAGGGACCACAGAGGCAGGGAGGTGCTTCCTCAGGGAACACTGCCCTGAGGAAGTGCATGAAACCAGAGATTTGGTGATTGATAGTCACAAAAAGCTTTGACTCCAGCAGCCTCATTTATCTTTTCCTCGTGCAACTCAGGAAACTCCAGAGTATTCTCTGCTCACAGAGTACGTTGAGTATCACAGCACACCGAGAACAGTTCCTGGGGGTAAGATTGATCCTGCTTGTTTAACATCAGTTCCACATATCCTTGCCCTCCTCACCAGCAACACAGGGTCACTGCAGACAGCTGTTCCTAAGCAACAGGCACATACACTTAGAACACATTCTCTGTGTCTTGCTAGTGCTGAGTTTTACTTCTGGAGTTGAAGGAATTAAAGGTCCACGTGACAAATATTCAGGACTTTCAGCACACATTTGACCAAGACATGTTGACTCTGGTCACCAGAATATCCCTGGTGTCACCACGAGCAGCTCAGTCGGGGTTGATGGCAGTGCTCAGGAGACTGGGAGAGAGAAAGGAGTGACTGTCCCAAGTGCTACAGCTAGAACAGGCAAACACTGCAGGGTTTGAGTCACATCAAAATCCAGAGCACCCAGAGATCAGCTTTTCTGAGCAGCCTGTGTGTACAGCGGTGCAGGGAAACAGCCCATCAGCTGAACCCCATCAGCTCTGTCTCGTGGCACCAAAGTGACTTCAGAGCAGTGCAGTAGATTTGCACGGACTGCAAATAGCGGGAAGCGATGGGAACATCATAATTCCTACTGCAGAGGAGAAACATTTGCTTTCCAGGTCTGGTAGAGGGTGACTTTAAAAGCCCTGCAAACATTACAGGCATAACTGATGCTGGTGTAGAAAAGCACCTCCACACTGTTTCTCCTCGCTGAGCAGCTGGCTTGTTCCTCTGGAGATGGGATGATCTCTTCCCCTTCTCTGCCACGACAGCACACAGCCACGGAGCACAATGCACCAGCTGATTTGCAAAACAGCATCAATCCACTCTGTGTTTATGGCTTTTTCTCCCCTTTCTTTTTAAACACGCAGGCTTAAATGTTTTTATTGCTTCAGTGGTTTTCTATGCGCAAGACAGGATTTGAGAACAATGCACCAGCAAGGATCTGTGTGCCTGAAGCTCATCCCTGACATTCAGCTGAAACGGCGGAGCGTGCGCTTCCCAAACCTCCCGCTGGAGCCGGGATCAGCAGCGGCCGAGCCAGCGCGTCCCTCTCGGACCTGCAGCTCTCCAGGCGGCTCACACGTGGAAGGTACACAAATGTGTAATGAGTAGGAAGCCTCCCGAGGCTTTTTACAAACCTAGAGACATCAAGCTGCCAGTAACTCATGAGCTGTGTAAGACTGACTCAGCCTCCATGTGCTCTTTGGTGTGTTTGTTGTGACTCTTTGAAACATTTTGGGAGATGCCTACTTGTGCTGGCACAAACTTAATAGTGCTGTGTTTGCTACACTGCCAGTATCTGGCTCGTACTGATGGCTCCTACTCCCAAACTTTTACACTAGGCAAAGCCAGCGGTCTGAGTGCAGGCTGGTGGGACTGGAGAGAGGAACAGTCAAGGAGCCAGGGAAAGGAGAAATGGGGTAGCTTATCACAAACCTTTCAGGCTGCAGGGAAGGTGTAAATACAGACAACCCAGAGACCCACACCCAGCTGCAGGGCTGAGCAATGTTCAGTGCACAGAGGCATCAGAAGATGAAGAAGGAATTTGGGGCATTTTTGCTGTTCATCCTGTGAGAGGCAGGAAGATCATTAACGACCTCCGTGTAGCTTTTCTGTGCTGAGCCATCAGCCCGGGGCATCGTGGCTAAAAGCCAAATCTGGGCATAAGCCTTGAAGAGCTGGGAGATTGCCATCCCCTGTAACAACACTGGGGATGGACACAGGCTAATCCAGGCACAGTAAAAGGCATCAGCCAGCAGAGGGAATAGTCTCTCAGACATCTATTCGCTGTTAAATGCCTCCGTTTCCCTCCCTGACTGAGGGGAGGATAAGTTCCCCTCCCCTCTTTCCTGGGTGCTGCTGTATTCAAAAAAGCCTCTGGCAGAAGGCAGTGAGGAGCTGATAATCCAAAGAGCATCAGCAAACCAATCTCCTTCAGCAAAAACAGATCCTCTCCCACCAGCCTATTCTTCTCTTCAAGGCTGTCCACAGGGCAATGAATTTGAAGGAACTCTCTTTTTTTCCCCAACCCCATAACCCAAAGTGGAAGAGTCAAAGGGTTAATGCTGCATGACAAAGGTCAGCCCAGTTTGGGGAGGGAGGAGAAAGGGAAGCATTGTGGCCTAAGACAGCAGCTCCCTGCACAAGGCCACTTGAGAAATGTAAAGTGATGGTGCTGCTCAGGGAAAAGGCCTGAGAGCCCGGCCTAAATCCCAGGGCTTTATGGCTCACAAAAGCCCAGCCCCCTGAGTCATTAATCGTGTGCTCCATGGCCGGGTGCCTCAAAGAGCAGCAGATGACACAAGCCCAGCTGCCGCCCCTCCTCAAGGTAGCGGGGCCGGGGCAGGTGCACTCCCGGCACCCTCTGCTCGGGACTAATCTGTTCTCCCTCCTTGTCCTCTGCCTTTCATCTCCCCCAGCAGCCCACGCTGACAACTGTAAATGAGATTAGACTCCAAGGCGTGGGGCAGATGCAGAACCCCCTCTGTGCATTGCCAAGAGACCCTTGTAGCTTTTAAACTGCCTGTCCCCTTTACAAAGCACAGCTTGGCAGAGGGGGAGAAGGGGGCACATTTCTTGTCACACTCTCAGAAGCATCTGATATAGCAAACAAGGCAGATCCTGGTTTGGGGACTGGATGCACCCCTCATTCTCCAGTTCACCTTAGGAGATGAAGTAACAACTCTATTACTATCTCCTAATTCCCATCACCTCTTTGCAGTACCACCCCACTCAAATATGGACATACCAACACCACTCTGAAAAGGCAGTGATAGTCCAAAGTTCAGCCAAGGACTTGCACAGAACAACCCTGTGCCCAACCCCCTGCCTGTACTGCTGCACCATTTCCTATTCCTCGTAGAGCAGTTTGAGCTGCCAGTGACCCACACAGCCCAGCACTGAGACACAAGTTACTTGTCAGACAAAGAGGTAAAACCACGAGTCACAAAGCACTGCCTACAGCTCAGCAGGACCTGCCTGCAGAGGTCCTGCAGCCACAGCTGGCAGGGGTTTGCCAG
The DNA here is from genome assembly GCA_035583135.1 of Lophotriccus pileatus. Classification (NCBI taxonomy): domain Eukaryota; kingdom Metazoa; phylum Chordata; class Aves; order Passeriformes; family Tyrannidae; genus Lophotriccus; species Lophotriccus pileatus. The sequence goes on from JAWWES010000042.1 coordinate 3,649,317, forward strand.
CAGCAACAGGCAGGGAAGGTTTTCCAAGGGAAGGGGGATGTTTAGCTCAACAGTGCCCTGGTAAACAAAATGGAATTTCTTTTATAGTGTGGGAAATAGTTTGTCCCGCTTGTGCTAAAGGCTGTCCAGAGAAAAGGAACACAGTTAACATAAAAGCTCATTGAGTTCAAAATAATTCCCTTTCTCAGTTACAACCAGCCTATGATAATAGATGGCCTGATTTTATGGATTGCTTTGCAATTTCAGTCGTGCAGGCACCAGCCCTGGACTTAGGGCGGCTGCAAAGTCAGCATATTTTAAAGCATATTTTAATGTTTTATGAGACCGTGGCAGAGCAGGTTCAGCTGCACCCACTGCTGGTAGTGTCAGCAACTGAACTCTTCCTGGCAAGTGCATATCTCTCCAGCCTTGTTTCTGAGCTCAAGTTTTCCATTAGCTGCCCACACAGACTGGGTAACTTGGCATCTCTCTGCATTCCCCATAAATTCTGTTCATCTGTTGCCATCACACCCACGTACAAGTCTCAGGAAGGAATCTAGGATTTCTAAAGCAGCTGCAACAAAACACAGAGTGGATTGACAAGCAATAGGATCAAGGTGGTGAGCCAGTGAGGAGGGTCTTTTTGGAGAGTTTTGTGTGTGTCTATTTAAAACAAGTTTGTTGTCATGACTACGAACCAGGGTATGGGTGAGAAGTGAGAACTCCAAGATGAGGGCTGATAATGTTAATTCACCCTTGAAATCTCAGCAGCCGTGGGGATGGGGAAACAGAGAGGATCATACCAGCTCTTGGCTGAAAGTAACAGGGCTGAAAGCCACTTTCAGAAGGCAGGTCTGTCCTGAGAACAAAGATCACCCTCCTGGACAGCCCTTTTTCCAGCACAGCCACGGGCTGGGTAATTCCGATCGGCTGCAGCCGTGGCTAAAGCAGGGGCACTGGGGACACGGAGCCAAAGAAGGCCACTGAGGCCCTGCAGAGGACACAGCAAAGCTGGAACTGCCCCTCAGGAGACTCATCTGCAGACTTTCTCTCTAGCCATGAACTTGGCTTCAGCAAGGACAGGGAGATGTTCCCATGTCTGTGCAAGGCAATTAACAGGGATCTTAATAGCACAGAGAGAAGTGTGAAACTACCCGGACCTGCTCCTGGGACTGTCACATTTGTATCTGTACCAGAAGATTAACTAAAAAATGGGGTTTTGCCAGCGAAGAACAAATGAAGAAGCCCCCAAGTGATTGCAGAGGGATGGAGAAGCAATGCCTTGCTGTGCTCAGAGCTCAGATTCCAAAGGAGCCAGTGAGGAGCGCGCAGAGATGGCGCAGGCTCTGCAGAAGGCAGCAGATGTGTGTGTGGGGGTGGAGGGTGTTTATGAGCACAATAAATAAATGTATGAATCCCTATAAAAGTTCCCTTATAAAAGTGAGTTAGAGCTGCCCGAGGGCCACGGCCTCATAATAAAAACCACATCCTGCAAGCACAGAAGGAAGCAGCAGCTGAACTGGAACTGTCTGGCTGCAGCACCGCAGAGCTGCCAGCCTGCTGCTCCCAAACTCTTGGGTGAAGTGCTGACCCCACTAAATGCAGGAGGAATTTTGGGCCTTGCTTCAGTGTAATCAGGATTTTGCCCTGGGAGGGGTTTCTTCAAACCTCAAAGCATAGGAAGCAGTTCTGGGTCTGAGTTTTTTTGTCAAATTTAATCCTTTTTACTTCTTAAAGAGAATCAATCTGCAAGTGGCTGAAGATCTTGGCTTGAGCCACTGACAGTTCCCAGTGTGACAGATTAGAACTGGATCAAAACAAATAAAAAATTCCTCTAGAAAGCATGGTCAGTGTCTCCTCTCCCTCAAAATAACCAACCAAAAAGTACTGCTTTATGGCTGAGCAGCAATTTCCATCAAAAAGTTTTGAATTTTTAATTAAGATGATTGGGGGGTGACATTAAAAAGCCAAACCCTTTAATTTTGTATGTATAGAAACCCGCTGCTTTTTTTGGCCACTAAACTTAAATAAAAGTTTTTATAATATCTCCCCACAGGTAAAAAAAAAGAAAGCAAACATTAATAATAATTTCTTCCCCACTCAAAGGCTGGAGAGGGTGTGCTGACCTCTCCCTGATACTGTTTTCTGCGGTGAAGGACTATGAGAGCAACAAGACACTTGCAGAGTCCCAGCCTGTGAATTCCCAACTGCTCTAACACTTTCTCCAGAGCCTCCTCTTGCTCTGCTGCTCCCCTGGGAGGTGATGAGCACAGCCCCACGTGTCCCAGCTGAGAGGGTGGCTCTCAAACCTCAGTCCCAGCCCACGAGTCACAAACACATGTGCACCTTCCACCACACATTCCCACTCCAAGCTCACACACAGCCAGGTCCCAGCTCCCAGGGAGGGCTGCAACTGTTCCCAGTACCAACACACAGGCTTTCTCTAGTTATTGAGACTGTCCTCATGTTTCACATGGATGCCAATCAGAGCTAAACAAAGTGCTCCTACGAGCACATTGCTGCTGGGAATAGCAACCTTGTTCCCTGACAAACGGCATCTTGCACTGCACTGCAGGACTAATTGCACTGCTCTGCTGATGGAATGCTCGAGGAAGACGTCAGCTTTGCCCAGGGGCAACAAGGACAACGCTGATTTATTCAGGACTTACGACTGCTTGTCACAGGTTGCATTCTCTTTGATAATAAAGCCTTACAGACAAGGTTTAAAATTCAGCTGCAGCCCTAATTGAAACATAGCTAATTACTGGGGGTCTGCCTTTACAGCCAGTTCCATTGTCACTGGGCTAATGTTCTGTAAATCCAACAGTCAAACTCTCCCTTCTCTTAAAAAGAGAAAAAAAAGAAGGAAAAACCCCCATCTACTATTCAACCAAGTCCAATGGGAAATTACAGATTCCTCTCTTTGAGCCTGAGGTAGCTACCAGCCAACAGCCCCATCCCACAAGGGCTCAATGACTTCAAAGGATGCCTGCAGAATCAGCCTCCAAATTAAGGCCAGTGTTGGAGACAGGAGAATTCAAAGTGGCTGGAACAAACCTCCAGCCCAGACCACAAGCAATTCATTGTGCATCCACCTTTTCAGCGGCAGCAAACCCCGAAAGCCCCAGGAAATTCCAGCACACCACGGAGTTTAGGTGTGACCATGAGGGTTCCCCAGCTCCCACCCACCAGCCGGCAGTGCAGACACGTGGAGCAGCGCTGGGGCAAAATAACGGGGACCCAGTTAATGGCTGGGTGATAACGGGACCCCCAGGGCACCAAGGACATCCTTTCACACACTGCACCACAGCTTTGGCTTTGCAGTTCAGCCAGACACAGAGGCACGATTAGCGCCTCATAAAGCAGGGATGAAATCCCATCCCAACTTTACTGCCAGTCAGAGCAAGCTCCCTTACAGAAGGTGACACTTACACGCACACACAACTGCATAGGAGTTTATGACATCAAGAGAGGGCTGCAGTTTAGAAGCCAGTCAACCCTAGAAAAACCCTCCGGTTTAGAGCTGCTTCACATTTCAAGCTGGCCATGGAGGGAATGCCACAAAGCAAACGTGTCTGCTAAAGCAGCTGAAAGCATCGTTTACAAACTCAAGCCCACCACTTAAAATCTCTGCAGCTCTAAATCAGAGCTCTGCAGAGCCGTGCTGATTTCAGCCAGCTACAGGTCTGACCCAAGGCATTTAACACCACACAGCCACAGTCTTGGTACAGGAGCAGATACTTGGCTTATTCTGTGCTAATAGTTTCAAGCAGCAGGTGCTCCCCGGAGGATGAAACCCCCCACAAGTGAGTTTAGCAGCTGGGGAGCCATTTCGAAGAGCACAGCGCTGGTTTTACAGGTCCTGGTCTGCCTGCCTGAAAGCCTGGAACATCCTCTAATGCACAGCAAGGACAGCACAACTGGCAGCACACAGAGAACCTGCTGCAGCCCCTTGGCTCGGCCCCTGTGCCACCAGGGGTGGGCTCCCTCCTGCCCCTGGCTCCTCTGAAGAGGGGCTGAGAGAAAGGCCATGATAATTATGATTTGCACATCAGCATCCTGGGAACTGGGAGCAGGGAGCACGTTCCTCCCAGGCTGGGTTTGAAAGGCAGGGAAAAGCCAGCACGGAGCAAATGAGCTGGAGGTTGGGCTCCTTGCTCACGAGACACAGACAATATATCAGATGTTCACATACCTGATCAAACAGGGCTTTCCAGTGCTGAGAGGCAATGCATGAGGGAGGAAAAAGAAGAAAAAGAAGGTATAAGAGCAACGACATTAACATGCAGCAAACTGTAGAAGTACATTCTAACAGAGGAATAGCCAAATGATTTAATGCCATTTCCAGCATCCTTCTTCATCCCAGAATCACCTACCCTTCCGGGGGAGGAGGCAGGGGGAATCTACCAAACACAGGGAGGACAGTTTTCATTTACAAATCCAAATTAGGATGAACTCAGAACATTCATGTGTTAATTCTGTTTTCTCCCTCTTTGTCTGCTTGCAGGCAAGCAATGAATAAAAGGCTTTTTTACTCACAGGGATCAAGAAAGCTTGGTGTATACTGAGGGGAGGGGGAATTAGCAATGGTTTTTCAGATCACTTTCTGAGATGCTGTGGCCCAGCACTGACCCCTCGATTGCCTTGCTGGGTAGTCAGAGCCCTGTCTGCTGCCTGCCCCTGACTCTGGCAGGGTCTTTAACAGCCCAGCAGTTTTCTGAACCTCACATGTCCACATTTGGAAAACAGGTAATTCCTCCTGTGCAAGGTGGGAGGGTGGAAGGCTGGAGAGAGCCCGTGATAAGGATTTATCCCACACCTTTTTGTTGTAGCAGAACTACCTTAAAAATGCTGTATTGGAGGAAGCTCCACTTCAACACTCACAACCGTGTGAACTCTCCACAAGTCCTTGTCACTTGGGAACAGACAAAACCAGCTGGAAACTGGCTCTGATTTATGAAAGGCTGATGTCAAGTCACCTTCCTAACCCAGACTTGCTGCCTCGGCGTCCCATGGAACAGAGGACATTCCTAATGAATTGTGTAAGGCTCTCTCATCTCTCCTGGATTTAGGGACCAGTTCAGAAGACAGCAACTTTCACGGGGCAACACTGGGGTAACCACTGGCTTGGGATCTCCAGAAAACACCTTACACATTTCCAGATCTGCTGTCTGAGGTGCTGTTCAGCACAACATTTTGTTTCTGCCCTCATTCACTGCCCCATAAAAGAAATTGAGTAAAATAACAAATGTCAGACTTATAGAAGCAAATCTCACTGTGCAAAGCAGAACTCTGGTGAGAGTCTTATCTAGTCCTGGAAGAACATTTCCTTTCACACTGTAGGCAGATCTAAAGCAGAATTGACTGGAGTGACACTGGGATATCAGGCCACCAAATTCCTTTCCATTAGTTAAGTTGTTGGCTCCCTTCCTCCTCATGTCTCCCTCCATTTATAAACTCCCATTTATCATCATAAATCAGCCCAGCACTTTAAACAGAGCATTTTGGGACTGCCTGGATCCTGGTTTTGTGGAATGCTGCTCTGAGAGCTGCAATGACATCACAGCTGAGCTGTTACAACCTGCCAATGCTGTGGCAGCCAAACCTCCACGACGTAATATTTTTGTGGTTAATAACACATAAAGAACTGACCCTGTGTCAGTTCTTGCTGGCCAAGCCAGAGAGCTCCCAGCAAGCTTTCAGATGTAATAACAATAGAAATTCAGCCCCCAGTGAGGTCCCAGGGGGGCAGAGAGCAGTTGGAATTCTCAGAGATGATGCTCTGTAGCCTGTTTGTTTCAGCAGGAAATCTTGGCCAGGAGAAGGAGGGCATTTACACCCCTTCCTGCTCTTCTGACTTGCAGATGATACACGATACCTCAGGCTTCTGTCACATCACCCACTGCCAGGTCTCAGCAGCTCCTGTAACCAGTGCAACTGCAGCTCTGGGGCTGCTTTGTTGATGGCAGAAAACAAGGTACCAGGGTCAGATAACAATGCAGATCCCACACCGGTAACGGTGACGCTGCGAGCTGGGGCTGACCCAGACTGTCCTACCTCAAGGTCGAGCAGCAAATCCCCAGCACAACTGGGATGAGAATTGAGACCTCACCAGGGAAAGCTCCTGTCCCAGGAGCCCAATCCTGCCAGGCACTCAGCACTCCAACATCTCCTGGCTCCCTGGCAGGATGGAACTGCTAATGTCTGCGTTCATGTAGAGGCTGGAGGAACTCCAAGGGGCCCATGTGTGTCACAACAGGAAATCTTTCTTGGAGGACCATCCAGACAAGCACAAAATTTGCCAGAGAAGAAAAGGTCACAGGCTGACATAAGCAAGAGCTGGGACTTGGAAACCTGGACTGTGAAAGCTCCTGGAAAGCCACCCTTTCCAAGTCAAAGCTACACATACCCCTGGATCAGGCATCTCCTCCTAGGACTGTCTGGCAATGTTGTAGCAGAGGTCAAACTGCATCACACGTTCCCTCCTGACTGCACAGGGCTCAGGGATGCAGCCCGGGGAATGCAGCTCTACCAAGCAACTGCGCTTCCTCCGCTACCCTCTGGGGGGAAAATCCAACAGCAACCGAATTCTAGGTGACTCAGAAGGAAGGGCTGGGGCATGAAGAGAGGGCTCCGTCCCTAAACATCCCCGGGTGGGCTCCTCCAGCAGCGTCAGAAAGTAGAGAGCAAAGGGGATGCACCATTGCTGGAGGCTCAGCTCCCAAAGGTCCCTCTCGTAGCGGTGCAAGACCAGAGCCCGCTTCAGAAAGACGTTTAGTATCTCTGTTCGTGTCTCACTGGCAGGAGCAGACCCTGCGCTTACCGCTGCAGACTGAGCAGACACTTTGCAGTCCTCATCCCAGCCGAGTTTGCTGGGAAGGAGAGCTGTGAGCAGTCCTGGGATGCACCAGGAATGCGGGATCTCTCAGGTTCACTCCCTCCCAGACGGGTGCACAGCGGGCTCCTGCCTCCGGGACCGGCAGGGGCAGAACAATCGCCTCAGCTCTGCAGTCTCTGCCCGGCAGGAGCAGACTCGGTGTCCTTCTGGGCTGGGTGAGCAGAGGCAGAGCCCCGGTGCCAAGTTATCCCGCTCTCAGGTGCAGTCAGAGCTCGGAGGGTGGAGAGAAGCCATCAGCCCCGCCGAGCTGGGCAAAAAACTTCCTCGGCTGTTTGTTGCTCGGGGGCTGGAAGAGGGAGCAGCTCCCGAGAGCGGGAGCGTTTCGCATCTGTCACCCTCCGGGTGGCCGGGACTCCGGAGAAGCTCTCTGTGCCCTGGGAGCCCCTGGAGCCAAGGCGTCAGCCTCTCTCCGGGCTCCAGGGTCGCCTGGGTGCGCAGCGCGCTGCCCGTGCCCGGCAGCCGCAGCATCTCCGCGGCGGTCGGAGGCACCGGGCGGACCTGCCCGGGTCCCCGGGGCAGGGAGGGGCGGGAGAGCGGCCCCGGGGCCGGAGCCGGCCCGGCGGCTGTCTGAGCCCGCGGACAGCGGCGGCGGGGACGGCGGCTTTCCCGAGCCCCGCAGGGTCACCGGCCCCGCTCCTGCCCCCATCCCGGGATGCAGCTATGAATAGCCTGAGCCGATTAACCCGGCCCGGGGAGAGGGGGGAAGACACCGAGCGAAGCAAACTTACATCCTCCGCGGCCATAGGTAGGACATCCTCGGAGTCCAGCACCTCGATTTCTTCCGCCTCCGCGCTGGCAGCCACAGCAGGGGAAGAGCTGGCGTGAGGCTCCGGCAGCCTGTCTCCCATGCTTGGAAACGGTCCCCCTCCAGCCCCCGCCCCCCCTTCTCCCCAGATCCTTAAAGAAATTAAACCTAGCTGCTGCTTGGCAAACTTTCAAGCGCAGCCGAGCCTGCCTTCATGACTCCTGCAGCCGGCAGGGGAGGAAATCCTCCATCCAGGGAACATCCAATTAGCGCGGGCAGCGCCGGCGGGCGGCATCATCCCGGCGGCCGAGCTCCGGCCGGGGCACTGACCCCTCCCCGCCTCCCGCCGCCCGGGCACGGCGGGCGCCTCCCCCGAGCCATCGCCCGGGGCCGGGGGTCCGCCCTTCCCGGCGCGGGGGAGCCCCCGGGGGCTCCGGGAGGCAGAGCCCGGAGCTGCGGCACGTCCGAGGATGCGGCTGGGCGGCGGCGATGGAGCGGCCCCGGGGTCCCCGCACCGCCTCCTCCGGGCCGGGCAGCCCCACGGCCGGTCCTGCTCGCGGGAAGGTGACCAGGTAACTTCTCCGTCCCGGAGAGTCCCACCGTGAGGGGCTGGTGTGGGGGTTTACATCTTTCACCGTAATGACTCGTTCCTGTGTGCCAGGATGGGTAATTTAACCATCTGGAGCCCGGATTAGGAACTTGAGGAATGCCCTGACTGCAGGCAGAAATCCAGCAGTTTTAGCTTCTTCCAGTGAAGCAGGTTGGCAAGGGGGGAGGGCGAGCAGCGCCAGGCTGAGCCACACGGTGCCAGTGCCTCTGTTTGCTGCTGCACCGACAGCCACAGCCAGACAGAGCCAGAAAAGACAGAGGGTCCAGCACCACAGGCCACATTTTCTGGGTGCAAAGGTCCAAAACCACATCAGACACACCTCAGCCACAAGGACAGAAACAAGCTAAAAGTCCATCTTTTCTCTACAGATTTGTTTGAAAAACAGACAACAACAACAATTAAAAGCAAATGCAGCTAAAATACCTCTGATAAAGGAATAGGATCTTCCATCCTGCAGAAGTGAAGCAAAGAAGTAATACCATGACCTTTGGATATGAAAAGCAGAATTTTTCTACCTCAGGATTCAGGTGGGAAAAAATGACATCAAAATAAAAGCTCTTCAGGGGTCTCCAGTGCAACTGATGAACAGCAGAGGTTCTGCCCCCTTAAGGACCACCACCTTGAGCACAGCATCCACTTCTGGCTGCTTTAGAGCCTGTCCAGCCTGTTCTCCCAAAGCATAAGAACAGGAGACCAAATCCAGCACTTCTGAGAAACACTAACCCACTTCACTCGTACAACACCACCCCTGCCAAAATATTCCAGGCACTAAGCAGCTATTATAAAAACAATCTCTTTTTTTTTGACTGAAAAACTAAACCTCATCAAAACTTCAAAACAGATGGATAAGCAAAAATATGCTATGCCAACAGAGAGAAACAGCAGTCATTTAAAGATGTCTGTAGGGAGGAGGGAAGCGAGTTTTTAAAGCAAAGAGAGAATAAATGAGCTGAATTTCAGGGGTAACAGGTTCCACACAGTTGGGGACTGTATCATCTCTGATTCCAGATGCTGGTGGGAAAATGCCAGCCATGAAGTGTAACATGAGTGCAATTGACAACAGGGAGAACCCCCAAAACCTTACCTTAACACCAAACTCCCACTAAACTGGAAAACTGCTGCAAAATTACAAGTTCATTTTTCTCCTCTAAGGAATGTTTTTTCACCAGTGGTAATGATAGTTTGGGGCTGGTTTTTTTTTTCAGGGAAATATCTCTGCACATTGCACATATGAGCTAGTGCTGTGCTATAATTGTCACAGAAAGGAAATTAACAGTATTCTAATGAGGAGTTTTGTTACAGACAAATTATCATCTTGCAAGTCTGTGAGAGCCTCTTAATTTAGAATGTCATTTCTCCCCACTGCATACCCTGGTGACTCTACCTTGGAAAACAGTAATTGCTAGAGACACTGGGGAGCTGGGGGCCACCCCTGAGCAGATGCAGACAGAACATGGAAGGGCTTCAGAAGAAAATGAGACAGAAAGAACTTGACACAATAAAACCCAACCCATTTGCACATTCAGTCATGTAGGCAACCTTTTATATTCCAAATACTGCAAGGAAAATGTAGATATACATCCTTCCTGCATTGGAAGTGGCTAAAAAGGTCAGCTCATGAATATGCAATAAAAAGCCCCGAAGTAGGGACCCAGCCAACATCTGTTAGCTAAGCCTCCTGGAACAAACCTAAACAGTTTGTTCACAGGTCCTTTTTCCACCCAAAGTAGCCCCAAAGGGCTTTCACAAAACTGCCCAGCTCTCACAATTGGAGCTACATGGAGCAACCTCCCCAGCTTGATTTCCACATCAGAGTTCAGCCCAGCCAGCCCTGGGAGAACGGAAAATGAGATATTTGGGATCAGAAACCCAAAATGCTGCACCCAAACACAACCCTAGCAAAAAATTAGATAGCACATACACAGCTGGCGCTGGATCAGACCTGTCAGATTAACCCCTTCAGTCTGATGGAAACAGCTAAAAATCTTTAAGGATCACAGATGGTTTGAGATTGGGGTTGAAAAGGTAACAGTGGCAAAGGGCTCTCTGAGCATCAGAGCTGGGACAACACAAGTTTAGACTCAATATGAATTAGACTCTATGGCTTTTCCACCTGCAGCTCTCTTCTGCCCCAGTAGCTGTTTCTGGTTGCAGCTGGTCCTAATTGTCTTTTTGGTTATATCTGGGGAAGTAATTAAATCTGCTATTAGTCCTTTTTTTTGGTGGTTGTCTGAAAAGGGAGCCCTCCTATAAGATCACCTCTAGGGTATTTAAAATGTATCTCTGCCCCTTTTTAATGTTACCTGATGGGATCACAGCACAGGTTCATTCTGAATCAAAAGAACTATTTGAAATGGAGACCAATTAGTAACTCAAGGTTAATTCCCAACATAAAATCAGGTCTTGGTTACTATTAATCTTGAACTGACAAGCTTTTGGACAAGAGGTCAAAGCTGAGGGGTGAAGGATGTGTCTCCAAGGAAGAATAATCAAGATCTTTGTCCTCTGAGTGACTTTACATCATGACCAAGCAATTCACGCATCAGACCGAGCAGAGATGGAGTCTGGTTGCGGAAAACACAATGAGAGAAGTTGTTAGGAAAGCGTCAGGGCCAGAGGAAAGAAAACAAATCACTGCCAAGGGCCAAGGGACAGGGCTGCTGCTCCTTCTCCCCAGCAACTCAACAGCAACAGCTCAACTTTTTTTTGAGTTTTTTTTTTTCTCTGAGTAGAACGCTTTCCCTTTACGGCGATCAGAACCCCCACCAGGATCCTGAGGGAGGCGATGGCGTGTTCCTCGGGCAGATCCCAATCCCGATCCCAATCCCAATCCCGATCCCGATGGTGCCCGGGAGCGTTTCCCGCTCCCGTCCCCTCGGCGGCAGCGCCCCCTGGCGGCCGCTCCCGGCTCCTCCTGAGGTCCCACCGAATTAATATTTGCTCGCTCCAAACACCCCCCCGCGCTTTGTCCCCTCGAGAATATCAAAGTTTCGCGGTTGGCTGTTTGTATTTTAGCTGTGGAGTACCGTAGAAGTCGCTTTGGTCTGGTATAAATCGTAAATAAAACTCTAGTGGAGGCAGCACAGTCAAGAGAGGGATCAGAGAAACCAAAGAGCTGAGACACGTCACCTCCAGGCATTGAGGGCATCCTCTCCCCTAAAGGACAAAGTTTTGTTAAACTCCTCTTCTTAAGGACACGGAAAGGAAAAGAAAAAGAAGATAAACACAAACACAGTACACAGTTATTTTATTGAAATACTTGAAAAGGCCAGCAATGGAAAAATAGGTTTGTCACGAGGAATTAATGTTTGTTTTACTTGATCGTTAAAAAAAGCTGTGTCTATACGTAGTTCTAGCCCGGTACAGAATGCACTGTGATCCATGCAACTAATACCCTACAGCAGAACAGGCACTGTGTACGAGTGTGTTCTTTATACACAGCTTTCAAGGGCTATGACTGACAGATGTGAGAAATTAAACTGCAGCACTTTCTGAATTAGGAACACTGAGAGTGTACAAATTTGCTCGTCTGATTCACAGGGGCTATAAAACACAACAGAGTGGAAAACGAAAGATGGATCACGCACAGCAGATGAAGTTGATCTGGCAGTTTTGAAGTTTATGTTCTTTCTTTTAAAAGAAAAACCAGACTCTCAACATGTCACTGGTCATGTAAAATACAAAATCGTAGGCCAGGACAGCTAAGGTGAGTTTTTCTTGAAATACATAATTAGAGGGGGAAATTTGTTCATCAGTTAAAAACATGAATGAAAATCACAAATTCTGCCTGGTATAGCTTATAGTTCAAAAAGATGAAGTCACCTCGGATGAAGGTGAAATAAATAAGCAGTCCTTGAGGAAGTCTGATCCTTGAGTTGACTCTACTCTACTGAAAATTAATTTCACCTATACACTAGAATGTCACCATGGTGGACATCCAAGAACAGTATTTTGAATAGGATTTTGGGAAGCAATGTCTTACTTGCTTTAATATATACAGGTTATTTACAACAAATTCCCTTTTGGCCTCACAAGTAAAGCCATTTTTCCTGGCTGTTAAGATGCAATTCCTTTTTTTTTTTTTTCCCCACACATTATGCAATACTGTAGTTAGAGCTATAATTTAAAATAATCTTATGCATGAATTACAAATATTAATAAAGTAACTCTGCATATATAAATATTTCTAGCAGAATTTAAAGCATTCAGAATGTACATAAAAGTGGTTCTTTTTTTAATTTATTTATTTGGTAGGGCCAGATGTGCTTCTTCTCAGATCATCGCTGCTTTAGTAGTGCTTTGTACATGGCAAAACCCAGAACTGCAAAGACAGTAGCACCAAAACTTGCTCGGAGCCAGAACGTGGAGCTCTTGAGGTCCGCTTGCGTCACGTGCCTAAAATTCAACACACACACACAGAGCCAGGTTAATGATGTGACAGCAACAGCAGACAACTCCCGCTAAACTACTCTGCTTTTGGAAAGGCATCACTACACTTGTCACAGGCAGGCAGCTCCCAGTCGAGCCTCAGAGCGCTGCACAGGCACTGCCAGGCCGGAGGCTCCGCGCTGGATCTGCCCCGCGCTCCTCCCGCAGTCCCAGCGCTCACAGGGCTGGGCAGAAGGGCAGGAGCAGATCATCAGGCACGGACGTGGGGAGGCTGTGTCTCCTTTGGGAGGACCAGCAAGCACTCAGGAAAGGAAACCCAAAATAGCTACAAATAATTAATAACCCACAGTACCAGCAACTCTGTCCAGGAAACCCCCTTTTTTTTTTTTTTAAACTTTGAATATTTCTGCTTTTCCATGAAAAACTTCCCAGTCCTGTTGAATGCCTACTTATTCTTCTTCCCCCCAAAAGTTTACTGACAAGTTGCAAGTAATATTTTTCCAAAAGCTAGAATTAAAAGGACCACTTGTAAATCCCTTTCTTCCCAGTAGTCACAAAAAGAGCAACAGAAACAGTCATCCAACACCAAGCTGAAAGCTGAGAGAGTGTGAGTGAAACAAGCAGTGACCATGGCATGAACAGAAAAGGACAGTATGAAGTGACTGTATGAGAGAAAAAGCCACATCTTGCATGACAGTAGAGACAGGCAATGACCCCCCTGTCCCAAGTGCTGAAGAGGTCTGTGAACATGCTCAGTTAAACACTGGCCACCCTCAGAGCAGTCTCAAGTATGACAGCTTACCAGAGAGCAGGGGCTACTGTTTAAAACAAGTTATCATAAATGCCATCATTCAAAGCACAGGAAGTTCCTAAACAACAGTGAAGTTGATTTTTTTTTTTTGTTTGCTTTTAAGATGGAACAGAACTTCACTAGCCTACGTGTTTCAGCCTGTGTTAATCACCATGGGTTACTCAGTGAAGCTGCAGGAGGGTTTAGGGCAAGGAGCACAGAGATCCTGAGCACACACAGGAGTTCAGGGAGCGAGAACTGCAGAGCTCACGAGCTGTTTAACAGAGCAGGAATTGTTACTTGCTGCCAAACTACACAAAACCAGTTCTGGATATTATTCAGTACACACTTGCAGGAGCAGGAGCAGCCATTTAGTTCATCAGTGTTCTGCCATACACATGCTGAGGAACAGGCTCTTTGGTGCACCCACAGCAGAACAGCTGCTCTGAAAAATCCTAGTCTGATTTAAGAACGTCTTGCCGGGTTATGGAACAGACCAAATCCAAGAATTCCTGCAAGCATTAGTTTTTCTACGGCTAGTCTGGACAAACTAGATGTCAAGTGGTTTGCTGGGGGGAAGGAAGGCAGAAGGCAGTGGCAAGGTCACCTCGGTTTGGGTGTCGTTACCTGTCTTCAAGCAAACGTGGCCCAAGGGATGACTCCATGAAGATGGAATCTTCTAGAGAGCTGACGGCGTGCACCTGGTGTGTAACACTGCTCTCCTGGTCTGCTGCCAGCACGGCCCCCAGCTCAGCCAGGCAGGCTCCTAACCTTGTCACACACATGCACAGGGCACTTCACTGCAGGGCTCGGCAACTGGCTCAAAGATGCTCAAATCACAAAGCCCAGAGAATTTAGGATTTTTAGCCACCTAGCCCCTGGTTCATGTGCAGTTGTTTAAAAACTCTTGGGGGAAACCCAGAAACGAATGGAGTTTGTACTTTTGATGAGCTGAGTAAAATGGATGATCTCCTGCAGCTAAATGCCACTGCTTTAAGGACAAAGAAAACTGCTTAAGAAACTGAATCTCTCTCCCCACTCCACCTCCACAGCCTCCACTTTCTGGTGTCCACAGGACACTGCAACGTTCCTGCACCACATGCAGAAACATCTGTGCTAAAAACACTGGAATGACTCCAACACATCAGCCCCAAATCCGACAAGAGCCCATTACTGGGATAAAATGCTGTGCATGTATTTTATCACTACATGTGCTGGTCTGGGTTTCTTTTTTAGTAAAAAGCTGTAAAATCCTCATCTTCAGATCTGTAAGTTATAAAGCTTATCTGTGTCTGTAAAATAAATCACTTGTATGTGACGTGACTTTAAGAGATTATGTGACAGGCTCTTGGATGAGTATTTGTATAACCAACAAGTCTCCAGTTTAATTTGGTTAATTCAAATGCCCAGCTATTTGCATAATTTAAAAAAAAACCCTTCCATTTAAATGTGCAAATCAATATTTAAATTGCAAATGAATGCTTTTGCATTGCCTCACAAAGCACTCTCTCTCACAGGTAGATTTTCAGATTCCTATCCATAATTTGCCTTGTTCTGACTTCAGCACATGTCCACATTTAATGGTATGCAAGAAACTTGCTGAGCATGCTTCATCCTTCCAAAAGCAATTAATACATTCTCAGTCAAGATAAAATCCTCTTGTAACGTCTAAAGGGAGAGTAAATTGGCTTTGATCCCTTTTCTAAGCCTTACAACCACTGACTCTTTCATTTAAACAAGGGACTAAATGGAGACGTGGACTTTCCCCCAACCTCCAGGAAATCTACTGACTGCCATAAGAAATTAACATCTCAGCCCAAAAATCCAAGCTCAAAACTGCCCACTGAAATTCAGAACACTGTGGAAGTCCAACTGCTTCAGAGCTTTGAAAAAATTCCAATTATTCTTTTTCAGTGTTTCTTCTGCTGTCATAAAATCCATTTGTACAGTTTTGATCCCTAACATTATTTAGCTGCCATTAAAGGAACAAAACAAATCTGAGATAATAAAAAAGAAGGATCAATATTTGTTTCCAGCACAGGTTCTTCAACATGAAGGTGGTTACAATGCAGAAAGGCTTTTTTCAATACACACTGAAAAATTCTACCTCTTCCAAAAAATCCTGTTCAAACTTCATTTCAGTCTAGTTGTGCTTAGGAAATTATTTTTCACCGCTGGTAGAAACTGTTACTGCCTTGTTAGTAAGAGAGTAACTCTGAATTAGAAAAATGATTGTCTCTAAGGGTAAAGCATATACAGATGTGCACTGGTAGACACACAGAGTAGCAGTCAGAACTCTGTATGTGAAGCTGTATTTGAAACTATTGCTTATTAGTACTAATAATGAGCTTCCCAGACAGACTGCTGTGTGTACTTAATCAAACAATGAGTTCCACAAATATAGGAAAGTCTAACATTTTGCCTGTGGTGTAAAATTCAGATTTTAATGCACATTTTTGAAATGAAAAAACCCCACATTTTTATTCAACCTACCCTTAACAGTGAGTCAAGGATCTTGTCACTTGTTGAGTAAGATCTTTGAAATCTGAACAGTCTCTCACTCAAGAGACTTCACCAACTCGCAGTTAGTTTGCCTCGTGCACTGATTAAGAGGTTAATTAACTGAGCATGGCTGCCATGGCTCACCCAGAACTGCTGAGTTAGGGACCAGTCCTGCCACCGTTCCCTGTGTCAGCAGCAGAAGAATCCCAGGCCTGGGCAGGTTCATCCTTAACTACACAAGTCCAGAACCATTCCTGTAGTAACTTCCAAAGCATTTCAGAAGCACAGAGGTGAGGCCAGCAGGCTGCTCACACCAAAACTAAAAGCCACTTCGTGCAGCAGCAGCAGCTCTGACAGACAAAGGGTCACAATAAAATATAAGCAACTGAATTCCAAAGGGCAGCACGTCACATGCACAGCCTGCTGCAGCTCCCCTCCAGGCACACATTTTCCTAGGATGTAAAGCAGCTCCAGCAGTCAGAATTCCCCCCCATGCATTAGTCATCTAAAATAGGAAAGGCTCCAAGTGCATCTTATTATCTACAAAACCTTGAAAAGGATGTCAAATCCAATTCAATAAAGTCTATTCAGAAAGAAATCAGGGGATGCAGCTCTGCAAATTCCTACACAGGCTGGGGCACTGAACAGTTTGGAGCAGGAGGAAAACAGGTAAGAAAACAATTATACTGTCCTAATTTGGGGGGCACCTCAGTGTAGGGATAGATTCCTGCTGTTAGATTTAATGGCAATATACAGAGTTTTGAAAAATAATCTGCATACACTGCACACAGTGCAAAATAAACCCTGGGGTATGCTCCGAGAACTTTCCCATTATTACAGGAAAATGAAACTATTGTCTCAACTTCAACTTCACAGAAGGAAGGTTTTCATAGAAAGCAAAACCTCACTAATAACTCCTGAAACAACCAGGTTTCATATGCAAGTAGAATTTCACTTCAATTCCACAGTGTTTTAAAAACTTCAGAAGAAAAACATGCTCTGAGAAGTCTCCTCACTGAACAAAGCCATTCTCATGCATGAGGATTATTTTATTTTGGAATGAACTTAGCTGACAGAAAAATGCCACTACCGTGCAAGCAAAAGGCAACATGAATGACTGGAAACCAAAGGAAAAAAAAAGGAAGCCAAAAATCCAAGCTCATCACTAAAGGGTTAGAATGACAAATGCAGAAACCTTGCTTTTAAAAAAGAGTTTTGTAAAACAATGTAGTAAAAAGAGATTAAGTGCCAGCCAGACAAATACAAAGGAACACCTAAAGGAAAGAACAAATTAAAGATATGAAGGTACTACAGGATAGTCCCAAGTCTCAGACATGCACGTGGAGTGCTCTGAATGCAGGGCCTTCCTGCTCCAAGAACCAGCCAAGCGTGACCCAGGGCAGTTCAACCCAACAATGCCAGTCCTGCACAAGAAACACCTCCAAGCTGAGCTGGCCTTCCTGAGCCTCCAAACCCTGGGAGAGCCTCGGTGTGTCCACTGAGGGTGGGCAGGAACAGCTCGCTCAGATGCACAGAGAAAATGTTCTCTCTTTAATACTAAGCTGGGGCTATTCAAATATGATATGATATTTTGCCTTAATAGTGTTCAAGGATTCCTTAGCAACAAATAGCACAGGAAGGAGTGCAATGTGAAAAAAATTCACAAGGAAAAAGCTTCCACTGCTTAAAGCTTCAAAATAGGAAGAGATCAGAAGAATAAAGTGGTCTTGAGAAACCTCCTTCACCCATCATTTATCCAACCTTTGACCAACTGTCTGACCTAATGTAAGCACTTGTGGAGGCAAAATAAGTTACAGAAGGTAACTACATCAGAAAGTTCTTCTTCATCCAAACGCTTTCTCTGATCTAATCACACATCATTAGATTAAAAATCTATCATTTTTAAACAAGAAATCCACCTCTACCCTCCTAAGCCTGCAACTGGGAGCTATTCCCTGTTTTTTAGTTATCTCAGCTCTGCTGTAAATGCAGCTGTGCAGCAGTTCATGTGCTGAATGTGAATAACCTGCAGCAAGGTGTTGGTAAGAGCTGGTGAGGTGAAGTGAGCGTGCTGGGAACCTGCAACAACCCCCAAGGGCCTGACTGAACCACCAGAGACAAGGGGATTCCAGCAAATAATTCTTCCCTCCGTAGGGAGGTGGCTGTGAGGGGTTCTCTCTACCTTGAATTACAGACTTTTTAGGCAGCAGATTCCTGTGTTTATTCCCCACTCCCTAGTGATAAGAGGTGGAATGACAGCACCCCAAAAGCTTCTCATTGAAAGGTTTCAGTACCTCCAGTCCCTGACAGCATTTCAGAGGAACAAAGTCCAGTGTCTAATGCAGGACTCAGAACCCCACAGGCCCATAAAGAGGGAAACAAGCCACAACAGCCAATGGAGCAGCCCATAACCATTCCCAAAAATGGAGCTGTGTTACAGAGGTGATTTCAGCCTCAGAATGAAGAGCTGGCATTTCCTAGCAGTGACTGCCCAATGAAGGTTCAGAGCGACAATATGCAAGGAGATGCTGTTCCAAGGGATTTCTGCCCACGGGATGACTGCTGGAGAGGAGATGCAGCATCAACAGCCTCACTCATTCAGTCTCCTCCTAAGCTAGGAAGTTTTTCACCCTTCTTGGGATTCTCCCCCTGTGGTTAACACTTTTATCTTGGATTGAAATTGTATTTCACAATACTCCATCCTGTAGGTGGGTGTATCAGCAGCCCTCCCACGTGTGTGTAACTTGAATTTAAAGGAGACAGACACTCTTATTTGGAGCAGCTACATCTGAAACCCATAAAAAGCAGTAACATCCATGGACCAGCAGCAAGTCAGGATATTCTAACCGTGGCCTTCAATACACACATTTACCACCTAAGCCTCCAAGAAGGTCATGGATAATGGAACCACTGCACTGCAACAATTGTTGGGTTTGAACTCCCATGTGCTGGGGTGTGATGGCAAGTGCTGAGTGTTAGTAAATCATGTGTCCAGAACTGCCTGCAGTACACACAGGACAAGCCACAGCACTGTTTTCAGTGCTGAAAACCAGTCATCTCTCTTTACCCATTGTTTTTCCAAACTGTCTGGAAATGCAAATGTTTAAGCTTCTACCACTTCTCACATGTTGCATTCCATTCAGAGAGGATTTGGATGTTAAAAGATCTGGATTATTTAACACAAAATATTCACTCTTTGTGTAAACCAAGCATAACACACACACACATAGAAATTCTATGAATTCCCAAATATCAAACTAGCAATTATAAACATGTAATTAAAGTTACACGATGCTGCTGTAAGTCAAGCTGTGCCTTTATGAAAGCATCTGTGTAATTGGCATCTAAAAGGCACTACCTCTAATCAATACCAAACAAACCTGTAATGTTTGTTTATTCTCAAGTGAGAATTCTCAAGTGAGAAACATTACACAGATTTGTAGACACTACTTAATGTCCATTAGCAGCTCCCTAAAGACACAGTCCTAACTCTTCCACAGTATTTTTGCAATCACTAAGAACCTGAATCAATTACCAAATTGGTAATATTTAGAAAAAAAATAAACCATTGGACTAAGCTCAAGTAAAAGTTTGACAGTTCTATGAGCATTATTAAAGTATCTGCCTATTCAGTGGATATGGAGTGAAAACTCTGCAGTATATAAAGGTTCCCAATTGCTTTTTCCATAAAAGAAAAAAAAAAAGAAACCAAAAAACCAAACCCTTTATTTTTTTCAAAGCACACCTGGTACCTAGTAAATAAAGTTAAGGACCTGTTAAGAACTGCAGTGAAGAGTTTGTTCTTTACAGATTGCAGCAAGTCTGAGTTGAGGAAGTTCTGACAGATGCAAAATGTACACCTGTTGCAGGCGCACATACAGCGTAACCGGGCATGGCTGCGGAGACACACAGAAGGACAGCAGGTGAAATCTTGCTCATCAAATCAGCTGCACATTAGGGCTGTGCCACAACCAAGAGAGAGTCAGGAATAAAAGGTACATTTGAATGAGGAAGGAGAGGAGGGGGGGGATAAAAAAATACACCAGGGAAGAAAGGGTACAACTACAGCTGTGCAGAGCTTGCGGCCAGAGCTGCCACACCCCGGAGGTTTTGGCGTCACCGCCGTGCTCAGCTCTCGGGCAAAGCACAGGCACGGTGAGAAGGTTGGCTGAATTTATCCCAACTTTGTATGGAGAGCATTGAAAGGCTTCTGAGTATGTCTGCACAGCAATAGGTAACACCCCTTTTTCAAAGGAAAGGAAGCCACATTTTCTACCACTTTGCACACTTTACAAGGTGACAGTTGCCTCTATTTTTCCCACCCTAACAAACACAACATGCTTAAAAACTAAGGGAGAAGCAGGAATATTGATATGACAGACATTTGGGCAGTGCTACACTTTAGTGGTTTCCCAGTATTCCAGTGCTACAAAACAAATAAGAGAGAAAAAAACCCCAAACCAAAACTTTACAAGTCTAAGTCAATAAATCCAGTTTCAAATAATTAAGAACAACATCTTATTTTAGGTGAGAGTGACATTACTTGTATTTAATTTAAAGCAAATGTCAGCTGTCATACTAGACTCCATCTGCTGTAAGATTTATGTAGTTCATCACCATATTAAAAGCTCCACCCACCAAAAAAAGAGATGCAAAGTGAGCTTAGCAACAGGGAGATGTGAAGGAGAATCTGTACTTAAGTATCTTGCTTCTGAAGTCCAAAGGTGTTTATACAGAAATTCTATTAAAACTATAATATTTACTAGATTAATAAACTGAAGCACAGAGCAATAAACACCCTGAAAATAACAAATACTTCAAGCAGGGCAGTGGGGGAACTGCTGGGTACTAAGGTGTCGTTAGTTGTAATCAACTGTCAAATTGGTCTATTAACAAGGATTACATTCAGGAATATCTCAAATATACCAAGATAGGAAAATGATACACTGAGTTTTGTATGCACAATAGGGACCAAAAAGAACCCCACACTGGAATTTGCAACGTGAGCTGGATGAACCAGTGTATTCCTCAAAAAACACCTTGGAGGATCTGTTGGCTCCATGCCAGCTTTCTCAATTTGAGGTAATTTGAAGATTCTGCTCAGGTCACTCTGTTGCTAAAGCCGAGTGAGGCAGTTCCCTGCTGTGGCTCACGATGACATGCAGTGGTTCTGAGCGTGGCCCATGCACAGGGACAGCAGCACAGCCCCGGTACTTACGGATACATTGCCATCGTCGTCAGCTTCACAAAGATATCCTTACTGGGCACATCAGCAGTGTTACAGGTAAAGGCTTGAGGTGGAGGCATTTTGTGTTTTTTGCAGAATTCAGCAGGAGAAATACTATATTCCTGTCTAACTTCATGCAAGTCGGACTTGGCAGCTACCACTAAACATGGTATTCTGCTGTCCATGAAGTGCTGCTGCAAATGGAAAGGAGTGAGAGAGACAGTGTGAGACACATTCAGCTGGAACAGGCTGCACTGAGCTGGCTGCAGCAGCATTAAGATATGCTACTTTTACTGAAATGAAGCCCTTCTAGAAGCAGAACAGTTTACACAGACAAGTAGATTTGGCTTTGTATGAATAACTGACCTGCACCGTTAATGCATCAACCAGCACTCGTAAATAAAACGCCTTTCAAGCACTAGAACCAGTGTATAGGACCAGTAATTGACACTCAATATTTAGTCGGCGAGAAGATACATAAATGTAAAGTCTACAAACCTTAAAAATCCTGGCACAGTACTCAAAGGATTTGGGGTTGCTGACATCATACACCAGGCAGACAGCGTCGCAGACGGTCTCAGCATCAGTTAAAAAGTCTGAGTCACTGACATCGTGTAGCTGGAAGAAAAGACGGTTGCAGAGGGAGAAGAGCTTGTCATTGTGCAGCTAAAGGAATTTTGTAACTTCTCTCACAGTTTTTATGGTTCATTTTTATGCATCCTTAGAACTGATGGGCTGACAACAGGAAGAACCAATGCAAAAGAACAGTAGGAATTTGCCGTGCAGGCAGCACGTGGGAGCTCTTAACATCACATCTGCAGCCATAAAGACTGATATTTGCTTCAACACAAAGTCTGAGACACACAGAAAAGGGCATTTATCCTACAGAGGAAAACCACAGAGCAGAGGACTAAATCTTGGAAAACAGGGAGGGCATATCATCATAAAGGAAAACTCGAGTGGAACAAGCTTTAAAGAACTCATTTTTCCCACTGAATATTAACATCAGCCACCCTAATCACAGCACAAGAACAAGGTAACCTTACCAGCAAGTATTTTTCCTGTCCATATACATAGACTGTATTAATGGCATAGTAAGATTTGTGTTCTGCACGGATTTGCCTCTGTCTCTGAAAAGGCAGAATTTCATGTTAGACCACAGCAACTTTTCCCTTTAAGTTAGATTTGAACAGGTGTTTTACTCCATTTATGAATGAATGAAAATTACAGTATCTTTGGTTTATTTTGCATTGCTATAATCCACCATGTACAAGTCATTATTGCATGAAACACCCTCTGCCAGAAAAGAACAAACCCAAAGCAAACCCCAAACAAACCCCTCCCTAGTAATTCTGTATTCCCTCAAAGAACTCTCCAAACCCAGCAATAACCAATAAATCTTTAAGATCAATTGCTGTCTAGTCTTAACTCAAGAGCACATGTAGGTGAGTATAAGCAACAGGGTTCTTACCATTAGATTTCTTCCAAGAAGAGCCTGGAGAACTCCACTTTTCCCACAGCCCTTCATCCCAACAACGTTGCAGCGGAAGACGTTTCGCTGGGTCTGTTTTTTCTGAAGGTCTATCTTTTTATCTCTTGTCACTTTTGAAAAAACACAAATGTTTCTCACAGAATGTACACAAAACAAGCCCTCAAAAATCTCAAATCAAGGGTTTCACTTGAGCAGAAAGCAAAAAAGTGAAACCAGGCGAGCCGTAAAACAATTTACTTCTTAGCATAGTGCTAAATTTAAATGTCTAAGTTGTATCACATTTTTGTTACCTGTAATTGCTGATGCTTGAGATTCTTGCTCTGCGAGTATGGAGTACCCTAAATACCCCAGGTACTCCAGGCAACGCTGCACGTCCAGGTACGTGGTTAGTCTGGCAGAGGGGACAGAAAGGGCCTTCAGCTCTCAGCATCTGTGGCACCAATTCCTTCCTGAAACTGGATTTCCCTCCTACCTCCAGACTGACAAAACACATTCCTGGCACTGTGCAGAACTGAAGGACAAAAGCCTCTGATGGCAAATGGTGACAACTTTCCCAGCATTACTGGTCCCCAAACACCACAACGACAGTACTGGCTGAGGCCTATCAACCTACACTGTATTATTTTTCCTCCCCAAACAATGTTTTCCTCATTTTCCCTCTTTTGGAAAAAACCCCTCATTATTGAACACCATTATTCAAACCACCTCTGAGGAGCAAACATCACAAACAACACTTCAACAAGTGTCAGGGAGATTGCCACATTTTGGAGACACTTCTTCATTGTTAACACTAAATACTGGCCAAATCCTGAACAGGTTGTCACAACTACCTGAAGATCAGGCCACTGGATGGCTACAAAAACTTGACTGCTTGTCAGAACTATTTAACTTGCACTCTTTCTACTAGTTTATTAAGATGAATCTACAAACTGAAATAACCACATCTAAATTTCTCAAGTACAGAATGTGGAGTGTCACACTCACGTCCACTGAGAGAGGAAGCCTTGGTATGTGATCCATCCCCTCTCATTTGTACACACTGTGTTGTTCACATCAGGGCCCCATGGCATGTAAGGGAAGACTTTGAACAAATCTTTCAGTTCATCGGGAGACAAAGCACAGTCTCTGTCCTGAAACAAGCACACGACATCAGACATAATTCACTTGATTCACTAAACTGGCATTTTCTTGCCCTACACTCGCAAAAGTCAAGAAACTGGTTGTCAGAAACTGAGCTGCTTTCCTTTTAATCATTGTTCTTCCTTGTTTTTAAATAAAACTAAGCGTCAGCTAGTTAAAAACAATTTGGTAGTACAGCTACAACTGCCAGCTAACTCCCCTTGTAGATAACTCTAAGCAGCAGGCTGGTTCTGACTGCACAGCTCAACCTACAGCCAGTTTTGAATAAAATGGCATCTATAACAAAACCACATTTTTGATAGCAAAACTGCTGGCAAAGTAAGGCTCTTCAGCACAAGGCCACACACAGACACTCAAATGAAAAGCTTACCAAATCATGTTTATCAAAAATACTTTGAAGGAACAAGTATGCATGATGATTTAGTTCTGTGGTGCAGTCGGGGGGAATTTTTAGGCTGTTATTGAAAACAGAAACAAATACAAGAAGTGTTAATTACGCTTATGAAATATAGAATATTAAAACTCAAAACTCATACTTTTTGAATTACAACATTTGGCATCTGACCTTTGCATTTAACTTTAATAATTAGTCTTAAAAGAGACCAAAGCACAATGATGAGTGAGATTACATTATATATAGATCTCTAGTAATCACATTTCAGCTTAGTTTGCTTGTTGTTGTGTTTGGGGTTTGTGTTTTTTCTAGAGGAAAATTATGCAGTTACATTTTTGAACAGACGCCACTGAATTGGTCCATCTCAACTTTTTAATTTGGGCATTTTCAAAGGACCAACAAAAATCCCAACAAGTCTTTTACAATTTAAAGCCACATACAATAAGCAACTGCTCCGATTTACATTCCAGTTTGTACTAAGAGTTTCTTCTGCCACCTTTCTTATGAAGAGACAGAGCAGTACACGATGTGGCACCAGAGACAGGAGTCCTTCCTTTGCAATGGTCAGTCATGGGGAGATTGTGGCTGGTGGGTCGCAAACTAAGGGAGATACTCAACATAACAATGGGTTAAATAAACACACTACAACAACCCTTTCCAATCCAGCTTCGATTAAATGCAAGTATATAAAAGAGAGGTGAAATAAGTGATACCTACGGAGGAAACAAGTATTCTGGGGTCAGCTCTAAGTCATCATCGTATCCAAAGCGACGCAGGACAGTCCAAGTTGTTTCGTGCCTTCCTCGCTGGATGAAAAGGGTGTGTAGAAAAAGAAAACCTACAAATCAAACGAGGAAATCTTAAGGCCTTGAAGTGTTTTACCTGCTAAAGGTATTTTTAATAGAAACACTGAGATCTTAAACCTCCTGGGCGACATTGCAGCGTTGCCTACACACACTGAGGGGTCAGGAATGGCATCTGTAAAAGTTGTCCAAGGAACTCTTTCCTTAAAACAACCCACTTGGCTTTCTGTTATTTGCTTTTTTCAGTACCAGCACTGCAGAAGCACTCAGCTGCAAGGAAATAAGCCCAGTTTATCCTCACCAGTTCTGAACAGAGAGCTTCAGCAAGAAGCCCGGAGAGGGGCCTCACAGAAGGCTGCCTTTAGCTCAGCTGCATCAAAAGAACTGGAGAGCATTTCTGTTCAGCACATCCCAGGGCTCAAAGAACACTGAGATTCCACTGTGCAGGAAGCTCAGCTCTTGCAGACTGAAAGAATCCAGGCAGGGGTCATACTCCAAAAGACCAGCTTTTTTGTGTAAGGATGATTATCAAATGTATAAAGACAGGTTTTTTATGAATTAACTAAGACCTACCTTTTAATGTCAATCCATTATCTGCAACTCCATCACTTAGGTTTTTCCTGACTACATTCTTTACATCTTCCAAAGCTTGAGGTGCCAGTGGTGTATTAAAACAAATTCTCTAACAAAAAAACCAAAAAGGGCACGTTAGAAGTACTGGCTACTGAGCTGACAAACAGCATGTCCTGCCTGAAATACAGCCTTAACCCTTCTGATAAGCCAGTTAAGAACAATCCCACTTCTTAGTGGAAATAAAGGTGTACAAATTGTATTTTATTTTTAAGTACAAGCATTGGGGCTTGTACATTCAATATTCTTTTATTTTGCTCTTGAACTAAAACTAAAACAGTGTTTAGAAATAAAAATAATACCATTTCCGTGTTTACAAATCCACTCTTCTGTGCTGCACTTGAGATTCAATATTTAGGCCTGATTCCCTTACAGGTCACCTTACTGCTATTTCTTTAAAAAAAATCACTTGTTTTTCTGGAATTATACACCTAAACTATAAAGTATGATGAAAAAATAAGCACAAGAGGTACCTGGAAGAAGTTGAGCTCTGCATCATTGAGAGTGCCATCATTATCCTGATCAGAAATCCTAAAAATGCGAGTGAGGGCTTTGATACAGGCAGGTTTCATCTGAGGAATAAAAGAAAGTTCAGTATCTTTCCAGGCTGGAATGCAAAAAGATCACACTGAACGATACCAGGCAGCTCAATCACATGGAAACACTCACTGGTCTTCATTTACAGTTTTGGAATGGAGACATTCATACACACGTACACAAAACTTAGGATATAAAAACCTGATACAGCAAATTTATACATCCATAAATGTAAAGCAATTACTCCACATTAAATGTCTGTCTATTCAATTATTAGAAGAGTCTCAAGCTCCTCACAAGATGAAAGTGGTACTACTTAGTCATTAAAAAGATACAAATCAGTTCTCTAAATTCAATCAATTGCTACAGAAAGTTTTAAGAAACAACTAAATGAATTTTTTTCCCCAAAAACATTTTTTGGTGGGGAAAAAAAAAAAAGGCCTTGAAATCCCAGTGCTTTGCAAAACTAAACAGGTCTAGAACTACAGTGAACTCTTTCTAAACAAGCAGACTATTCACCACCTCAGCAATGGCTTCAGGAGGCTTCAAACATCAAATACTGGTAATTTTCACAGGGCTCATTCATCTACCAGGCAAAGCACTGAGCATATGGACTATCTCTAGGACAAAGGAACTGCTAGGATACCTTCCAGTGAAGGAAAACAGACACTGGCAGTTCTCTCCCAACAACTACTGTGATGATGGACTCTTCTCTTCACAGAGGTCACACAGATTGCACAGAGATTGGGTTTGGGAAACCAAAAAGATTTCAGCACAACAATCTTATCACAACATTACTAACTCATAAAGGTGATTCTGATGGAAGAAATCAAAAGAGGGTTATTCTCTGCTTCTCAAAGTACTTAGGGTTGAAGTAACTTTCCTACTGCCCAACACTACACGGGGGACACATTTAGAGATTCTGTTTGTATTTGCCCCAGGAATTGTATCTTTAAAATAATACTCTCAGCCAACCACCTGGATACCTCAAAACCAGCCACATCACTTGTTTCTTATCGCTTTTACCAAAGTTTCACAAGATTCTCAGAGAAAAATTATCCCTTAAGTCAGGCCAAGTGTGGAGTATTTTCCCTGAGATAAAGGGGGTTTCTGTGAAATGTATGTCTAAAGGAGAACTGAACTGAAGGCATGATTTGGTTCACGTTACATCTGGCTTAAAGCCATTAGCAAAGCTTCTCCTTTTACTCAGCAGTTCACAGGGGCAACCAAAAACTGTCCTCACTGCTTTGAACCAAGAGGAAAGACAGGTCAGATTAACACAAAACAATCACCAGGGTTCTGGGATATAATGCCTGACATTTGGGGGTGGAAACAACACACGAAGAAATGCAAAATCCACTGAAAAGAAAGAGCAGGAAAGTGATTAACTCCCCCCCCATTAACTGCTCTGAGAATCTCTGTATAAATACCTCTTTCTCCTCTGGGCAGTACAGAGGACCTGTAGGATGCAGAACAGCTTTCTGTGCATAATAAAATAGCTCAGATATATTCTTCAAGTTTTTGGCTGAACACTGGAAGAGAAATCCTCACATTGATTAGTTCAGTTTCTCGACTATTGGGTGATTTCTTCTGAAATTTAAGTAAGCATCGATTTTGTAAAGACTGAGCCCCCTCTTGTGGGTACAGGGCTGGTTTAGAAAACAAATCCAGCCCCTCTACCTGTTCAGGAATTAATAAGTGAGGTTTCACTATAATTTGCTGTCATACAACCAATTTTTAATACTTTGCAGACATCTGTCTGGCTTAATATTAAAGTTAACCCCCTTGCTAAAGGTAAGGAGGTGAACAGGCTCTAAATATTAGAATTTCACAGTAGCATTTGATTATACAACAGTGTAATCTTCCCTAAAAGAAAAATAACACACAAACTCACTGTTAAAATTACTTCTATTTGAAATACGTTATTTGGAAAAAAAAAAAAAGTCCCTTTTTCTGTTACAAAGTTGCCCTACATGCTTGGCAAGAATGCATTTTATTTTTTGTTACTTGTTCTAACTTGAGAAAGTCTTGCATACCTCTACACAGGTTTCTATCTCTGTATATTGATTCATTATGGGAAGGATAGTTTCCATACTGCTATACTCCACTAGATCAGACTTGTTTCCAACTAATATAAGAGGCAACCTAAAACCAAAAAAATATGAAGAGCTTTAAAGACAGGTGTATAAAAGGATCTCTCTTGATTTAGCATTCTATCTCCCACCAGAAGCCATTTTATTATTTCCATGATGTCATTAAACAGCACTGGAGGCAACAGGCAAAACTAAATGACAGCAGTTTTAAGGCAAGTGGCTTGATATACACTTAGAATTGTATTTGTTGTTGACAGGAACCCCTCAGAGTGAAATACAAGCACTCATGTTGTTACTACACCAACCAGCATCAGCAGGAAAGCTTTGCAGCCAGAACTAGTTATACCACACCAAATACAAACACAGCTGGTAAAAGCTGCCCAGGGAATTCAAAGCAAATAACGTTGCTGCCCCATGTAACATACTTTAAATCTCTTGCTGCTTGGACTTCTTAAATAAAGTTTAAGTTTAGAATTTGCTTTTCTTAAACAATTAACACTGTGCATTGCCACCCATCGATGTGCAGCCTAATTGACACTTCTCATCTTTACTTAAGCACCTGCTATCTTTGTCTGTCCTTTCATTGATGAGGGGGATCCAGCGACTTGTTACCTACAGGGGGATCAAAAACAAACATGAAAAACGCATTTTTAAACGAATGTGACTGAACTGTGCACAAGTTCCACTACAACTGCTACTGCTTCTTTCCCAAGAAGGCACATAATTAAAAACAAAGGAGGAAACAAATAAAAATTAGAGTTAATTAATGAGCAACTTTCTCAGGTGAGTGAAATGACTGCAAACTCAGATGCTGAAATGGACCAGGAGCAATAACACATCTGGACATTCTCTTTACAGCTTGATCTCAAACTCCATCCCAGCTATTTTAAATGTCTAATACAGATCTCAGCTTGGCATCAATTAACAGTGCACAAGTTACAGCTAAAGCAGCAATGGGATAAAACGTGCTACTGTACCTTATCAATAGAATTCTTGTTGTTAACAGCATATACTATACAAATCACATTTGCCTAAAATGGGAAAAAAAAAGGAAAGGCATGGAATTCCACTGCTCTGAGTCTCTGGAGCAACAGACACAATAAAGATCCACACATAACATCAGAGTAAGAACAGTCCACCATTAGTCAAACACCCTGTCCCTGATGTGTTTAAGTTCTTTGTAGCCCGAACAACAACTTAAACCAAAGTAATTTCTATGTTGAGAAGTGCCAAAAAGCCTGTCCTGCAGTGTGACATTCCCAGCTCGTGCCTGCAGGGACCCATCCTAGCAGGAAACCTCAGCTGAAGAGCCACAACGTGCAGCCTCCACTGCAGCACCCAAGTGAGTGCCAGAAGTGGAAGGCAGCACCACGTCAGGCTGTGCAGAACACGTGCAAAGGTGCTCAGGGAGAACTGAAATCAGGAAACAGAAGGAACGACAACATTACCAACACTCCTGTGCTGTTCATCAGTGCAACAGGACAGCATGACAGGGGGAAGCAAAACGGATCTTCCCAGGGTAAAATCATCTCTTTACAACACTGGCCTGCTGATTCTAAGATATCTAGGTTCTGTCATTTCCCTTGGAAGGACAAAGCTCAAGCTTGATTCACCAACACGGTGCCAGTACCTACTTTTCTGAAATAAAGGAAGCTTTGCTACAGCACAGGGCACAAAACAAACCCCTTACCTGTGATATTTCGTGGTAAAGCTGCTCATCACTTTGCTCTGCTTCTGCATTCGAGAGAACAGGGCACTCATTAACACCAACCATTTTTGCAAACAAAATAAAAACTTCTGAAATTGAACCAGGGCATTTCATAGGCTCATAAGGCAGCCTTGTCAAAGCCTTGCTACTTAAACTTCTTTTTATAAAATACTCTAATGAGTGCTTCTGCCAAAACAATAATTAAATCGGTCCATTAACTTGCAAGACAGAAACAGTCTGCTGCACACAAGTTTGTTAGCTGCTGTTTTGAATAACATTTGTAGACAGGTTCTCCCTGGAACAAGTCACAATCTGCATTCTCCTACATTTATCAACAGCCCCTTCCTTCTATAATGTAAACTTTTATATGGCACATTCAGTTTTATTACAGTGGTGATGATTTTTTTAGTGATACCAAGTTTCTGTGAACTGAATCTACGAAAAACTTCATCCAACAGAAAGAAAAACTCACTCCACTTAAACTTAAGCTCAAGTCCCACAAGAAAAATGTGCATTATTTTTTTTTCCAAGTAGGTCAGCACACCAAAGATGTTTCCTCAGCAGTGGTGGAGGGAGAAGACAGGAAGGTCCCTGTTAACACTTGCACAGTAAATGGCAGAAGGGTTTTTCCAGCTGTGCAGCAGCTGCATGGATTTATGGTTACACGTCAACCTTGACAGTGAACCTATTACCTATCCACTAAAGATTAAAATACATTAAAAACCCCCATAAAATAGGAAGCAATAGGGTGTCCAAACTTAGCCTCTACTTCACTCTGGGCTTCTCCTCCCTGTAGCTCTGCTCCCATCCCTGCCTGACTGTTCAGGGGCTGCTGAGTCAGACACAGAATTCCCACCAAAGCAGTGCTGGTGCTGCGCAGTCCCCACCTGAGTAATCCACTATGTGGGTTGGCACTCGTTCAGGGGTGACATCAGCTGGAATCGTGATTTCCTCAGCCCGGGGGGGGACCTTGGGTTGTAAAGAAACAGCAAGAAAGAGCCTTTAGAGATAACCCAGACAGTGAAAAAAAGTCAAATACGACAATATACCTGCCAACGAGTCAGCTTTAAATAAACAAACTTAGTAAGTTATTCAAGTACTTTTGCTTTTTATTTGTTTGGTTTGGGTTCTTTTAATGTGCTGAAAGTCACCATTCCCTTCTCATTCTTTATTAGTCAAATTCCTAAGGAACTCCCTGCAAACAGGTAGTGCTGTCAAGTGATACATACAGTGAATGCTTCTATAAAACCCAAATTCACTCTATGCAACACCTAAACAAACATGACAGGCAAAATCTAAGTCTCAATTTTAACACAATCTTAACCTGACAACTTCCTTTCTTCTCACAATGCTAAATATTAAGTTCAGAAAACTCTGCAAAGCAGAACATGAACTAATAAAAAGCATGTTCTGTCAAATGCTGCAAACCAGCTCAGATTGCCATTTTTTCTCAGAGAACATTAATCCATATTCAGGAACAATCAACTTAAACCTAATTTTAATTAAAATCCCCAGCACAGCTACTTATTGCCTTTCACCTGTTGACACTGAACCTACATGATACTTACCTTTTAGTAAAGAAAGGCAAAAAGAAAAGCCAATCACCACAAGAATGGCTCTTTGTAAAGCTTCAGGCTCTGCTCACGTTGCCCTCGAGAATGATTACTGACAGCAGCCTGTATTTATATATCAAATATATTGTATATTGAACATGATTTCCAAGCCTGAAGTGCCTGTCACACCCCCCCATGACTGGCCTGCAGGAATTGTGCAGGTCTCTTCCAGCAGGTTTTCTGGGATGCAGTATTTCTATAAGAGTTATTTCTGGACTTTCAGGCAGATTTTGTGCTATATATTAATGCTGCTTTATCTGTCCATGTGAATTTAGAGAAATATTCCAAGTTCTACTGCAGGAAGGAGCTGAGAAGTGAACAGAGGACAGTCATTCATTAAATACACCAACATATGACCTGCCAAAGGAAGGGGCCCCTGAGCAGTTTAAGAACAGGAACTGGAGCTCTTTTTTACCTGCGAGGCTGGGAACTAAATTCAATTATGTTAACAAAATTCAGTTATGTTAACACAACTCAGTTATGTTAACAATGTAATCTTCACTCCTGCACTGTGGTAACCTCCTGATTTGCATTAAACAGCACAGAGCAGATTCAAAGAGCAGCACATGATGTCTATTTTAAGACCTGTGATCAGAAGAAATAAACATTCATGTTTATATGTAAAAAGCTTAACTATTTGCAGCAGCTCCTGCTCTTTTTGTGGAATACAGAGAACTATGTGCTGCTTTTTTCAAGGATTAATATGTAGTACTGGCTATACTTTTGTTTTGGAAGAAAGCTGGAAGAGTTGTTGGCATTTTTTACTTCAAGAGAGTCAGTAAAACATTCTTCAATAGCAGTAGTAAAGGCAATGTCTTGCTTAGTTATTAAAAAATGGCTAAAGTTATACAATGTGACTTTTTGATTCCTCATTCTCAATAATTTTTCAATCTACTTGCCCTTTAAATACAAAAAACTCTTTGAAAAAAAGAATTATACAACAGGAGAGAAATAAAACTTAGAAAACATAAGAATGCTCTACCTCTTCTGGAAATTCTTCACTGACAAGAGACATAATTAGTGACGTCTTCCCCACTCTGGCTGCAAAAGCATTAAACACACAGATTAGATGATTTGTTTTCTTACACTCAGTAGTTGTATCCCATCTTGAAACGGGAAGATTTTAAAAACATTTTCCAACTGCCCATATTAAAAGCTTTTTCTCTGTTGTTTCATCACACTAAACGTGGATGACAGCAATGCTCTTGTAATTCTTTTAATCTAAAACCTTGGGATCCCTCACACTTCTGCATTTCATCCAGAAGGGAACCAAATTCTGCTCTTGCACTAAAGAATTATCAGGTTTTACCCTTAACACAGAAGATGTAACCAACCCAACAAATAATCAAAACAAACTAGAAACGCTTCAGTGCAACTTCAGAAATAGAAACAAAGGTGACACACGGAAAATAATTTAGAAATTAACTATTTTTACAGCATTCTTGATATAATGATTGTGCTCCAGGCCTAAACATATTAAAAAATAATATGTTCAGATTCAAATGTTATCTGGGACTGGATATTTCCAGCAGCTCTCAGTTCAGGGAAAACCCTCTTTAATCCTGGATGTAACAGCCTCTCTGCCAGCACCTCTGTGTTACCAACCCAGAGCCTGTGTCACTATTCCCAACAAAACCAGCAGAAATGCCACAAGGCCCAGAAGGTGTTTGGCTGCTATCACTGCATTGACACTCCTCTGTGTAACTGTGTATAATTCTGAATATGAGAGAGCTGGAATTGTACAACTGGTTGATTTTGTGCAGGAAATGGCACTGCTGAACTGATGATCTAAGCAGACTCCACTCGACTTATCTAAATCTATTTTTGGTATAGTCCAAAGGGCCTTCTGACCACCAGAAATGAAACCTTCTCTTCATCGTGGTAAGTTGAAGAGTAGTTGTTACAAAATTATGAAAAGCAAAGAAAAGTTACTCTGGGGAGGAAGATTTCTGCTTTCCTTAGGGAGAACTGCCATAAACTTTTCCCTCGTGGTACCACCTGGAGAGCAGCAAGTTGTGGTGGTGTTTGCATCAGAGATATTCCTGTGAGCTAAAATTCTCATTTATACTGCCAGGTGCCCTCCTGCATCAGCTGCATCTTAAATTTCATCCTGAGAGAATCAAAAGAGCTTTGGAAGCTCTCCTATTTCCATAAGAAAAAACGTAAGTAAAGCTATCAGACCATTAGTGAAAATAGTGCTGTGCATTTTGCACAGACCAAGACAGTTCTCACTTAAAGCACATTGGCTTGGCAGATACAGAAACTCACTCCACAGGACTGAAAATAGAAGATGTGTGTTGCTGGTTAGTAAAATGCTCAGTGTTTATAAGCTCCTGATCCACTTCCCAGTGTCCCAAAGTTTTATGAAAATCCATAGGTTCAAGTGCAGAGATTTGGTTTATTTTCTTTGAATCTAGGTCAGCCCTGTGCCTTTCCCAGTCTGTTTACAGTCTGAGAAATAACAGCCCAAACAGTACCAGCTGACTGGGATGAAGGAAACCCAGCACCTTGGGGTAGTTAAATTGTCTTTTTCCTCATATGTAAGTTTTTTAGATCATGCTGCATAAAATAACATGCTGAATATACTCTGAAGATGCCTGGCTATTAAAAATCGATGTTTGCACCCTGGATACAAGGACTAAAACAACCTTAAACCCAAGCTGTAGAAGACAAGGCATGAAAAAGGCTGCTTTGGAACAGGCTTACAATAACAGTTCTTCACACATTTCAGATCCTGAACCTGATGGTCTGCTGTTACCCCCTAATGAGTTTTAGATGGTGTGGACTAACTTGTGGTTTCAGAGGAACAAATATACATGAGACAGGGATACAAAGCAGCACTGACACTACAACTTACGGGTTCTACTGATTTGTGAAACAAATCTCTCCCCTCTGTCTGCTACAGGTCCAATAAAAACACAATACAGAGTTGCTCACAACCTTTGATGTGTGCCATGCACTACACATCACTATATTTAAATTTACACTTTAAATTCCCACTTGGGCACGTTGCTGCCAAAACAAAGCACCTGTGACACCTGTGCTGAAACCACTGCCCTGAACCAGTTCAGCACGCAGGTAAATGAGGTAAATCAGGGACGTATTCTAAAGAGGAATTAAACTGTCTATTCAAATGCACAGACACATTCCTAAACAGAGTCATGCAAAACTAACCACGTACAATCCCAGTCAGTGAGCTCTTTCTGCACAGTGGCAGTTCCCTGAAGATTCCTCTCTGGACAAGCCACCAAGAATCTTTCCAGGCAGCACAGACAGAGCCACCCTGCACTATAAAACAACTGCACTATAAATATATGTGTGTATATGGGGCATTCGATCCTCAGGAAAGCTTTGTTAGCAGCACCACACTGTCAGCATAATTAGCCAATTTTACTAATAACACTTGGTAATTACTGTCTATTCTTTCCCCGTGAGGAACTTGAGCTCACTTTGCAAACTACCAGAGCAGAACCTCCTCACTGCTGTGAGCACCAGTGAGCAGCTGTGTCTCCGCGAGCCTTGCCGATCATTTGGGCACCTCAGTGACAACTTAAGGACGTGATTTTGGGAGCACACGAGAAAACCTGGCCCCACGGTCCCTCCGGCATGCACACGTACGTGCTGTTTATCCAAGGTCATACAGCCAGGGAAAGGCAGGAAAAGGGAATATGGGGTCCCTGGGTACAAATCCACAACATATATACATACATACATACATATATATATATTAATTTATATATACACACATAACCGGCTAGAGCATCAGGCCACTGATTTCCAAAGGCAGTAAACAGGAAAGATGCGAGTTGGTGGGGCGGGGGGAGACAAAACAAAAAATTAAAGGAAAAGAAAAGGGGGAGGGGAAGAAAAAAGAGAGAGAGAAAAAAAGGAAAAATAAAGGGGAAAAGAGAAAAAGGAAAAAAAAAAAAAAAAAAAAGGAAAATAACTTTGAACAGGCCAAACGCTTGCTAAACGCCGGTCAGGAACCTCCTCCCCCCCGGTGTCATCTCCAGGGGCGTCCAAGCCGCACAACTCCACGAACTGCCCGGCTCGGGGAGCCGAGGGGCAGCTCCGAGCGCTCCCGGAGCCCCGACCCCCGCCCGCCCCTCAGGGCCGGCGCTGCCCTGCCCCGCAGCGCCCGGGCCGGGCTGAGCCCCGCGGCACCGCTGTGACCGCCCGGGCCCCGCCGCACTCACGTTCTCCCACCAGCAGGATCCGCACGTCCTTCTTCATGTCCGCGCTCGGTGCCCGGCCCGGGCCGCTCACCTCGGGCGGGGCGGCGGCGCCGCTGGGCCTCGGCTGCCCGGGCTCCCCTCACCGAGCTACGGCGGCTCGCGAGGGACCCGCCGCGGCGGCGGCTGCGCGAAGGCTGCGCGGGGCGGGGGCGGCCGGCCCTGAGGGGCCGCGGGAGAGGAGGGGAGAGGAGAGCAGAGGCTGCTCCGGCCGGGGCCGTGCGATGGGTCCTGCCGGGACAGCGCTCCGGCCTCGGTCTGCGCCCTCAGGGAGGTGCATGGTCCGTGTGCTGGCTGCCCCCGCTCTGCGCCCTCGGGGAGGCGAAGATCCCGCGTGTTGGTGCAGGAATCTGCTGTGAGGGGGAAGAAACTCCAGCCACTTCTCCCTGCCACTCTGCAGTCCGATCTCCTGTTGTCTGTGTGAACTCAGAGGTTCACAGGGTGACAAGTGTCTGGTAAAACGCTCTCGGTGCAGCTGGCAGTGTATGTTCAGTAAAACAGCCCAGCAAATAGCTGTGCTCGCTTTTAATTTTCTAAAGAGATTTCCGGCAGGTGACAGGTTGTTCTCTGAGCTGTGACACCTCAGACAGGGTAAAACACATCCTTTAAAAAGAAAAACAAACAACAACCAGACCAACCCCAGAGGCTGTGAGCTGTCACACCACAGAACACAGGGATAAAGGAGTCTGCTAAAGCAGCACTGCCCTGGCTCGGTGCCCTCAGAGAGAGGAGGGTCCCTGTGTGCTGTTAGGTGTGTTATTACGTGTGTTGTTGGGATCCAAACCGTAACAAATTGCTGCCCCAGGGCAGTGCTACGTAGGAAATTAGAGATGCCCAGTGAGTTCACGCTGCCACTGTTGCTTTTCCAGGTGGACCAGGAGAGAACATCTCAATCCTAATGGGGCAGTGGCATTAGCTACACTGGGAGAGCTGCCCCAGCCTTGGAAGAGCTGATACACGTGCCTTTGGGATCTTACCAATGTGCATTTTGCCCAAAGTGCTCTCAGAGTGACAGCACAGAATAACCCTCAAGATGACCAGCAGTTCTGCCAATGACTTCAAAAGCCATGGATTTATTAGCTGGTATAAACACCTCTGAGCATCTGCTTCCACAACATTCCTGTGGTCACACCACCACCAGGACTGAAAAAACCACTTTGGTGTGGGCAAGACTAAAATACAGTGCCAGGGAGATGATCTTCTGGGACCCAAAGTGTCAGGTCTTATAATACAAAGCCTATTTCCAAAAGTATCCAAAGATAAGGATTTTCATACCTGAGATCAGTAATATTCTATTCTTGCCCTCTGGGCATTTCTTATTGACTCAGATCTTTCCAAAGAAAGCTCACTTGACAGAAAGTAATGGCATCATCTGTTCTGTATTTTTTTAGATCAGTGTAGGAAAAATGAGGTCCGTGAGCAAGGCTTATCCCCAACCTTAGAATTTCCTTGGTGCATTCCTTCCCAGGAATATCCTGGGAGTACTTAAAGCTGCTTAAGAAATCCACCTGATCCCCCCAGGGATGGTTCCTGCCTTCAGCAGACACTGGAATTGCTTTACTGAAGCATGGCTAGACCGGAGCACAGCACAGGGAGAGGCAGAGCAGGCAAAAGCCATTTGCTGATTCCCAGGAAATGCATTCCTTCGTAAATTCCTGTGCTAAACACTGAAGCTTGGATAGAAGTCATTGGGAAACTGGTCCCTTTTCTGAGCTTTATCTCCTGTTTGGGTGACTTAGGGTTAAAGATCCATTTTTTTCCAGGCTGTACAGCCAGAAGGCGGGATAGAGAGGATGGGAGGTGCTGAGGTGAAAGCTGTGCAAGAGCATTTCTCTGTCAGTGACAGAGTAAAACGACACTGTCTGCTTTTGTAGGTCCAGGAAAACCCCAACCTTCAGTGGTTTATCCTTGTGCAGCAACGTTTCTTGATTTCTGTGCCAGGCTGAGAGCTGCTTTTCGGAACCCACCCATTCCACACACCAGGAATGCTCCGTTCTCCCCAGTTTGTCCCTCTTCCCGATCATGTCATGAGCGACTCCAACAGCCCATCCATCACTGCCCGTGGTAATCACCTCCCAGTAGTGGCACCCAGCGGAGAAGCTCTGGGAACACATCACTTGGCTGATGCAGAACCTCTTGGGAGATGGTTCATACCAGGTGGGATGGCTGGAAACCACCACTCTCTTGTTCTGGGCCGTGAGGGACAAGCGCTCGTGAGCTCTCCTGTGGTCAAAGGTCACGTCCTCTGCCCCTGGAAGGAAGAAAGGAAAACACTCTCACTTGCAGAGAACAAGAACAGGTCACCTGGTGGAACAGAAAGGAAACCCAGTGACCACACAATAAACCTGAATCAAAGCTCAGTCCTGCAGGTCGGCAAGAATCCTCAAGCCAACACTCACAGCTGTATCCTGGGCTCACTGAAACATTTAACAGGCACAACTGTGGAAATATCCACGACAGAGTCAGGCACTCCAGTGGGAAGGTGAAAGTACCTTGCACCCTTCAGGATGGATCCTCGTCCTAACCACAAGCCTTTTAAAAAAATCACCTTTTTACCGTACTAAAACTTACACTCATCTGTTCACTGGGACACGTGCCTGCATATTTGATCAGCAAAAACATTTGTTTTCTGTTTTAAGCTACAGCTGTTGGCTGTAAAAATATTTCTGTCAAAATGGGGCAGAATTCAGGCAATAACTGGAGTCATTACAGCTTAACAGTAAAGGCCAGTGAGGTGCAGGACCTGCCTGCACACAGGCTCTGCAGCCAGCACACAGCTCCCACACCTCCAGCAAACAGCTTTCTTATCTGTTTTTTTATCTTGTATACACAGCCAGGTACAGTGTTGCTTTGTGCTCAGTAACTGATTCACTCATGGCAACTTCACTGTGTTGCTGTGCTTCAGGGAAACAGGCAGATCTCCTGCTCCTGGCTCCAAGAACAGTTTTCTTCAGCAAATCCACAGCCTCACGGTCACCAGAGTGTTGTCAGCAACAGTCCTGCTGGACACTTACACTGAGAAAACTGGCTTGGAATCACCGGCTCTGGAATTTCAGCTGCAGACTCTGGAGGTGATGAGCAGACACTTGTCTCCTGATACGAGTCTGGAGGTTGCACTAAATAAAAAATAAAAAATAAATAATAACATTTAAAAAAAGAAGTGTTAAGGCATTTCTTCGAAATGTACAGAGGACGTGCTTCTGCTTCTAAAGGAAAACACCTTAAATAGACCCAGCTACTGGGTAAAGTACAAAACAAAGAGCTGATTTTTTAGGTTGTATAAATTATCAAAGGATGTGTAGGCAAACATTTTTACCCAAAATTAACAAAACATTGTATGCTGCTGCCCTGAGTGTCAGAATGGAGCAGCCAGAAGAGTCAGATGGGTAAAGCAGTTGGATCTTTCTATGCAGATGCACCATTTTCTGTCATAAAATCTTTAAAGAGTTCTTAATTTTTTTATTCTGAATATCACATATTTCTTGTGTTACTTGCATGTGCATTTAATGAACACAGACCAATTTTTTTATTTGATTTGCTACATCCACTCCCTCTGAGAAAGACATTTCAAAATAAGGGAAACTCACCTGGTGGGAATTGCTGGGGGTATTTCTCCAAAAGTAACATTTCCAACTTTCTCTTAAGATCTTCTACAGCACTTTTGACAACATTAAGCTTCTCGTCAAGTGTAATTTTATTCATTATTGAAAGTGAGCCTTTGTAAGGTAAGTTACCCTAATAACAACAAAAGGATCAAGGGAAAGATGTAAACAACAGCAGTTATTTCATCTAGCAGACCAGATTATATGGTAAAGGCAGAGTGGAAAAACAGCAGTGCTGCCTCCAAAAATCTTATCCTTTGTATCAAGAGTTTCCTTTATAGGGTAGTTACCCAAGAGAACTAACCTGAAATCTTACAGAAAATAGGGAAGCATAGTTTATTGTTATTAAAAAAATAGAAAGACTCTGTTTTCCCTCAGAAAACTGAGAGTGAGCCCCACTCCAAATTCCTGCTGGCTGACCTGCACCACTGGCACTGCTGTTTTCAACATCAAAGCAGGCAGAATCTCAAGTGCTTTGACTGCCTCTTTTGAGGGCCCTTGATGTGTTTTCCTCAAGGAAGTTTTTACAAAATACTTAAAACTCTGTCAGTTCTTTAACTTGCACATTTAGTGTATATATGAACCCTGGAAAACAAAACAGTCTTAACTTTAGATTTGACTGAGTACTGGACTTAAGCAATGTAGTGGCCACTTCAGCTCACCAAGGCCCTTGGAACAAATCTAGTTTGGAATTGCATCCCCAGCCTGTGCCCTTTTCTAGTACTATTTTCCCTCTGAGTTTCTCAATCCCTGTAACAGCAATATCCAAGGATTGGCATCACTGTCTCCCGTGAGAACAGTGCAGACCTCAAAGTGCCCTGTTCATACTCAGCTATCCAAGACATGGAGCTTGAGAGCTTCTACTCATATTCAACTCATTTCATCACTCACAGTTTGGGCTTGGCTCTCTGTGAGCTGGTGAATAGTCTCTTCAATCTTCTGTTGAGCAGCTTTTTGCTCTTGTTCAATGAATATCAGTGTGTTTCTCTCTTGTCTCTCAACATATTCCTTCATGCAACAGAAATCTCGAGTAATCTGGCTTTTGATCTGAGATGTGTACTCCTGAAAGGCAGAACACATGGAGTTCATTGTGTGGTTGGTAAAGATGAAATATGAGAATCTACTGCCCCGTTTAATGTACTCTTTGAGTGACCCCTGCAGACCAGAAAACTTTATTCAAAGGAATAAAATACATTTGACCCTATTCCTGCATTACCTGCAATGAGATTTTGGGCATGTTAAGGATTTTAACTATTTTATGGCCAGCAGACTTTCCTTGACAACTCAGAAAGATCAATATTCCCTCTATGATTTGTATTTGCATCTGAGAGTACCAGAAATACTCAGGCTCCAGAGGCCTTTGTGCCAGCCAAGACAGGAGTTAGTGCAGTTGGGTGCCTCAGCTCATTCTCATCAACAGAAACAGAATTGTGACAGAAGAGAAGGAAACAAAAAGGCAGATTCCTGCTCTGGGCTGGAAGGCTGCCCTGGAGTCAGTCACATCTCCAGCCCAGAGCAGTGGAAGCAGAAGGTAACTGCAAGTGATGGATGTACAACAGGTACCTTGGTTTTATTGAGATCTCTCCTCAACAGAGGGATGGTCTCTGCAGATATTTCTGGTTGCTTGGAGCTTTCCCATATCTCTTCCTCCTTCAAAGCGACACATTGGACCATTTATCTACATATCCCTCAAAGGAAGCCTGACTAGGTTAAGCAGCAAGATACAAACATCCCTACAAGCACTGGATGGGTTGAGGAGGCACCTGGAGGACACAATTCCGAGCAGGAATAATCACAGTGAAGTCAACAAGCAACAGTTATCAATTGCATGTTCAAATATAATTGTGAGCTTCAGCTCTTTTTGACTGAAGAAGAGGGTTTTTTAGATACATATGTGCAAAAATATTCTTCCCCATCGCCTCCAATTCTGGGAGTTATTTTAAGCAGAGATCTCGATACTGAACCGGTCCTGTTCTGGGCCACGAAGCTGGGTGGAGCTGTAGCACCGCGTAACAATGTTATGTGTCCTTTCAGGCGTCTCCAATGCAATGCTAATGCAGTCAGTAACGCCCAGAAACAAGAACAGTCACTTACTACAGTCTTACATCAGCAGAATACGTAGTGATACCAGTTCTTCTAATTCAGCTGTGAAGCCCTCAGTGTGTCAGACACACCAAAGAAGCCCAAACACTGTTTCAGTTAAACCAGTCTGCTCAACGTACGGTGACTGTTGTGTTACTGTGCCGGGGGTGGAGCGGGATGGAGCCTCGGGCTACTCCGGGATGGAGCGGGATGGAGCCCCGGGCTGTGGAGGGATGGAGCGGGATGGAGCCCCGGGCTGTCCCGGGACACAGAGGGATGGAGCCCCGGGCTGTCCCGGGACACGGAGGGATGGAGCCCCGGGCTGTCCCGGGACACGGAGGGATGGAGCCCCGGGCTGTCCCGGGACACAGAGGGATGGAGCCCCGGGCTGTCCCGGGACACAGAGGGATGGAGCCCCGCGCTGCCTCGAGCAGTACCTTCTCCCCAGGTGGCCGCCCCGCCGGGCTCCGGTGGCCGCAGTCAGCATCTCCCGAGGGTTCCTCGTGGGTTTCCAGCCTGTCCCTGAGCTCGGGCGGGACGAGGCCGAGCAGCGCGGCCAGCTCGCGGTTGGGCCGCAGGTGGCGGAGCTCGAAGCGCTCCCTGCAGAGCGGGCAGGCGGGCTCGGCCCGGCCCGCGCCGTAGCGGCTGATGCAGCGCCGGCAGAAGCTGTGGCTGCAGCCCGCGATCCGCACCGGCTCCGAGAAGAACTGCAGGCAGAAGGAGCACCTCAGCTCCACGGCGGCCAGGAGCCGCTCCAGCTCGATGACAGCGGCCATGGCCCGGCCGCGCCGCAGCGGCCGCACAGTTTCGCTTTCCCCGGAGCCTCCTCCGGGACCGGGAGCGCCGGTTTGGGGCTGGCTGGGCTGGGCTGGGCTGGGCTGGGCTGGACTCTGCCCTGCCCTGTCTCCTCCTCTCCTCCGGTGTCAGCTCCGTCAGAGCTCCCGGCGCTCAGCCCGATGTCTGTCAGCGCTTCCTCTGCTGCGACTCGTTCCCAGAATTCGGGTTAACCGCGGGAAAGGGAATGTGATGCAGAGCTGTCCTGGGCCTGGCCTTGACTCGTACTGACTCTCCAAAAAAGTCCCTGTTATCGGCAGGGTTTCATTTTCACCGTGAATTTCCCGATTTTGTAGCAGTCCGCTGACCCGGCCGGGACAGCGAGGGGCACGGCACAGCCCAGCCCAGCCCAGCCCCGCCCGTGGCAATTTCGGGCCACTGGATGCACTGAACCCTTCTGAGGTCATCCTGGGCTACTCAGGTCATCTCAAAGTAACAATTAACACATATCAGACCAAACGAAGACAGCCCTTGTTCCTTGTACAGGTCAGAGGGTGCTTTCTATTGATTTCGGGAGCTGCAGGATTAGGCTGTTTAACAGATGTGCTGAACCAGCATGGGAACCAGAGTGAATCAGGCTGCGTGGGGAGAGCGGGAGCACAGGGAGGTTCATGGGAGCATATCAGCAGGCAAAACTGCTGCAGATTGCTCAGAGCTGGCTGATGAGCTGGCTGAGACAGGCAGAGCGATGATCCAACTCAATTCTTTTGCACTACTGGGGGGGGCTGGGGGAGAGAGAAGAATTAATCTCACTCATTCCTGCAAGAATTGGCACTTCCTCATTTCTGCAGAAGAGGAGAACTATTCTGAGTGTCTCAGACGGGCTGGCAACAGTCAGCAAAAGGTGGAAGCCTCATCAGAAACTTGGTCTGCAAGACTTCCTCTTGATTTGCAAACTAAGGCTATCTGGAAAGAATTAAATATCTGAATGATGTGCTGCTTGGTAGAACCAGACCTCAGAGTTGGCCTTGAGGAAACACTCGGTGCACTGTATCAGTCAGGGCAAGTGTCCATCAGTTCCTGCACAGAGTGGACACAAGGGGTACCTGATGAGGAGCCACTTACCCCCAGCACTGAGAACTGGTCCCCATTCACTGAGTGTACTCAAGTAAGTCACTGAAGACAACACTTTTAAAACTAGTTTCTGCCTTTCAATGCTTAGATTAATCAAGCTCATTAAGCTTCATCTGGTTTTAGGTGAGACAGATCAGCACATGTTCCTCCTGTACTCACGAGGTATTTGCTGGGGCACCATGTGGGGTTGTGCTTCGGAAAAATTTTGTCTTCACAAGTTGGATTTGCCCCTTACAAAAAAGCCAAACAGCAGAAAATGCTGAAAGCAAGGAGCTGGGAGTGATTCCATTAGAGTGGTTCCATCACAGCATCCTCCACAATTCAAACTTGACTTGTGTACTTTTATTGTGCCAGTGTAGAAGACACTCAACCCACTCTGCTGAAAACAACCCTGTCCCTGTGTGGGCAGGAGCTGCAGCCAGATGGGATGTAGCTGCCTGTGTCTGCTCCTCCCTGTGGACATCAGTGCTGGGAGATGACTCTGTCCAAGGCCTCAATCCACTCCTTCTGCTTCTCGTCGTTATCACACAAAAACACAAACTCTCTCCCTGGCGTGACCAGAATGATCCCTGGTTTCCTCTTCTTCACACGGATTCCCTTGGGCAGCTCAGGTCGTACCTCATATCCCTCATCCCTCCTTCCAATAAAAATCTGGCCCCGTGCAAACTCATCCTGGAAAGAGGGAAGCAGAAGATGGCCATTAACCAGGGGACAGCACAGCTCCAGCAGACACTGCTCTGTGTTTGACGTGGAATGGGATCTGGGGATGCATGGAGGGGACACTGATTTGGTGACAACAGCAGGAAACACAACAGAGGTTGTAGGTGGGGACCCAGCCTTACAGAGCTGGTGGGTGGGCATTCAGAAGAAGCAGAGAGACTGGGCAGTAACAGCTACTTTTAAAAGACTTGGACCTTCCTCACAGCCACTGGATGGGCCAGAGCTCCAAACAGCTCAGAGGCATCCACTTGCAAGGGAGATGGGCTCTGGAGGCTGAGCCTGCTCCAGTCTTGCACAAGCTCTGGAAGAACTGGATGAGAACAGACCCTTCCTCCCCACCCACTTCCCGAAGGGGATGTGGAACAGTAAAGAACACTCCTCTTACCAGTGGGTTTTTAAAGTACATCAGGTTCCTTTCTTGAGAATCCAGGCTGAACCAGCGTCCCTTAAAGGCCTCTTTGTGCTGCAAGGAGATGGTAGAAGTTCTTTGAAGACCAAGTCCCAGAGAGGAGTTTGGTCTATTCAGATCCCTGGAGTGCTTAAATGACTTGAAGCTTGAGTTCAGTTTCCTTCACCCCCATGACTGGTTCAGGTGAGCCACTGCTGTGCCCTCAGCCCTCCTCCCTGGGCTCAAACTACAGATCTGCATTCAGTGACAATCCCTTGGGCAGGGCAGGGAAGTTTGGTTCTACCAGTGATCAAATTAACAGGATTAAGTTGCAGAAAATGCACTGGAAGCTCTGCAGAGAACAATCCCTGGAGTTTGTGTGAGAAGAGTGTGCAATC
Organism: Lophotriccus pileatus; assembly: GCA_035583135.1. Classification (NCBI taxonomy): domain Eukaryota; kingdom Metazoa; phylum Chordata; class Aves; order Passeriformes; family Tyrannidae; genus Lophotriccus; species Lophotriccus pileatus. The sequence goes on from JAWWES010000042.1 coordinate 3,694,197, forward strand.
AACAGTTTGGTCAGGGGGTTGCACCTAGAATTTCGGGGTGCACAATACTGGGGTTTGTCTAAAAGCACTAATTCCAGGCACTACACTTACCTGACCATTCCTGAGCTATTCACTGCTCTGGGCTGAACTGAAGAGGCCCCTTCTAGGGCTCACTTCAGTCTGAGCAGAATTGAGGCCTCAGGAGGAAAACACAACCTTTCATGCTGTGTGCAAGCACCTGCAGAAGAGGTGGTGGGACACAGGCACGAGCTGGACCAAACCCCAGCACATTCAGTATCAGCACTGCACCCCTGAGCCTTATAATGGGACTTTGGCTCACGGCTCGCTCAGAGGAGAGCAAGGCCACAAGTGGCCGTGTTCAAACAGGACCTCAGAGCTTTATCTCCTCCTTCAGCAGTGCCCCAAACCTCACTCTCCTCTTCCAAGGAGTACTGGCCCAAATACTTTCCCCCAATAACCCACACCAAACCACTGGCTTCAGTGTGGAGAAATGTTCTCAATGGCACTTTGCTGCTCTAAGCAGATGTGACTGTAAGTGAAACAGAGAAGTAGGGGGGTCAGCATGTGATGTTCTGTTCTAGCAGGAGCTGCACTTGGCACACACAGCAATCCATGGGGTGTTGTGTAACAGCACTTTGCCTGTCCCACTGTCAGCTAATCCATCTTCCTTACTCTTCAAGGATTCTTCTTCCCGATCTCATTTTCCACACAAAACAAAGCATGATCCAAAGAAGATGACAGGCTTGAATATAAAGTTTTTCATCGACCCAGGAAGCAGACAGACACTGAGCAAGCCCTGTACTAGGCAACATCACAGAATGACCAAATATTCTCTACCTGGAATGATCCTGTTTGTGTGCTGCCAAGTGTGCACTTACTTTTGGTCCTGTTTTCTCCATATATCCTTCTTTGACAAAATTTCTTGTGATCCTGGGTATGAGCTAGGAGAATACAAACACAAAAAAGTCTGTGTCTGTCCCAGCCAAAACCAGCACATTATGTCTCATTCTAGCTTGATTTCTGCTCTGTTTCTGTCAGAGTTATTCACCATCAATAGTGGCTTTTGGGGTCGGGGTTTTTTTTGGCTGCTCTGTAAAGGGAAGTCTGAAGTAAAAAGGAACATAACACTTTTGAAAGACTGCACTTTATAAGGATCACATGGAGACTTTTAGCCCTTAAATGTTGACTGAGCTTTGGCATGTTATCCACTGTGGCCCTTCCTTCTACCTCTCCAGTCCCTTCCCAAGACCCAAGTGCTGCTCTTTGAGCACCTGACCCTGGCAGAAGAAGTGAGAGCGTGCTTTCCCATGCTGTGTTTGCCCAGCCTGCTTGGAGCCCTGCTCAGCTCTCACCTCGTGCTCAGGGACCTTTGGGAAGGCTGTTCTGAGGTAATGGTAACGCGCTGCCCGAATGGCATTGAACCAGTCCACGATCTCCTGGGGAAAACAGAATAGAACCACAGAACTGCTTAAAACCATGAGGCAGTTACCTTCAGAGATTTACATCAGTGCACCACTGGAGCCTTAAGATCATCCAGGGTGTCAAGTTGAATACGTGCCCCAAGAGAAGAAGAGCAAAGCGCTACAGGTACTACTGTCAAATTCTGCCATTTTCTATCTTCTACAAGTCTTAGTGACCTCAATAAAACCAGATCCTGCAGAAACAGGCTATCTCTTCCAAAACACAGATCCAACACCTAAGCAGCTTGCTTATTCCAGCATCTCCAGGATATTCACCTTTCCACTTTCGTGATAGACAAACAGGTTCCTTGTTTGCCCGTCGGTGCTGTAGGTGATCTGCAGCCCGTGGGCATGTCCTATTTTCCTTCCCTGGAACATTGCATTCAGAGTCTCCACGCTGATAATGGCCTTGGGACCTGTGCACTGTGGAATGAAAAGCATCACTGTATTAAAGTGCTCTCAGGGAAGGCAATGCAGGCCAGATCAGCTGTATGAGGACCAGATCCCTGGTGAAGAGAAAGGAGACATCCTGAAATATCTCAATATTGGACACACCTGAAACATAAAGCCTTAATTACCTGCAACATAAAATGGCTTACAAAGAGCGATTCCCTTCCCCTGACAAATGCTGGGTCACTCTTTGAGGGATGTGTGTGCATTGCAAGGGCTGGGTCTGTCTCCAGCCTTGTACTGGAGAACAGTTTGCTCTAGTCCCTTACAGAAGGGACACATGTTGAGGCTGATGCTGCAGGAGCTGGTGACAGAATATTTTGGTCCTGTGAGAGGTAACAGCTGCTAACAGACATCTTTGTCTTGCTGTTCAACTGCCAGCATCCATTTCCTTTGTTCACCAAGCAAAAGGAGGCTGCAAGGTTGAGATAAGGGATGAGGAAAGGGGCTAAATCCAAAAGATACCACGTATGTTAATGGGGAAACATTTGGACTCCTGCAAGCACAGGCTGTCCTGGCTGCAAAACTAGAGACAAAGTTATTTATGCTGGTTTTTGCCTGCAAAGAGCAGGGTCTGAGGGTGGATGTTGACCTGCTACTCTGGCTCAGGAACTCACTTCTTTGCCGTAGTACTTCATCACCCCTTCCCTTGCTGACAGGAGAAATTTCCTCTTGTGGAACTGTCTGCGTCCCTGCCCAAGCTTCCAGAGGAATCCTTCACGGTTCCCTGCAGAGCAGACCAAGAGAAGTGTCAGAGAAGGGTGACACAAGAACAAGACTGTTTAGCTAAAGGTGACATAGCACAGTTTCAAGTCTCTTCTCCATCTGAGAATTTTGACCTCATACGAAAAAATCAGTGGAGAACTAGAGAACTGTAAGATCTGAATATACCTTGCACTTGTCTAAGTGCCTTTTCTTAGGAGCCGCTTCTCAAAGTCAGACCTAGAGCAATGACTGCACATCCAGCAGTTCAAATGTGCCAAGCCAACCTTGGAGTTGTGAACAGAACACTGTGCTGTAGGGCTGACACCTTCTCCCTGACAATCCTTTTACCTGCAGAACAAGCGTCTTGGCAGACTCGGGTGGCAACGAATTCCTCACGCTCATATTTAGCTCTAATCCACTGCTCTCTTAAAACCCTGAAAGAGAAAAACATGGATAAAGCTGATCTGCCTCTATTTTCACCAGCCAGCCAGAGAGACCTGCAGAGGGGAGCAGTAGTTCAGCAGCTGTGAAGGTCTGACAGTGAACAACCACCAGCTTACGTGCAGTCACCGGAGTGGGGGATGTAATAGTAGGGAGGGACGTTGGCCTCATATTTAGCTTTGGCACTGAGGTTCCCGTGGTTCTTCATAAACTGAAATACAAAAGAAGTTACCGTCAGGTGTGCAGCCACAAATCAATACCATTCAGGAACCTGTATCAAGGACAGCATTGTGCTTTTGCTGAGTAACTCTCAGTGTGTCTCTACATACATTTATAAGTTCCCTCTAGCACTGGAGTTGGCAAATTGCAGGTGGCTGAGCCTCCTTCTGAGTATTTACAGTTCTGGACCAAAAGGAAGGAATACAAGACTGTGGTTGTCGATTAAAAGAACAAAAGAAAATCAGGAGAGAATTTATTTCTGATCTCCCTATTCCTTCATTTCCTCCCAGACATTAATTATGATTATATTATATATGTTGCTTTCTGAATAGAATACCTGGAAATACCTGTGGGCTTCTGAACCACAGTGAGAGGTTACTGTGTATATAAAAATACACACCAGACTGTTAGAAACACAGTCACCTATCAGTGCAATTGATTGAGCAGGTCACAAAAAAATCCCTGAAGTGACCCAAGGGGTTAACCTGGTTCTGTGTAGCTTTGTTCCCTTGTCCATGGTGGGTGACACAGGCATTAGGAGGTAGAGGAGGTTATGACGAAATGTGGAGAAAAATAAGTGAATTATTGCTTTTTCCTCTGTACCTCTATAAGATCATTCTCCCAGAAGTCCAGCACAAGGGATTTGACTCTGGTGATGCCAGGAAGGTTGCGATGGATTCCAGAGCAATTCATACAAACAAGTATTCCAAGTTTGTAAGAAGCCCACTCTGGACCTAGATACAAACAGAGAGAATGAACTAATACATGGGCACAGCCACTGGCAAATCTTCACATGTAATAAATACATCAAATCCCACCCCACTGTTTATGGCTGTCACTTCACTGTGTTCAGGGGAACAGCACCTGCTTTCCACAGTGAACAATGTGCATTTGTAGGTTCTTTTACTGACTGTTTGCTTTAAAAATGAATGATTCTGCAGGCAGGTGAGTGGTGATGGAAAAGCTCAGCGAATTATCAGTCCTGCATGAAAAGCTGCTGTTGCTGAAGTAACAATGGAAGGATGTTGTGGGCAGTGAGTACTACCGAGAGCACAACCCAGTACAACCGCCTGCAGCGAGGAGTTGTGTCCAGTGACCACCTCCTGCTCTCGCCTGCTGCTGCATCCCCGGAGTGGCCTCGACAGGTGCATCGCTGCTCTGGAGAGACCATTTGGTCTGCACCACCCTCCACTTCTCCCTTATCACACCGAACACAAGCTCCTTGTCGCCTTCCTTCCAGCGACAGTTGGCTCCCCGTGACCCGCCCGCGGGCTCCGCAGGGGCTCCTCGCTGCCTTCCTCTGCCCCAACCCCCGAGCAGTGACACCCCCCGGGCTGGAAACCCACCCCACGCTCCCTCCTCCTCCTCCTCCTCCTCCCGTGCCTGTCCAACAGGTAACCCGGGGAGGCGGCCGGTGCTGAGGCCGCTCCCTGACCCCGCTGCCCTCCCCTCGCTCCGTGTCCCCCCGGGGCAGAGCCCACGCGAACAGCCCCGCACGACCCTCCCGCTCGCTCCCCGCGGGACACGGAGCGGCCGGAGCGGCCGGAGCCTGGGGCCGGGCCGGGCCGCGCTGAGGGGCGGCGGGACCCTGAGCGCCGCTGCGCCCTCAGCGCCGGGCGCGGCCCCGTACCTGGCTGGCCGCAGTCGGCGCAGCGGTCATTGCCGGCGCCCTTCGCCCTCTGCAGCTCCCGCAGCAGCGCCTTGCTGCGGTCGTGCTCCATCTCCGGCCGGGGCCGGCGCGGAGCGCTGAGGGAAAAGCGGAACCGGCGCGGCCCCGGCCCGTCCTGCCCCACAGCCCCGGCCCGGCGGGGCCGCCCCCTGCAGGGGGACCCGCGGGAGACACCTCCGCACCCGGACCGGCCCCGTGCCCGTCCCGCCTCCGCGAACCGCCCAGGAGTTCTCACACAGCTCAACGCGGAGCATCCCAGCACTACCGAAAATCCCATTTCCTACTGAAACTCTTCCTCTTCCACGTTAAAGCCAATGCCAAGAAGGCTGTGACTCAGCACTCGCTTTAACCAAGAGAAAAACCTGAGGGAAAGATGTTCAAGATTAATTAATTCAGACGTAGATGAAGAGGTGTCCAAATATTTTTTCATTTCACTAGTTTCAGGCTAAAATTAATTTGCATTGCTAATTTGCATTGCTAGAGTACACTGCAATACGTGATGCCTCTTCAGCGACGTTTATGTACAATCTTGTAAAAACTGTCATTTTGTAGCTGACTAAATACTGCATGTGTTAGCAGCTGACAGTGCTGACACATTACACACTAAATACTACAGGTGTTATCAGTTGAAAGTTCTGACATTGTTTTTTTCCCATCTTTTAGGTGCTAAGTAGCACTGCACCTTTTATTAGTTTGTAACTATTGTGAAGTTGAGAAACAAACAGCTGCAGAGTATCTGAAAAGTTGAGTTGTTCAACCACCTGCACAGAGTCTCTTTTCAGCACTTACCCTTTAGGAACTGGTGTGTATTGGAATATAAATGGATTTCATTTTCCCCAGGTTCTTGCAAGCCATGCACCAGTTTCTGTGCTGTCCTTACAACTCCTGTGGAATAAAAGAAAGAATCTACGTGACTTGCAAGGTGGTTATTTATACTATCTCTTACAAAGACTGAGGTAGTCTGCTTTTTGTCTCTGTTACTCGTAGGCTGGTAAATATTGTCCCCCTCATTTACATTCTGGAAAGCAAGATTGGAGTGATAGTAAAGGGAAAGACAAGCTTGGAACTTGACTGAGATTTCAACAAGAGCAACGGGGGTTATTGGTTTTCTGGGTTTTTTTCAGTTGCTGAACATCTACTAATAACTGCTGCTTAAAGGGGGCAGTCATTGTGAAACTCCAGGGTCCTTTTACTTCTGGTTTCATCGAATTCCACCCAAGACACACAAGGGAGCTCGAGGGGCAGCAGATAAAGGACTAAGCAGGGCCCAAACTGTTGCAGGAAACTCTTTGAATCAAAGGCAGGCGAATTCCACAGTACTAGGATGGAGCTTCCAAGCAGAGTTAATCAAAACCAGCCCCAGGGCCCTTTTCCTCGAGCCCATCCCTCCTGGAAACTCGCTTTACTCCAGCATACAAAAGATGCTCATACCTGATGCATCAAAATCCAAAGCTGGTAATTTATCAGAACTCAAATAAATCATTACGTGCAGATTCTCTTCACTCAGAGTAGCTCGAGGTGAGTTGATGTGGTGAGGATCTGATCAAGAAGTGAAATGCCTGAATTCCACCTCACCTTTTGGACACCACAGGAGATTCTGCAAACAACTTCCTAAGGCAGTTATTAGAACCAGGGAGTTGACTTCAAAAGGAGGTAAATTGTCTCCCACTGCTTTCTAATTTGGGTCTTTCCAATTACCCATAAATTTCCTAAAATAATAATACCTTACAGGACCTGTTTCCAATTTATTTCTGTCCCCAGTGTAATCTAGTTAGAGTGCCTTTATAAAGCAGAGAACAGAGTTGCTTTATTATTAGAAAAAAAGTGTATTTATTTATTTTTACAAAAATGTACAGGAGGAGCACAGACCATTGATGCAACAAATCATCGACCCATTAAGATTTTAACAGCACCCACTTTAACTTTTGGCTAATTCTGAACTGTGGAAAGAGTAAACTCCAAAGATTACCGACAATGTGGAAGCTTAAAATAATTTACTGTTTTCATAAATATTTCTTAGCCCTGAACATCTTTAAGGCATGAAAAAATATAAGATGAGGAGAGAATGTACTAGGAAATGGCCTTCCTCATTATTACAGAGACACTGAGGTAAGTGGAGCAGCACTGCATGGCAGGATCTGACTCAGTTTGAGGAACAGGAACAGTCCAACTGCAATATAAAGGCAGAAAAGTACATGGCTGAACTAAGTCCAGTTTTAAAACCCTCTACAAATCATCTCTATGGACTGACAACATTTTAGAAATCTTACTTTTCATCCAACAGAAACATCCAAAGCTGTAGCAAAGTCTCACGAATTTATTGCCGTACAAAACCAGAATCAATCGAAACAATCAGGCTGAAATCTTGTCAAATACAAAAAGAAGCATAAAAATAGAACACGGTATATAAGCCTAGAAGTAGTTAAATATTCCTGAACCCACAGTCACGCTGGAATAATTGTTATTTACAAAATCTTGCCTAAATCTCTGAGACCACCTGGCGCTACAGCAATAACTTCTCAACCTTTTTAGACTAACATGCAGATGTGAGGCTGTAAACGATGAGAGGAATGTAAACAAACACATGTACATCGAGGCACTGAGTGCTCTGCCAGGGCCCTGTTCCCTGGGCTTGTTGTGAGGAGTTGGGTTTAGAAGACTCGTTGCATCCTCTCCTGCCCCCTCCCACTTCACTCCTGCTCAGAAACAAAGTTCTCTGAACCAAAGGGTCTCCTTTGCTGTGGAAGTTGTGTCAGTTGGCTGCTACAAAAGGACTCCCTGCTGTCTGACACCCAGACTGAAGGAGTCCCCAGGGAACAGTCGGTGCATTTCATATGATAAATGCACTTCTTGGACCAGCACCAAACAGATCCACATTTCAGCCGTGGAGAGCAATACCATGACAATAGATATATACATTATTTTTAAATACTTATAAAAATTTCATATACAAATGGCTCTGAATATACAATAATGTAGTAAAAAAGATTTAAAAAAAAATTAATCAAAATATGGTGAGAATACCACCATTAGGCACAAAGTATTTCTGGCATTAGGAATTCTATGGGAAGTCCAAAGACAGGCCATTTATCATTTGTCTGGGTATTTCGAGATGAATCCCTTCCAGATAATGCAAGAACCTATAGAAAAAAAAAGAAAAAAGAAAAGCAAAAGTGATTGTAAGGGAACAAAGTTTATTTCTGAATGAGGCAACACCTCTATTATTTTTTGAGACAAATGCCCACTTTCTTGTCTGGAATTGACAGAATATTTTATTAAAATCCTTAAGTACCTTGAACACTGAAATGTAGCAAGGTTTAGGAAAACCAGAACTTACCTTCTTTTAGTCTTCCCTTGCTCTTTAAGCTTCTCAGACCTGCAGATGCTGCGCAGTGTAGGGAGGTACTCCAGGATGCTGGCCTGCTTGTTCCCCAGGTTTAAGGGGCTTCTGGAAAACAAAGTTCTGATGACATCAAGCCTCTTGTGTGCCTTCTGGTGAACGCTGAAACAGAGAACAAAGCTTTGTTGTTCCTTGCTCAAGAACTTACAGCCCTGATTTTGTTTCTTTAGAATCAATTCCACTGGTTTAAAACTCCGTTAAACACACTGATGTCCAAAGCTGCATCCCAAAGGATGGGATGCCTGCAGCTCCTGACTGTGTGCTGCTTGGAATTTTGTTAGGTCTTCATCAGGCAACACCTACCAGCACATCTAACCCAGGTTCAACAGGAGCAGGCACTGGATGACAGATCTGCATGGCCAGCACTTGCAGAATCCATTGTAGCACATCTGCCTCTCTTGGAAAAGCCATTCCTTTAGGGTTTTGTTATTCTTTTGGGGGTGGTGTTTGTCCATTTTTAAAGTAAATAGGCTGAGGCTACCATTTCTGAACAACATTATAGTCAGGCTATTCAAACAAGAAAAGTCACTTTTTGCAGATTAATTTAAGCTTATAAACCATATTCCAGTGTTTTGAGACACTCTGACAACAGCCATATAACTGCATACACATCCAATCTGAGACAGTCCTGCTCCCTGTGGAATGCTTTTCTTGACACAGAACTGCATTATATTCCAGGAATATCAGCAAAGCCTTACCTTGAATCAGCTGACTGACTGAAGGACACACCATTCCTTGTGTTTGAGATATGCAGAGTAAGTCCCTCCAGCTGATCATTTCGAGGTGTTTTCCTGGTACTCCAGAAGGATTCCAAGTTTTGTGAAATATTAACAGCACACTGGTGAAAACTGAGTGCTTCAATAGCTGCCTTTACTTCACTGGAGCTCTGGGAACCCCACCAATCAGTATTTTCTATACTGAATTCATCACAAAGACCATTTCTGATTTTGGCATTTGTCCAGTGAAATTCGTCATCTCTGGAAAACTCCAGTGGTTCCTTGGTGTTGGTGCTCACACAGCAATCCAGGAAAGACATGTTTTCCACAAACTCAGTCAGTGAACTCAGACACTGAAAAACAAGAGCAGACCTTTTGTCATTGGCTGGCGTTTTGGTTTGAACTCCTTTTTCTTCTCTATTCACCAACAATTTTGATTCCTTTTTATTCATTTCAGCACATGATGAAGGACCATCCAGTGGCAAAGTTATGAATTCAGACGAATAGTTCAGTTCAGTATCAAACAAGTCACTGTCATCCAATGTATCAAGCCTTTTTTTCTGAGCCATTGTCTTCTTAGACCTTTTTCCAGGGCTACTCTTCCCAGAGCAACTACTGTTGGTGGACCTGCTTTTTGAAGAGACTGTGGTAGTCCTTTCAAGTGCAGACTTAGAGGCTTCAGACTGGTTTGAAAGCACTTGCACGGGTAAGGGAAGGAGAAGTTCAAGATTACTGTATATAAAATCCACTTGCTTCATCTGGAATTCCGTGAGAAGCTGCACTAATTTATTCCATTCCTCCATGGTTGTGATTTTGTGCTGTAAAATAATAACCGTGAAAGATTTATTAATGTGTTAAAAAACCATTTTTTTTAATAAAAATATTATTACAGAAAATCTCACACTCCTGGCTTTGTGTTTATGAGGTGAGGGACTGTGTTTTGTTGGCAGGAGGCTGCCCCAGCTCAGATTTTGCTCAGTAACACAGAACCTTCTGAATTCTACAACAAACCTCTGCAGATTTGCTTCCAAGAGGCCACTGTTCCTAGTGCTGGTTACACTCAATTATCTGGAATCATCCAAAGTATTAACTCCAAAAATACCTTAAGAAATGTAAACAAGTTTTCTGAAGGCAACAGGATGTTCTGAAGGCCAAGCAACGTCTCTACACAGCCTGTGTCACATTTTGGAGGCTCCTGAAGACGTGCATCAGCACCTGGAGAAGAATCCACCTTGGAATCATCACGTTGGGAATGAATTGCATCATCTGCTTCACTTGTCTCCTCTCCTCCTGCACAACGATAACAGGATTTACTTGAAAAGAAACAACTGCACCATGAAATCGATTTTTCACCTCTTTGCCTCAGCTCCTTTTGTGAAGGAAACTGTAACTGTGAGCTCTTGCTGAGGTTCTGGACAAATGCAGGGACTGAAGGAGTCACTCCCACCCCAATTCCTTGCTGGCAGCGACACCGACCTGCCTGACCTCCCTGCTTTGCAAGTCACCTTTGAAGAGGGTTGTGCCTCACAAGGCCCTTCCTATTGGTCACTCACAGCCCCAAAACTGTTGAGGATTCTCCACCTGAATCCTTTGGGATCAAGTTCTTACTCATAAAACACCCAACTCCCCCCAACCCAAATATTTAGGAGTCCTCCGGGAAGTTACCATTTATTCATATGTGCCTAAGGATGGTATGATTTAATCAAATTCCTGTTTAGATGGAGATTTTTTTAAAGATTAAATCAAATCAACCTACCATGATGTGCCAGACGTTTCTCCTTCAAGCATCCTCCTCCACTTCTAACCCAGAATTGCAAGTAGAGAACACATTTCCTGATGTCACAGTTATTTGTGGTCACCAGAGCAGCCAAGTCCTTCCCCTCTGTCCGTAGGTTCTCAGCCAGGCACAGGGTCTGCAGGTAACTCGTGGCATTTACCTGGACAAGGGTCAGACACAGAGCACTGAAACAACTGCCAGTCCCACTGCAGAGTCACACAGCAGCAAATCACCCATCCATAAACCCCATGAACAGCCTTCTGATGGAACAGGCACATGAGAAATACATAAACTACACCAATATTTAAACTGCAAACTGAAATCAGCTGACAGTTACTTGCTTAGGCTGCACCTGCATTCCCAAACACACTTACCAAGGAAGGGGTTCTGAAGTTGATCTCTTCAAAACAGCCATCAAACATTAAGCTGAAAGTTGGATCTGTATAAAGAGATGGCAGGGAACTGTCATGACATTACATTCCAAACTAGTTATTTTCTTTATCTATTACAGCAGACAGTATCTTTATTCAAACACTAAAATCCCTGCCTTTAATTTTGCATTTAAGAGCTGTATTCAACCATCACCACTTAAACCAACTTATTAAGAGGCTCTTCTGTCTGCAAAGGCCAATCACTGTCACAAACACTACTCACCATTGGTGGTCAGAATTACAGGTCTCTTGGCAGTTGCCATGAAGGTCTTTATTGCACTTAGAAATCCTGCATCTTCATCAAATATTATATCCACCTACAGACAACAAGTGCAAAACACCAACAGTTGGAACAACAGGTACAGGCTGTGAATGCAGTCAGAGTGCATTTCATGTGAATTTTACCTCTTCAAATAGAATGAGGGACGTTGCACTTTTCCTGTTGTGTTCTCCTCCCTCTTCCTTGCTTATTGACTTAATTTGAGCATCTTTCTTCTCCTCAAGTGAATTCTGAGTATTTCCTGCAGATGGATGTACAACTGAGCAGGAATGAGGACTGAAACTGTTTAAAATGCATTCCAGGTTCAAACCCCATCCCCCAAGTACAAACTGCCTAAGAAAATCTACTCTGTTCTGCACACAGCTGCACACACAGTGTGGCATTTCCACTTCCAAAGGCAACTAATGATTAAACAGGGATACCCACCTCTATTTTTTTCCTCAGCTGTTACTTCCCCCTCATTTCCTTTACGTTTGGAAGAGATTTTGAAGTAGTTTGCAAGAGTTTTGGGGGTCAAGTTTCGTTTTAAACCAGCTCCTTTTGGTGACAGTGGTGGTTTTCTTGGTGAAATAACTTTCTTCGGAGAATACATTTTTTCTGCAAGGCAAGTTTTATATTAAACTTCAGCTGGAAATATAATGTCAAACTGACATTGCTCAGGCAAATTTAAAGCAAGCCTCATTTTTTTTTAGGTAGTACAGGGCAGGTTTACTGGGCTGATTTCTGCTCATTTTCCTTTCTCTTGCTATAGGGAATGCTTTCTGTCCAACTTTTAAGTGCCACAGCCCTTACTCCACCACTACAGAAATAAGATAATCAAGAGCCAGTATTTTGATGAAGTCATTATTTAATTTGGTGGTTAGCTGTGTTAGCCAACAGAGCATTTCTTACTATTATGGCCAGATAAGCTAAAATTTGTTACCTTTTTTAAAACACCTGATGTCTAAAATGTGTTTTGGGAACTCAGTTCCTAACACCCTCCTCCCCCTGTAAAACCCTCCATTTCAAAACTCCAACCAAACAAAATAATCCAGAAAAAAACCCTTAAACTTACTTGGTGACTTGGCAGTGCTACAGCTGTTGAAAAAGCAAGGCTTGTGTGCATTGACCCCTTTTTTGTCCACCTGATGAGACTGAGTAGCTTCCCTCAGCTGGGACAGGATCTGTCTGCCACTGCGCTGGCACGAGGCATTGACCTCAAAGATCTGCAGTGGGATGGAATTTAAGACATAAAACCGCCCTTGTAGACATCCTGCATTACAAATGCTTCTGTGCCACTAGTTATTAACAAGAAAAAAGCTCTGAGGAGAGGACTGCACCAACCTTGAAGCCAAGCTCCTGAGCACAGGCATACACTGCAGCAGTTTTCCCCACTCCTGGAGGGCCAGTTATCAGAACCGTGTTGCAAAGGCTTGTCTCTTCCTCAATATCAGATTTATCTTTGAAGTCAAGGCTGCTCAAAGAATCTGTAGAATTATTTAAAAGAGAAGAAAGGATTCATGGTGGTTTTTTGCCAACTTTTAACAAAAGAGGAGCTGCATTATTTTTAATTCTATCAGCACCTTCATGCTCTTTGTCCTCTTTTTCCCCTTTCTGGTTTCTTTTTTCTTCCAAATCAGCTCTTTTTTTCCATTCTTTTAACCAACTATAAAAGGAGGGAACAGAACAAAAAATAAGAATTACTGCTGAAGAAAACAAATGAAATTAAGATGGAATAGAACACAAAACTAAGGGACATCAGCCTCTTGTCATCCCTCATAAACTTATCAAGTCCTTTCAGATTTCAAAAAAACACTGTTCAGGATTTGCTTAATTCTTTTGTACAAAAGGATTCCTTCTCCATCCTCCATCCAGGCTGGTTGGTGTAAAAACAAGTCACTTGGTGACCTACTTAGTCAGATGGATCTTTAAATCCTGCATAAATTTTTGGATGCAAACCCAACCCAAGGCCACAAACACCCCCTCTGTGAATGACTCCGTGTGGGTCATTCAAGTTAAATAACTGACTCTGCATCTTTGAGCACAATCAAATAGCAGCATGTTTGGAGTTATTTTAAGACTGGATCCATGTTCCCACTTCTGACCTGTGGAGCTTTTCAATTTCCTTCTTGTTCCCTACGAGTTCACTGGAATCCTGAGGCTGGTATTTTTCAGTCCAGAGCATGTCTTCAACACCTACAGAAAGAACATTACCCATTTTTATATATGCAAAATAGTTGATCAAGCCCGGAATACTAAGACTAGGCAGGATTTTTGCATCACAGTGGCAAGGTGACATAATCACAGATACACCACACTCCCTCAGTGCTCAGAGAATTAAAATGAGGCAGGAAATGCAGTTACCTGAAAGTGCACTTGGCTCTGATAAACATCCAGCGTCTTCTGCTTTCTGGGTCTTGCTTTTCCCCAGATGTGTGGTTTGTCCTGCCTCTGCCTGGTTTTCCCCAGACCCAGGAGAAATAAAGGTCCTGGAATCTCTTGATGTGACTTCAGTCTCTGTACCTCCAATTTGTTTCCTTCTTTTTGATTTGCGATCTTCTGTTTCTTTCCTTTTCCTCTTCGTTTCCTTCCTGTTGTCAGGGTGCTTCTGATCTGCCTCAGAATTTGCAGTCCCATCTCTGCTTTCTAAGGAAGAAAAAGTGACATCTTTATAAAATGTCAGGCTCTGTCATTATAGTACAACTGTTTGTTTAAACTGTGTTTGCAGAGTTTGGTCAAAACGGCCTAAAACGTGAGGACCAATTGATTTCCCCCAACAGCATTTTCCTTCAGTGAGGTATTTCTGGAAATTCCAAGCTGGTTTTATTTATGCCAGAGAAATTGTTTTTTCCCCTACCCAGATTACCAACCTTGCAGACTGTTTTCCAAACCCAAGCGCTCCGTTTGCTTCCTCAGAAACCTGCGGAAGTATTTTTTCACAGGAAACTGAGAATTGGAAGACAGGATCTCGTCCAGTAAATCCTTCTTGAGGGTGTCAGGGAAAACTGGTCTGTGGCCTGAAAGCTGCAACACACACACATGCACAAAATGACCCAAAAATGTTACACAGAAGGGCAGTTTTGCTTAATTTAAACTGGTAATCTTGTTAAAGCCAGAGATTAACAAAAACTGAAGTTAAGAACTGTTGAGAATATTAAGATGCAAAATGAAGAACTCGCACACCGGGGAATGAGAGAGACATTAAAATATTCCAGGACTGGAACAGATTCAAATTACAGGATTTTTTTAAAAAACAGAAGTCCAAACAAGTACCAAAACAATTGAAATTTTGAAGAACTAACCCCAGGTGCAGAACAATTGCCAGGTGGTTTGGAATTCACAGTGGAAAATTCACCAAGGGAGAGAGCGACTCTTGTGACGTCGGTGACCTCAGTACTCAGCTCTCTGAGCTTGGTTAGCAGAGGACACGAAGGCGGCTGCAACTTCCACACTGGATAACCTACAAAAGAACCCCCACCAAGGACAAAATGATACCAGTAAAATTCTATTCTAGAGGAAAGAAGCGAGCTGTTGTTCTCTCTTTTTTTTTAAGTGTTTTGCCTCTATCAGGAGGAAATGGTTTGTGCCCCAGTCAGTCACAGTCTTTATTCTCCAAACTGGAACTTGACAGGCCAATTTTTTTGATCAAACATTCAGAATTTTGCATCCTCACCCATACATGTTTAGACTACTTTAGCACCAATTTAATCTGTACATTCTGAATTCAAAACCGTCTCACTGGAAACTTCCAAGTCTTGTTTTCTTACTGGGACACAAAATAAGAGGAAACTCCCAGCTATTCCAGTCATAAGCTGTTCAATTTTTATCTGTTCTGCACAAATTTACTAGAAATTAAACCCAAACAAAAGCTTACAGTCATCCTTCTGCTGCACGTGGACAACAGTCTTAAAACAGGAACTCGCAAGAGAATAAGCTTCCATTGCTGCTGCTTTCTTTGCAATCTGCCTTTTCAGTGACTCTGGCAAGCCACTCATCAGGAATTCACGTTTTGCTCTGAACTGATCATCATCCTGAGAGTTTTCAGATGCATCTTGGCTTTAATGAAAATAGAATGGAAAAAACCCACCAGAATCATTAGAACTACCAGCTATGCAAGGCTGAATTTAGTCACATTCTCTTCTACACCAGTTAGAAACACTCTGGGAGAACTGCTAAAATTAATTTCCATGGAGTAAGTTTATATTTATTTTTAAATATTGTGTCAGAGATTTTAATTTGAAAAACATCTGTTTGGTTGTGTATTTTTATATGCAATTTGTGATTTCTTTTTAAATCACTCATCAACTACATTTTCAACCCTCTAAAAATGGAACAACAACGGTCAAGGAACTCTACAAAAAGCTCCTGAAGTTTTGCAAGCAGATGAACATGTTGATCAGTATAAAACCCATGAACATTTATATCACATTTCAATAAGTGTATTTAAATTTGTAAAATGAGAGAATGTTAAAGCAACCTTGAAATCTGTTTTGGTTCTTAAGCAAAGTGCAATCCTGTGAACTGACCTGCTCTCATCAAAGATCACGATGGGTTCACCTGCAGAGTTCTGAGCACTCCTGCCCAGACAGGAAGGTGGATACCCCAGTTTGCCTTTCAAAAGGAGAACACATGATTAGATGAACACTGATGGAGGATTCTGACCTTGCCTCTCTGCTCACTGCCTGCATGTTCCATTCTACAACACTAGGAAATCTCCTTAAGGGAAAGCTGGGTATTTGATAATGAATTAAAATTCATTATAGACCTATTACTAATTATTTCATCACTATAGATTTTATTTTCTGTAACATTAGGGGAAACAAACCATTAATTAGAAGGCAACAGAACATGGTGTGCTATTGACAGTTTTCCAAACACAGTTTTGCCTGAATGAAGATAAATCAAAGCAACACATGTAAATAACCTCAGCACTGTTAACTCATACAAAAAGGAATTGGAATTCCTTGTGTATTGGAATACTGTACAAAAAAAAAATCAGAGGAAAATAGGAATGCACTGCAAAGGCAGCTTTATAAAACAAAGCTACAATAGTCAATAACTGTAATAAAAACAAACACATTCAGTAAAACCCAATTACCATTTGAGTTCTTCACAACCTTCAAGTTTATAGATTTCTTCCCCAAAACATCATTCAAGCTCCGAAGTTTCTTTGGCTTCACACTCTGCTCTGTAGTAGTGACACTACTCACACTGGAGTCTAAAATTATTACTGATTCCTAGAGGAAAAAAAAAAAACAAAATAAGAAAGGAAACACAACCTGCCCTTCTTAATTAACAGCACATTGCACAGGTATCTCCCTTACTTGATTCTTTACAAGAAATGCTTGCAAGCCAAGGCTCATTTTTGGTGCTTAAGTGAGAACCAAATACATCAGGATAATTCTTGCCCTACAAAACAAAGCCTTACATCACTGTCCTGTGACTTTTTCCTCTCAGCAAGGGCTCGCTGGCGAGACGAGCGTCTCACAGGAGCTGGGGATTCTTCATGACCCCTGGATCTGTTCTGCTGGATAGCCTTGGCTTTCTCAACCAGCTGCTTTGCTTTGGATCTGGTTTTAGAAGCAGAGTTTGTCTGTTAACAAAGAACAGGAAAACAAAAGGAGCAGTTAATAACAGTATCTTTGCTAAGTATTTAGCAGATGAATGGAATTTTTCATGTTCACAAAAGTGTGTCACTTTAATGAAACACCACCGGTACCAAAAAGGAAATCACTGAAAGGAGAAGCAAACCAAGGTGATATCAAGTTTTCAGAGGGGAGTGAGAGCTCTCCAAGAGCCCTTTGTCCACAGAACACCTGAAATATGAGCAGTGACGTTCTTCCTGCTGTGCCCAAACAGTGTCACAGGTTGAAAAAGACCTTCGGGATCACCAAAGTCCAACCACCGACCCATCTCCAACCTCCCTGGCAACCAAACCCCAGCACTGAGTGCCACGTCCAGGCACTTCTGTGTCCCATCCCCAGATCCTGCAGCACAGGGACATGCCATTTTTATTGGGTTTTTCTGTTAGGTTTGTACGACTAAAACATGTTTTAAAACCTCAGGTAACAAGAAGCTATCTGGAATTCTATCCCAAATCAGAGTAATGCTCCCTCTCCCCAGTGTAGCTGAGAACTGTCACGTTGCATTACATTAGACTGTTACACAGCACTGAGTTGAAGACAGTTACACACACTGAGGAAATGACAAACTACTGAAACACAAAGTGTTACATAAATTACCTTCGTGTTTTTGGAGTGAAACTCTTCATTTTTCGTTGCTTCAGCTCTGTTTGATTTTGCAGCCGCATTGATCCGTGTGAACCTCATCCTAATTAAGGAAAAAGCATTGTGACACCATCACTGTTTAATAAAGGGAAATGTTACCCTCAACCTCATGTTCCAAAGCCTTTAAAAATGCAGAGCTGTAAACAGAAGCAACCTCACAGTTGATTTGTTGTTGTTTGGGGTTTTTTTTAATGCCTTTCGTGCAAACACATTCACAATCAGTTTTGGCTCTTCCCTATTTCCACCAAGATCAACCATGCAACTTCATGTAACTTTATAGTTATGTCTTACTCTCAAAACACTTGCATTAAATTAAAGGGCAAAAAAGGTGGAATGTGCTCAAGCAAGTTTACCTTATTGGGCTGTTTCCATCAGAGGGCACAATGATCACCTCAGCTTTGTACAGGCTGCTTTTCTTGGAGGATTGCCTGCTTGCCTTTGGGGTAGAAGCCTGTAATGGACTCAAATCATCTGCAGAAAGGGCAGTTCTAATCCTGGCTTTTTTAGGTGTAATATTTGCTGATGTTTGGATTTTCTGCTGCCTTAAACTCCTCCTTAACTTGTTCACTTTGGGACTTGGCAAAATTATTACATCTGAGGTGTTTTCCACAGTAAGAAAGTCAGCACCCGAATCCTCTTCTCCCTTACAATTGCTGGTGCTGGAGACAGGAGTTTCCTTCGTTTCTGAGGCCTTTTTTTTCCTGTTTCCTTTTTTCTGAACCTTTCTAGATCTTTTGGCTTTAGTTCTGTTGCTTTTAGGACTAGAATGTGTGTATTTGTCCACGTGATCTTCTGGGATCCCCCTTTCCAACCGTTTATTTGAAGGAACGGCATCTTCAAGTCCTTCTTTTCCTTTGCAAGGCTTTGCAGAGGCTTGCTTTTGTTTTCCAGGTGCCTTTTTAGCCCCACTTTTTGTTACATCTGATGTTGGTTGTCTAAAGGCCTTCATGAACTGATGCTTTTCTTCCAGGGAACATTTTGGCTTCCAAGAATCCAACCCTGCAGTCTCTAGGACGGCCAACTCCAACTCCTCCTCCTCAATAACCACGTTAGATTTCCTTTTCTGAGTCACCTGTTCAGTCTGCTCACAGTCCAAGAGGGGGGGGCTGCTTTCCTTCTCCCCTCCACGGCCCCTCTGCTTCAGAAAAATGGAAGCTATTTTCCTGGAGCCTTTCTGCTCTTTGTGTAACGGAGGTAACTTGGGGGGAACGGAATGAACCTGTGCCAGGACAGTGACTGTTCTGAGCGGCAGCTGCTGGGCCTCCTCACACTTCTCTGGGTCACTGACACCGTCACCTCTGTCCACTGTTGGCTTGCTGTCTTCTTCAGCACTGTTCTCTCCCTGGCTCTTCAAGAAGTCCTCGAATGACACTGTTATTATGCAATTATTTAGCTGTGATGCCCCATCATCCGTAGGAGCCTCAAAACTGGAATCACCAGGAGCAGCATCACTCTCTGCTGCTGCATTTTTCTTCTCCTCAGCTTCCTTTTTGCAAGTTTCATTCATCTGGTTTCCAGATGAAAAACTCTCAGACAGATCCATATTTACTTTGTGCTTCCTTTTCCTTGATTTTCTTATCCTATTTTTTGACCCATTTGTTTCAGAACCAGCGTTTTTTGCATTTTTCCTGGGAAGGACAGCATTTGAGAAGTTCTCCCTTTCCACATCATCTTCTGCTAATTCTCTTGCACATTTTTGGTCAACTAGAGTACAAGTAGCAATAAAGTCACTGCTGTCTTGTTGCAGTCTTGTTGCCACTCTGCTGTCATCACTACTAATTTCTATTTCATGATCATTCTCAGCTTCCTTGACTTTATTATTTAAATTTTTCTTCCCTTTTCTCTTTCGCTTCAAAGATGGTTTAAAAGCTGACTTACAATCTTTGTCATCAGCATCCAGCAGTGCTTTATCCTCTCCATCCCCAGCTGGCAGCGAGGCCTTCTCAGTTACACAGGTCTTCTTAAAATAATCCAGGATATTGTTGGGTTTTGGTGACGGCAAAGCTTTATCCACTGGTTTTGCTAACGGTGAAAAATACCTTGTGATGGTTTTCACAGAGGCCTCTTCCTCTCGTCGTTTCTTGCATGGCTGTAAAAAGTACAACGTGAATCTTAGTTTTAAAAAACTTCAGGTGACTCAGTACGGCAATATAAAGCAGTAGAGTGATACAGATGGATGACACCGCTAGTTTTTTAGAAGACAGAACAGCTCTGCAGAGATCCCACAGAACTGGGGCTCTGCAAGTCTGGGTCACTTCGACCCACTGGTAACCTCGGGGTGTCCCCCAGAGCTTTGTGGGGCTTGGAAGGGAATTCCAAGGTCACTTTAAAATGTCTGATCCCACCGTGAATATCTGACTCTTCTTTAGACCGACCACCTTACAAGCACTTAAAGAAAATGAATGGAAGAGAAACTCTTGTCTCGCATCACAATTCAAACCCTCATGATGTCTTCAGGCAGAACTCCCTGTATTTTGATCTCTGATCAAAGAGCGTTCACCCGTACGGCTCCGAGGAAGACTTTGACTTACTCACAAAGGCTTTTACTACCTCCGGTTTGTTACAAACCGAACTCTCGGAATCCCACCCTCCGAGGGGGAAAACGCCCCTTCCCGGATCCCCCCGGGCCGGGCACGGGCGGCCCCGAACACGCCGCGGGTACAGCGAGCGCGCCCTGTCAGGGGCGCCCCCCGCCAGCCCGCCCTCACAGCGCGCTCCCTCCGCACCGCACCCCCCCTCCCGCCGGAGCCCGCTCCCCACCTGAACGTCGCCGTCGTCGCCGGCGAGGAGCAGCGCCGGGGACGCGGCCGCGGCGGCCACGGCGACCCTGCCCACCATGTCCCCCCTCAGGGCCGGGGGGCGCGCGCGGCCGCCATGCCCGACACCGCCCCCATCCCCCCCCAGCCCCGGGATGGCGCCGCCTCGCGGGCGCGCGCGCGCCGGGCCGGGCCGCGCAGGGCGGGCAGGGGGGCGGCGGAGCGGCCCGGTGCCGCGATCGCCGGGGCTGCGGGGCTCGGAGGGGCGCGGAGGAGCCTCCCCCGGGGGCGAACGGGCCTGGAGGAGCCGCGGGTTCGGGCCGCGGCCCGTTCGGACAGGAGGGACCCCCTCCGCGTGCTCCCCTTGTACCGGGGAGCGTCAAACTAACCGGGAACCGCTGTGCCGGTGCAGCGAGGGCAGCGGGCACCGCTTGACTGGGATGGGGGGCTGTCCCGGTAGAACTGACACGAGCAGACAAGGGTGTCCCGGCCGCTGGTCCCCTCAGTGCTGACTGAGTAGCACCTGCTGAATTTTCTCCCCAAGTGACTGGTTGGTTTTGGGTTGGTTTGTGTTACCCGTTTATGTCTTGCACAGATCTGGCCAGTACCGACCCCTTTTGTTTCTTCCTCACAGGTTCTTTGCTCTGACTTCCCTTCGTTTGCTTTTCCTGGTTGCACTTACCCTCATAGTAGTGGTGTGTATAGACCAGTGGAAGCACAAAATCTGGCCAGAAATTGGAGGTAAGTTGCAGCATTTGAGCTGATAGCAGCAAATCAAGCCCTGTTTCCAGCCCCACGAGTACAGGCTCTGTGCTGCCTGCAGTTAAATTGTTGAAACCTGGGTCTTTTGCTCTGAGGGTCTAGAAGCCATCAAGAATACTGCAGGCATGTTCTTCCTGGAGCTGGAAAATTCTAACCTGTGTGAACATAAGACCTTTTTGTGTTTGTGATACTGGTATTTGTCTTGTAATCCTGAACCACAGGGTGTACGTGACCTAGTGCAGGTCTCAGGCAGTGATTCGCTTTCTGAGCATTAAATACCAGACCAAGAAATTGGAATGTTTGGGGAACTCATCTGGATTTCTCCTCAGAATCCATAATAATCCAGTTTAGGACGAAGATGAGTCCCAGCCTTGCTGTGGAGCAGAGATTTCTTTGGGAGAAGAGGCATCTGAACAGCTGTTAATGAAGTTAGTCTTAAGCTTTCAGTAACCAAAGCAATTGTGTCCCTCCTTTGTGACATTAATACACTGATGAACGCCCCCATTCCAAACAGGTTGGGGTCCCTTGGCTTTGCATGGATAGGTTGGTTTGGAGCAGTGTAGGGTCTGCATGTTCCCAGGGCTGGTTCCCTGACTAACCAGCAAATTCAGCTCTCAGCTTTCTGCTTCAACCCATGTTTTCTGTAGTTCCTGGGAAGACATTAAAGCTCTCCTCGGTTTTGGAGCTTGGCTCAGGCTGCCTCTTAAGTGGCAGTGTCTGTCCAGCTCCCTCATCTGCCTGATTTTGATCTCTTAGGATAGATGGTACAGCCTTTGGTCACTTTTCAAGTCCCAACCTCAGTGAGAAAGTATCAAAAGCCTTAAATCCCTGCTGCCTCCAGCCTGCAGGCTATTCCTGCTCCCCAGCTGGTGGGGGGGAGAGGGAAGTGGTGTTTTGACCAGAGCAGCCTCCAGTGTCCAGCAAATACCGAGGAGCACCAGGGAGGCTCTTGCAGTCCTGTGCTGTCACACATACACACTTGAGACGTGTTATGGAGTGATGCATCTCCATCCTGTAATTACAGTTAATGTCTTTTCCAGGTGTTCCCCAGCTCATTAAAGCTTTACTTAAATCCCAAGAGCTACGCATTCCCATGGCAAATTCCTTGCAACTAATGTAGTGTCTGTTCTTAATATTTTAGTGGCGAGACCTGACGAATTAGACAATGAGAGGTAGGAAACTAATTGACTCCTCTGCTGTGATACTTTGCTGTGATACCGTGTCATTGCCTTGCACATGCTTGGAATATCAGCTCCTTGGGGCGAGGAGGAGGGGGAGAAGGGAGAAGGGAGAAGGGAGGATGGAGCTTGGGATGCTGTCAGGCAGTCATGAGAAGTTTTTGACTTGCCCAGGCTTTTGTATTATACTTCATCTTTGTCCCATGCCAACTTCCAGTGATGCTTGCTTGATCCCCTGCCCCCTGAAGTTAGAGGCGCTGCCTTGGAAGCAATTCCTCTTGTATGGGCCTCCAGTAGCAGGAAAACAGCATTTCTGTGGGAATTAATGAAGTCTTCTGAGACTTGATAGGGAATGTTAGACAGGCTTGTTCCAGCAGTTGTTCCTGCATAGTTATGGTCTGACTGCAGCGTTAATAATGGGTTGAGAAACGCCGAGGTGTTGCCTCAGTGCTCACACCTGCCTCTCTGGGCACACCTTGCCGGGCTGTGCTGGGTGTCAGCGCCCGATTAAGTCACCTGAGCTGGTGCCAGAGGACAGTTGTCTTTATTCAGTGTTTTTAAGGGGCCCAAGCACAAAAGGAATTGCTCTTCCTAACCTTCAGGTACTTGTGACCAGCAGTTAAGAGGCACTAACAAAACTCACCAATTCAAGGCCTCCAGAGTAACTATGAAGTGAGGTGCAAGGCTGCTTCCAGACCTCGTGCTGAAGTCTTGGAGGCTACAGCTCACCAAATAACTGCAGAAAAAGTAAATGGACTCAGTTGATTTGCCTCTATACTGCCCACTCCCTCTAGCAGCATGGAGACTAGTCCATGCCACTGACTGAAATTCCTGCTCCTTGGCTGCTGTGGGAGCGCTGGGACACTGACGGGTAGAGCAGTTGTAGACAAGCTGCTTTGGGCAGGACGGTGCTTGGAGGTGCAGGTGACCCTCATCTCTAGAGCTGCGTGCTGGGGAGGAAGAAGCATTGAGACAAGTGTGTGTTAACAAGGGACTTCAGAGCTGACATTGATGCAGTAATATCTGTTCCCAAATTCTGCCTTCACTGCAGCTGGGGATATGTCCACCCTCGGCTGCTCGGAGTGCCAGAGCTCTGCCACCATTTGGCTGAAGGATGGGTGTCTGGGACCAACTTCTTAAATAACCTCTTCATTTTCAAGAGGCAGAGCCCTGGCAAGGTAAGAATGTACAGACCTCAGAAATAACCTGTTTGGTGTGGAGCCTGTGTTGACCATGAGGATCCTCCTGTGCTGGCATCCAGTGCTGACTGAACGTGTTCAGGCATGGGAGGTTGCCATGGGAGGTCTCCCAGAACACCGTGGCTGTTACGGGGTGGGGAGGAATGGAAAGCACAGGCAGAATGATCAGGTTCTACAGGAGGGAGGAGAAAGTGAGGCCACTACTTAACCTTGGAAACTCACTGTCTCCCATGTCTTCAGTTTTGCCTTCTAGTGTGTGGAGTCTTCACTTTCCTGGCTGTCCTTGGCCGGTATATCCCTGGACTCTTGCTCTCATACCTATTGTGTAAGTAGATCTCTGTGCCAATACAGCCTTAGGTGTGAAAAGAGATGAGGGATCTGAATGTGTGAGGGATGGGGCTCCTCTGTGCAAAAGGAAAGCTTGTGTGAATGGCTTTAAAATTTAAAATAACACGCTCTGCCTGGAACGTGGCGGTTCTTGACCAGGACTCGAAGTCTGGTCTGGAGAGAACATGTTTGAGTGCTTAGTGACCACAGATCTGAGCACTAACCGCGTGACCTCTCAATTTTGTTAAATTGGCAGAGGCACCAGTTCCCACAGCCCCCTGCAGCACTGTCGCCCGTGCCCAGCCCTGCCGTGCTCTGTGTGTTGTGCTGCATCGCAGAACGGGCAGGATGTTTGCCAAGCAGCATCCTGGCCAACCTTCTAACGTGTGTTCCCCCTCGCCCCAGTGCTCCTGGTCCTGCTGTGGCCCCTGGCCGTGTACCACCGGCTGGGGCAGCGCATGTACCTGCGGCTGGAGCCGGCTCTGCAGCGGCTGGACTTCAGCGTCCGGGGATACATGATAGCCCGGCAGCGGGAGAGGCAACGTGAGTGCTGTGCTGTTTCTGACCCCTCAGACCTTGGTGAAAGGAGGCCCCTGGCCCTGGCGGGGGGTAGGGCTGCATGTCTGGCATGGCAAACTCTTGGAGCCGCCTTGGGAAGGGAGGGAGGCAGCTCTGCCTCCACAGCCACCTCCCAGGGAGCAGCTGCTGTGGGCTCTTCAAGGCGCTGAGCTGCTCCAGTTCTCGGCTGCCAGAACTCTCTGTTCCATATGAACAGAAAAAGGAGGAAGGGATCAGTGCAAGGGAGCGCTAAAACATGTTCATCTCGGCAAAAAACCTGCCGCAGTCAGGAATTATCACGGCTCTGCTGCGGAACAGAGCTGGCTCTACTGCCCTGTGTCCAGCTTGGGGTGTTGTGGTTCTGCACAGAGCCCTCCCCCAGCAGCAGTAACAGCTTTGGCTCTGGTTTCTGGCAGTGCGTGCCCGGGCCCTCGGTCAGGAGGCCACGGACGACGGGAGTGACAGCGAAGAGGAGCTGGCTGCATTCTGCCCCAAGGTAATGGAGTGTCTGGGAGAGGGGAGAGCTTGGCCGGACAGAACAAACAGGGTAGCTGAATGTGATGGGAGAGCAGAGGAGGACACTCCCCTTTCAGAGAGGTCTTTCCCACTCTGTCCCCACTCAAGGATGTCCAGAGCTGCTCAGGCCAGCTACAGGATCCTAGGCTGGGCAGTAAATGTGAATGAGCCTTAGGTACCAGCCTCCTGTGAGGGATGGGTTTAACTAGAGGCCATTGGATCATCTATTTTATCTTGAGGCACAGGAGTAAGCTCTCCAATGCTGATGTTTTCAATTTTATGTCCTATTTCAAAGCTGGACGACTCTGTGGTCGCCAAGGAACTGACCATCTCTGACTCGGAGCATTCAGATGCTGAGGTTTCCTATACTGAAAACGGGATATTTAACCTTTCAAGGGGCCAGACTCCCCTGACAGAGGGATCAGAAGGTGAGAGGAAATGGGCAGCTTGTGGAAGGTGTGGAATGCCAAACAGGCGCCAGTGTGACTGGTTGGAGGGCAGATGTATTGTTACCTCATGTCCTTGAAGTCTGGCTCTTTGATGTCAGCCTCGCTGCTGCAGATGAGCTGCAACTGCCTGTTTTGTTCCGAGTGTCCTCCTTCATTCCTGTGGTGCTTGACTAGAGCGACGGCAGCTGCTCTGCAAAGGCAGATCCAGCTCTGCCAGTCTGACTGTGGGTGCAGAAGCAGCGTGGTTGGGGGTGGGGTGCTCCCCTCTGGCAGGTGGCTGGTTTGGCACCCATATTCCTTGTGAATGAGCTTGGACACCAGTGGGATCTGAATGGCTGGAATGGGGAGGAAGGCGAGGTTGAGGAGTGTGTGGTGTGTGAGGTGCCAACAGCCTGCCCTGGGGAGGTGCTGGCCCGGCTCCTGATGGAGCCTGCGGGTGCTGGGTGAGTGCCAGCATTTAAAGCACTTTCTCCTCTTCCAGACCTGGACGGACACAGCGACCCAGAGGAATCTTTTGCAAGGGATCTCCCTGACTTCCCTTCCATAAACCCAGAAGTGACTGGCATAGATGACGAAGACGACACCAGCATTGGGATCCCGAGCCTGGCGTACCGCCCTCAGGGCACCGAGGATCTGCATCTCCCGTACGACCAGGAGGAGTCTGGCGTGCTGCCGTCAGTGCAGAACCTCACCAACAACATCGCTGGCTTTGTCACCAGGGGGATGATCCAGCTGGCCCTGTCAGGAGCCCCTCAGCCAGGCTCCTCACGCAGCACCAATCCCCAGAGAGGGGCAAAGACTCACCTCAGAGCAGTCAGCTCGGACTTGGACACTGATGCCGAAGGGGATGACTTTGAACTGCTGGATCAGTCTGAGCTGAACCAGCTGGATCCTGCTGGCTCCCGAGGCCAGTAAGCCATCCCATCACTTCCCTCTGGTTTTCTATTGTGCGTCACGGAGGGAATCCTGGAAGGAAAAGCCTTGCACCGTTCTCTCAATCGTCTCCTGTGAGTCTGAGTGACGTGACAGCCAGTCCTGGCTGGGAACATCACTGTGACGTGTGACTCTGTAGCCTCGCTTGGATTTTAAAATAAAGGACACTGGTAATCCCTCGGGAGAGATGTTGATGGGATAGATCCACAATCACCCTGTGCTGTCTGCCAGGATGCTGCCTGCTCCAAACTTCCTCACCTAAGACAATAAATGTGGTGTCTGCAGCTCTCGAGGCCAGTGGGACCGACAGCATTGCCAGGGACAATCGTGCACTGACCTCTGGGGCTGATGCAGAACCAGGGGAACAGGATGGGGCCCTTCAGGTTTGGTGTCTGGGACTCAGTGCTGTTCTGTCTCAGACAGCCATTCCCTGCTCCTAAAATGTTCACAAATCCAAGTCTTCTCTCCCAGCAATATCCAGCTCCAGGTGGAACCAACCCCCTTGCTCCACTGTGGACGTTGTGCAGCTGCAATGTTTTCCTTGCACTGGCCACTCCCTCGGCTCCAGCTCCTCGTGATGCTGTTTTTTAAGAGCTCGATGGCAATAAGACACCTGCTGTGACCACGAGAGTCCTGCAAGAACATCCACGTGTGGCCCCTGCTCTTGTGTTGCTTTCCTGAACTAACAGCCTTTGTTGAGAGCCAACTAACACTTTGCTAGAACCCCCTGTGCTCCTACCCGCGTGTGCCCGTGGGCAGGGCCGAGGTTTCCCGGAGGAGGGAGGCGGTGGGACAGGGGTGTCAGTGGTGTGTCCCCCTGGCCCTGTTGTGTTCCAGCCTTGTGCAGGCAGAATCCAGCAGGGGGAACCGGACCGGGGACACCAGCGGAGTGCCCACTGCGGTCCCATGAACAAACCAGCAGTCCCCGGGGAGAGCCGCCCCCTCTGTCCCCGCCGAGCTCCCCCCACCCTTGCTTTTCCTAAGCCATAGACCCGGTTCTGATCACGTTTGTGCAGCCAAGAACGTACCTCGGCAGGGACCCCGTTACCGGCTTGTTTGTCTGACTCCGTCTGCTCAAGCACGTCCGCCGTGCCGGGGCCGTGGCCAGGGGGGCGGTGGGGCGGGTTGGGGCGGCAGCCTCAGACCCGGGAGTGGGGGTCGGTAACGGGTTATTCCATAGGGCGCGGGGGTCGGGGGGTGCGGTGGGTGTCCCCCTCACCCCGAAGGCCTGTCCCGCGCGGGGCGGGGCCGCACCGGAGCTCCGCCTCCCCGGGGCGCGGCTGCCCCGCCCCTCGGCGCCGGCCGGGCCCTGTTCCCGGTGGGACGGAGCGCCGGAAGTGCCGCGAGCGGCGCCAACCGGGAGCGGAGCGGGGCGGGACGAGCGGGATGAGCAAAGGGCGCGAGGCCGCGGCGGGCGGTGAGTGCGGGGCAGGCCGGGGGAGCCCCGGGAGGTGGATGCAGGAGGGGGAGCCCGCGGTGCCGGAGGACGCCGCGAGTGACCGGGGCCGGTTCACCCCCAAGGAGGCGGCGCCGCCGCCGTCCTGCTGCGGTACCTGCGGGAGCAGAACCGTCCGTACAGCGCCCAGGATGCCTTCGGGAACCTGCAGCGGGAGCACGGGCTGGGCAAGGCGGTGAGCGGGGCTGGGCCGGGGCGGGGCGGGCGCGGTCCCGGTCGCTGTCGCGGCTGACGGCGCGTCCCGCAGGCCGTGGTGAAGGCGCTGGAGCAGCTGGCGCAGCAGGGCCGCGTCCGCGAGAAGGCCTACGGGAAGCAGAAGATCTACTTCGCCGACCAGGTGAGCCCCGCCCGCGGGCGCCCCTTGCCCGCTCCAGCCCCCCTGACCCCCACTCCCCGCAGGAGCAGCTCCCGGCCGCCAGCGATGCCGAGCTCCGCGGGCTGGACGGGGAGATCGCCGCCCGCTCCGCACAGCTGCAGGCGCTGCAGCAGAGCTGCCGGCACATGGAAGCGGGTGAGTGCGGGCTCGGGGACAGGCTCAGGTCCTGGCTCAGCAACCATCGGGAGGGCCCCCAGGGCACGGGCAGCTGTGCCCCGGTGCCGGCTGGCAGCCCGGCCGGTGAGTGGTGCCGCCTCCCCAGAGCTCAAGGACCTGAACAGCTCCATGACAACCCCCGAGATGGTCAAGGAGATCGAGGCGCTGAGAAAGGACTGTGCCAGTTACACGGAGAAACTGGAGAGGATTAAATCTGCCACCAACCACGTGACTCCGGAGGAAAAGGAGAAGGTGAAGAGCTGCCGGGGCTGAACCTGGTGCTGGGCCGAGTCTCCACTGGGATCCAGCACGACCCTGACGGGCATTCCCGACGTGGTGCCGTTGGCAGGTGTGCCAGGAGCAGCAGCTGTACCGCCGGGAGTGGCGCCGGAGGAAGCGGATGGTACGGGCTGGGGGTCGGTGCTGGCCCTGCTGGGACGGGCCCCCCACAGCCCCTCACACGCCCTGTCCTGGCAGGCCACCGAGCTGCTGGACGCCATCCTGGAGGGGTACCCCAAGAGCAAGAAGCAATTCTTCGTAAGTACCAAGGCTGGAATCTGCCTGGGGCTGCTGAGCCGGGCCCTGACCTGCCCTGACCCACCGGTGCCGTACAGGAGGAGGTCGGGATAGAGACGGATGAGGAGCATGGCGCGGTGCTGCCAGCAGCCCTGTGAGGGGCTGGGGGAGCCTCTGCCCCGGGGAGAAGCCGCTGCTGTGGAGCTGCTGCTGAATCTCGGCTGTTGGGTTGTTCTGTTTCTCTTCTTGCAGGACTTGGGCTCGTCCCGTGTATTTATGTGTTTAAAATTCTTTTGCAGTTGGAAGGGTGGTGGGTGGGAGACACTTGGCACTGGCCCTCTCCTTGCAGAGGGATGTTGTTTCTTCCTGCCCCTCAGCACAGGGAGCTGCCAAACTGGGGTCCAGTGGGGCTGAGGGGAGGTGTGGGGGCACTGGTGCTGTGTCCCTCATGTTCTGATAAGAAAAGGGATGTTTGGGGCACTGGTGCTCTGGTAAGGAAAGATGAGTGAGGGACTGTCAGGGCTGCAGAGCTCTGTGTGTGATCCAGCCCCTTCTTGCCATGTGCCTGAGTGGTCACACAAGAATATGATTCATTAAACACCAGAATTTTGGTTCAGCTGTGCTTCCCTGTGGTGTTTGTCTGTTCAGAGGGTGTTGGGGTAGGGTTTGGGTCCTGAGGAGCCAGGAGAGGATAATATGAACCACAGAGGCTGGAATGGGCTTTTGGAAACTACTGGCTCTAGTGCCCAGCTCCAGGAACACAGCAGCAGAAAAATCACTAAAACATTCAGCAACATTTATTTAATTACTTTTCTCAATAGAAAAATACGTCATTTTCATGTGTGAGGTCTGTAAAACTCCTCATCCTCCTCCCAAGGCAGGAAGCAACACTCCCTCCTCAGCTCTGGGAAAAAAACAGCCTGAAATAAACACTCCCTGGCTGTGCCCCTGGAGCAGGAGCACAAACGTGGTTATGGAGAACAAATCCTGCTATCCCATTACTCTGGGCAGTGACCAACCCTCACCTGAGCAGAGCTGTGACCCAAACTGGGCGTGAGACAGGGGCAAAGGTGTCCCTGAGAGCAGCTGCCTGCACAGCTGGCACTGGCAGCACTGCAGGACCGTTTCAGTGATTCGCAAAAATGAAAATCAAATCAAGGCTGGTCATGGATGTGCGTGTATAGAAGTTCTAAGGAGGGGCAGAGAGTGCATGAGGCCACACTGAGCTGCAGCTGCAGAACGTTCTGTGCAGCACAACCACGGCCAACCCGAGAAGGAGCTTCCCATGTCCCTGTGAGGGAACCCACAGCTGCAGGAGCACCCTGGCACTGAGGGGCTCATCCTGCTGCCAGCACTGACAGGCTCCCCCAAAACACAACATCCGCCTCAAAGCTACTTCAGAGAGAGGGGGGAGACAGCCCAGAAGTTGAGGAGAACCTATGCCTACTGTTTCACCAGAAACCCCCCGTTTTTAGCACACACATTCATGACGTTACCCCAGCCGGGGTCAGCGGGGCTGTCAGAGGCCTGAGGGCACAGAGCAGAGCTGCTCTGGGGTCAGCTCTGCAGGGAGAGTCGGTGGCACAGGCAACCCCACAGCACTGCCTGAGCCAGAGACTCTGCCCCCACTCCTCTGCTCCACATCCCCTTTCCCTCCCCCCTTGCCCAGTCCCTACCAAGGCTCGGTAACACCGCCCGGAGCAGCCGTGTCCGCTCGGCCGCCGCTGGGCTTCGGAGGGAATACAATAAATAATTCAGAAAAGCTCAAAAACAGCCACGAGGGAGAGTGCCCAGGAGGGTTCCTGTTCCCCAGGCCCCTGGGCAGGAGGTGCCTCTGTCCCCACAGGCACAGAGGCGGCAGAGGAGGCTCAGTAGACCTGACTCTTCACCTGGTGCAGAACCCCGATAACAACGTCCCGCAGCGTCTGCAGCGGAGAGGGGACACGGTCAGTCGGTCCATGGGGGAACAGCTGCCCCCGTGCCACTGCCTCTCCCCCTGGGCCACGGCACCAGCACTCACCTGGGGCTTGCAGTGCTCCTCGATCCAGCTGAACACACACGCTGAGAGCTCCTGGAAACTTGTTACAGAGATGGAGGCGTTGAAGGACTGGAACAGGGAATCCATGATGCCTTGGAAAACGTTGAATTTCACCTCGTCAGAGACCTGGTCCTTCCCCTCGTTTGGGTTGTCCTGATGAGCTTTCACAATCTGCTCGTAGTTCCTGAAACAAGTATAGGGCCCTGAGGTCAGTGGCAAAGCCTCTGCACCCAGCTCCTGCTCCTGAGCTCCTGCTCCCAGCTCCCAGACCCAGCTCCAAGCTCCAGGCCTGTCCCCAGCCAGAGAACCTCTGGATGACCCCTGGTAGCTCATCCCTGCAAGGACATGGGGGAACAGCAGGAAGAGGGCACGACCCTGACAGCTCTCCCCTTACACTTTCATGATCTTCAAGGCCATCACATCTTTCCTGAGGGTAGAAACTTCCTCCTCCTGCTTCTTCTTTTCCTTGTGCAGGAACTGGATGTAATCAATGGCTGAGCAGGAAAATGCAGAGTGAGGATCTGGGAGCACACACAGGCCCCTGAGACCCCCACCAGAGGTGCCTAAGCAAGGGCAGCATCAGCTCCCACTGCCCCAGTTCCCACAGGCAGGTGCAGGTGAGCAGCACCTGAGCTCCCCAGAGCCTCACCACACCACAAGGTCCCAGGGTGCTGAACTCTGCCCTGCATAGCTCTAGGGAGGCATTCTGGGGGGGTCAATAGCACCCCCTTCCATCTCCCCAACCCCTTGGGACTCACTTTTCTGGAGGACAATGGCCTTGCTCAGCTTCTGGGAGCCGATGGAGAAATCCTGCTGCTCGCAGGTGGGGACGATGGCCTGCAGGTCATCGTAGCCTTTCTGGGGAGGGGGGAAGCAGAGCCACAGCACGTGGAGCTCACCCTGTGGGGCTGGGCCCAGCTCCCACCACGCAGCCCACCAGGGCCAGGGCAGCTCCCAGCACACGGGGGACCTCGTGGAGAGGGCAGATCCAGCAGCCCAGCAGGGGCAGGGCTGGGTGGGGTTACGGCTCTTCCCCTCACCTTGATGGCGTCGCGGCGCTTCTGCTCGGCCTGGGTGTGGGCGCGGCGGCGCCGGTCCTTGTACGACTCCTTGTAGGGCTCCTGGTGGTAGTCGCTGTCCTCGTCGTCTGCGGGGGACAGGGCACGGCCCGGGGGTGAGGACACAGAGGCACAAGGGCGCCCAGCACAGCCCCTGCCCCGCTCAGCTCCTGCGGGCTGGGCCAGGGACAGCGCCCCAAGGGGCCCACAGATCTCTCCCCTCTCCCTGTGGAGCTGCACAGGGGGCACCTCCTGTCCCCACCACCTCCCTCCTCCTCCTCCTCACGGTGGGAACCTGCCCAGCCCCCTCAGCGCAGGGCAGAGCTACAGCCCGGCAGGTGCTGGGCTCCCCCTTGAGCAGCGACCCCGCGGTCCTGGGGGCCAAACCCCACCTGTGTTGGGGACAGAGGAGGCGCTGGTGGAGCCGATGCTGTTAGCCCGGGACACTATGCTGCTTTTCCGGGCGTTCTCCATGAAGAGCGCTGAAAGAAGAGCGTCCCGGTGTCAGCGCCCAGCGCGGGGTGTCAGCGGGCGCAGGAACGGGACGGGCGTCCCCGGGTGGCCGCTGCCACCCTGGCGCGGGGGTGGCACCTACCGGAGTCCAGGCCATTGTCGCCGTAGGCCGCGTCCACCTGCGCGGGGCCGGTGGAGACACGTCAGCGGGGACAGGCTGCGACAGCCCCTGGAGCCCCGGGCTGCGTCCCCGCTGGGGCCTCCAGCCGCCTCCCGCCGCCCAGGCATCGACGCCCGCGCGGTCCTCGCCCCGGCGCTCACCCTGCCCGCCCTCCATGGCGCCCGCCCCGCTCCCCGCGGCCCCGGCGGCGCTCCCGGCCCGGGCCCACCTTCCCCCACGGGTCCTCGCCCCCGCCCGGCGGCTCCGCCATCTTCCGCCCGCCCGGTCATGTGACCGCCGCGGGGGCCGACGGGAAGGGCGTCCCGCCGCCAGGGGGCGCCCGCGCCTCTGCGTGGGTGTGACGTCATAGCCATGACGCAATAGCAGTGACGTACTCTCCCGTGACGTCATCGCCCCCGCGCGTCCCCAGCGTGGCACCCCCGAGCCCCTGTGGAGGGTGGGTGGGGGGACGGAACCGGCACAGGGACACGGGACTGGCACACGGACATGCACAGTGGGAGCAGCCTCTTTACTGGCTCAGCCCTGCAGTGCCCCCTGCACTGGGGGACGTCAGGACGCCCTGGTCCCTCCGTGGAGCTGAAGGGGCTCGGTGGGCTCGGTCGCACGCTGCTCCATCCGCTTGCTCTCGCAGGGCAGTGGTGGACACGGACCCTCCTGGGGCCGTGCAGGGCTGCCCCTCACAGGTGGGGCTCGTGGCCGGGCTCTGGGTGCAAGCGCTGCTGCAGCAGGTCCCAGGCCTTCTGCACCTGCCAGAGAACCACGCGGGGCACCACCTCAGAGCCCGTGGACCCCCAGAGCAGCACCTCGTCCTGCGGCCTCACAAGGGTCCCACGCCTCCTCTCCCTTCCCAGCTGCATCGACATCCCCAAATCCCTCCCTCGTGGCCGTGTCCAGAGGCAGCCTCGATGGTGAGAGCACACCCAGGCACACGGTGCCCAGCCCGGGCACAGCACTGAGCCCTCAGGACGCCCCCAGCGCTGCAGCAGCCCCGGCTCACCTGCCGCCGGGTGACGTCCGGCTCCCAGAGCGTGCAGAGCACCACCTGCGCCCGCTCCACCCGCTGCCTGTTGGTCATCTGGCTCTGCAGCCGGCGGCGAGCGGCCTCCTCGCTCAGCCCGTCCCTGGCCACAACGCGCCTCACAGCCTGGCAGAGACAGAGGGGACGCTCAGGGGAGGCCGAGGGCCAGCTCTGGCAGCGAGCAAGGGGCCCAGGGCACGGCCCACCTCCTCCTCTGGGATGATGGCCGTCCACACCTCATGGACCATGTCCTCCCAGCCGGCCTCCAGCAGCACAGCAGCATCCAGCACGCACACGGCCTTCCCTGCGGAGCAAGGGCGTTCCTCAGGGCCTGGCCATGCAGGGAGCGACAGCTCCTCGGCTCTGGCCCAGCCTGGGCTCAGTTCCCCCCCTTCCTGCAGCACAGACACTCCACTGCTGAGCTGAGGCTGCGATGGAGCTGCCCCCATTACCTTGAGCGTCGGCCTCCCGGATCTGCTCCCTCGCCATCCGGGCTATCTCGGGCCACACAATGTCTGTCAGGCTCTTCAGCCGCTCCTACACAGGACCAGGGCAGGACTCGGGATTTGGTCCCTTACCCTCAGAACTCCTGGGCAGCCAGCAAGGGATGGTGGCTGTCAGCAGTCAGGGGGCACCCAGGAAGGTGGGGGGGATTATTTTCCTTGCCCTGCCAGGCACAGGAGACCCTTGGTCTCTGCTGCCCCTCAGCACAGTGAGGTCTTGGTGCAGCAGCACCCACACGAGACCCATCCACCCAGGGGACCCCTCAAGCTGCCTCCACCTGGGGCTAGGGCAGCACTGGCTGAGCACTGGCCCCACCAGTGTCACTGGCCTGGTGTCACTGAGCCCCCCCAGGAAAAGCACGGGATAGAGGGGACAGGAATGGGGACAGGGAGGCAGCAGCAGCTGCAGGGCAAGAGGACTATGTCCAGCACGGCTGCTGACTCAGCTACAGAAACATGATCTGTCCTGCCCTGTCACTGACAGCAAGTGCAGCCAGGAACGTGTCATCAGTTCAAAGGACTGAAAACCAAAATGCCTCAATACATGAGGAGAGCTCCCCTGGCTCATGGGATTAAATAGTCTTCGTGCTGCTTTTACCTGGTTTCCAAACACTTTGGCCCCAAGGACTTTCCTGTTAATCATCCCATCTTCATTCAAGATCTCTGCAAGACAGAAGCACAACAGGTTTGGGAGGAACAAACCCAACTTCCACCCCTGGGGTAAGCCTAGGTCAGGGAAACAGCTTTGGCACAGGGCTCTCAACAGGACACAGAAAGGGCCTGTAAGACCTGACCTGGCAGCTTCACCTCACTCATGAAAAGGACCGGGAAAAGCTCATTCCAGGCAAACAGCAGCCCAGTCCAGCCTTCCCCACCAGCAGTTCTGATATTTGGGAAGCCCAAAACCCATGGGGCAGGAGGGGGACACAAGCCACAGCTCCTTGGGATGTTGGGACACCCCTCCCTCCCCTTCCTCCTCCTCCCAGTCCTCCCCAAGGCCTCTGGTGGCTCTACCTGCCCCAAAGGCTGCCACCACCTGCTCGTAGGCCGGGCCACCAGGGACGTAGACGGCGTGGCCCAGCTTGTCTGCATCGATGACAAAGGCGCCCAGGTGCCCCAGGAGTTTGGCGATGGAGGTTTTCCCACTCCCGGTGCCCCCAGTGAGGCCAATCACGTACGGGCGTGACGGCAGGGCCGGGTCTCGCTACGGGAAGAAAGAAAGCTGTGGCAGCAAACGGAGGATTGGGCTTTGCTGGAGAAGGATCCCAATGCCCCAGCCTGGAGATGGGACATGAAAGGCTCTGGCCTGCAGAGCAGCAGGAGCGCTGCCAAGCTCTGTGGATCCCGAGGCTCCCACCCCTCCTCCCAAGCACACCGCTCCCATCGCAGCCGTGGTTCTCCCTCACCCGTGGGGGCCGCAGCAGCGTCCCCAGCAGTCTCTGCCGGAGGCTGGAGGAGCTGATCTTCTCCTCCTCGTTCTGTCGGTGGTCAGGGTCCTTCAGCAACTGGATCTCGTGGAGAGCCAGCTCAGGGAGCCCCTGAGGAGAGAAGGAAGCCCCAAGGGCCATCAGCCATAGGAATGTGGAAGGGGAGAACTGAGACCTGATTTGCCCCCAGGCAGTGGCGGGCAGGGGCAAGATGGGTGCAGGGGCAGCCCTGGGCTCTGGTGTGGGAATTACATTTTCAAGTCTCTTCTTATTCACGGCCTCCCCTCCCTGGCGGGTCTCCTCGCTGACCACCAGGCACTGCAGGTCGGGGTCTGTGACTGAGGGGCCGAAGGGGTCGGCCAGAGGCACGATGTCATAGCTCAGCGAGGGCTTCACGTCCTCCAGGAACTCGCGAAGCTTTGCCGCCCGGAGCTCATAGGGCTCGATCAGCTCCGGCAGAACCTTGTCTACCAGGTGCCAGGAGGGTGGGGAAGCACAAGAGTGACAGGAAAACAAGACCAGGAGAAGGGAGACAAAACTTGTCCGTGACTTTGAGTGGCTGCTCCCTCCTGCCCTTGCCCTGCTTGCACCCACACACCTTGCTAGCTGCGGACAGGACACCGGGTCCCCACCGGGTAGCCAGTGTCACCTTGCCTGGGTGGCACCGCTTTGGGTGGGTGGCTGCCAGGACCCCCCGCGTCAGCGGTCCCCCAGACCACCGCCCTGCCCCGGCCAGCACCAGGCTGACCCCTCGGCCACCCCGGACTCACGGCGGAGCAGGTCTCCGTCGGCCACCCCGGCCAGGAGCCGCCGCCGGGCCAGGAGGCAGCAGGCGCTGAGCAGGAGCCGGTGGGCGCCGTGGAGCCGGTCGAAGGTGCCGCCGACCGCCACGTCCAAGAATTCGGGGAGCGTCGCGTCGGGATCCTGCCCGGGGTTCCCCTCGGGGTCCCCGCCGCCGGTGTCCTCGCCCAGCAGCAGCGCGGGCAGGCTGGGCGGGCAGCCGTACACGGCCGCGGCCAGGCGCTGCAGCCCGAGCTGCACCGGCTCCGGCGGCCCCGGCGCTTCGGCGGCGGCCGCCAGCAGGACGCGGGGCGGCCGTGCCAGGCGGCGGCCGGGGTCGAGCAGGACGCGCAGGTCCAGCCCCCGCCGCGCCGCCGCCGCCTCGTACAGCGCGGCCAGAGCCCGCAGCAGCGCGGGGCCCGCGGGCGGCGCGGC
>JAWWES010000042.1:3731185-3767440 GCA_035583135.1 Lophotriccus pileatus
CCAACGGCCGCGGGCCCCGCCCCCCGCCCTGGGACCACGTGACTCGCCCGAGAGCCGAGGGCGCGCCCCTTCGCACCGAGACCACGCCCCTCCACGCCGAAGCCCCGCCCCTCTCCCTTCCGCCCTGTCAGGCGGGTTTTCCCGCCGCCGCCGTGACGTCACGCGGGACTGCACGCCGCTGACGTCACACTCGTCTACGTCACACCACGGCTAACGTCATGCTCCCCTACTGACGTCACACTATCTGCTGACGTCACTCCCCGCTGACGTCACCCCGCCTGTCCCGGCCTCGCTCCCGTTTCCCGCCCCGCCCTTCCGGGGCCGAGCCCCGCCCGTCCCGCCCGCCGGTGCCGCCGTGCCCATGGAGGCCGCCGGCGAGGCCGAGGCGCGGCTGCTGCTGCTGCAGGAGGCCCGGGAGAGCATCGAGGCGGCGCGGAGCTACCGCCGGGAGCTGCAGCAGCGCCTGCGGGGGCTGCACCAGGCGCGGCAGCAGGTGGGGAGCGGGGCGGGACGGGCTGTGCGGGGCTGCCCTGCCCACGGTTGTGCCCGCACGGTGTCCCCGGGCGTGGGGGGGCGGCACCGGGGACACCCCCGGGGCACCGGGGACCGCTCCCTGCTCGAGCCGTGTGTTTTTCCGTGCCCCCGGAGCCACCGGTGGGAGCCGGGGCTGGGGGAGCCCCGCGGGACCCGCGTGGGGATGCTGGAGCTGGGAGATGCGGGGATGGGAGATGTGGGAAGTGCCGGGAGGAAAGGGCTGTGAGCTGGTGTCGCTGCGCTGAGCCTCGTTGTGTGGGATCACAGGGAGGTTTCCCAGGCAAGGATAAAGGTGTGTAAAGGAGTATGTTTTGTGAAGCAGCTGCGATGCTGGGTCTGATTTCAAAGGAGTGTCACACCCATCGCCATCCCCTCGCAGCGGGTCCCTGCCGGGCAGGCTGCTCTCCGGCCGGGCTGCGCTCCGAGCCCCGCTGTGCCCATGCCCCGCGCTCCGTGGGTCACGTACTCCGTGGGTCAGGCACATTCCAGGCTGGCGGGTTCGGCTCTGCGCCGGAGCCAGGGCAGGGCTCTCCGTGGGCCGGGAGCAGCGGGAGATGCAGGGTGCGATAGGCAGGTGAGGGCAGGGAGAGCCACGCGGCAGGACTGGCTCCTCTGCCGAGGCAGCCCCTGGGCTCTCCGGGGGTTGTGGACTAGGAGCAGTGCCTTACTGTCCTTGATTCAGCTCCGCAAGGAGTATATTAAAGAAACCCAAACAAAACCAAGGTCAGAGGATGTTTCTGTGGTGCCCTGGTAGTTTTTCTGGGGCAGATTCCGTTAGTGTAGGACGCTGCAGTGAGTGCCCTGCCCCGGGTGCCTGTGGGTGATCACTCTGCATTAAATGAGTCCCTGCTGAACCCACAGGCTGCTTAAGAAAATGAATTGTGCGTGGCTGTCTTTAATCCAAACCTTGTCATCTCAAAGCTCTGCCTGATGGCTCAGAGGGAGCTGAGAGGGAGCCCTTTGTGTGGTGGCTGTGAGTGTGTAGTTACCTCACCTTTCCCTTTCCTCCCAGGGGGAATTCTTTGCTGTGTGCATCCTTCTGTTTTCTCTCTTTTCCACCCTCGGGACTGCGGGCTGTTTTGTCCCCAAAGGATCACACATCCCTGGGGTTCAGATCG
Source organism: Lophotriccus pileatus (assembly GCA_035583135.1). Lineage (NCBI taxonomy): Eukaryota > Metazoa > Chordata > Aves > Passeriformes > Tyrannidae > Lophotriccus > Lophotriccus pileatus. Next base: position 3,732,838 of record JAWWES010000042.1, read on the forward strand.
TGGAGCTTTATCATCTGGGGGCGGGGGGGCCGATGGGAATGGATCGCTTCCGTTGCATCCTTTTCCTCTGGACCAACGGGACACGATTTTCCACAGCTCTGTGTGTGTCCAGGGACTTGCATTTCCTCTTTTGCAGGGCGAGGAGTATCTAATTTTGGGGCTGAGCTGCCCGTAACGGGCCTAGAGAAGTGGCTGCTCTGCCTTTTTTCACAAAGCTAAATACTTCCTTTTTTACCCCCAAGCGTTGAAGTAACACGAGAAGGGAAGCCGAGCTGTGTGGCAGCTGCAGAGCTTCGTGGATAGTACTTGAAGAGGAAATTTATGTTACCTGACCAGAGAGCTTCCTGTGTTGGTTGTCTGTGCTTCTAAAGATCTCAAAATTACGTGTAAGGAGATCTGAGCGTGTTGCAGAATTTCCTTGTGTGTGGGGGACTTAGACAAGTTGTTTGCAGGGAGATGTTTACCCCTGACTCTTGCATCTGTGGCTCAGGGACGTTCCAAGTGTGTTTTCTTCCCTAAAAGTCAGATTCAGCAAGTTTGCAACCATGTTAATAAGCACTTGTAGAACCTTCTGTGGTCTGGTTCTTCCGGAGTCGAACCAGACTTGCCGTTCACCCCAAGGCAGATATTTGAACAAAATTGAAAAGAAGGCAGTTTTAGGAGGATTTCAAAAACCCTGTGAAATTATAGGGCCTGGAAAAGTGCTCCTGGATATTCTAAAAGCTTGATACCTTTTTCTTTCCAAGGAGTATGTGATGGCAGAGTGTAGGATTATAGTGGCAGGGTTTTTTGAGGGGCAGCAGGGGGAAGACCTACAGGGCATTTGGATTTTTCTGAGGAGGAGAAACTCCTTGGTTGAAGTTCCTGTAACCCAGTTTGTATTTTGCTTCGTTAATATGCTCTTCCCCTCCACCAGCCTGGTTTCTTTGCCTCCCTCCCTGCTGTGTGTGTACTAAAAATGAGTGCACTAATTTGTCAACTGCTAGTGGTCGTGTTTTTGAGCTGACTTCACTCAACAGCTTTTCTCCAGCAGATGTAGATGAGGTGGTTCAGGAAAAGATGTGTGTGGCCTTTGCCTTTATCCTGAACCCTTCTTCCCTGTTGTCTGAATTCAGATCAAAGAGAGCGCAACGCTGACCAGGGATGTGCTCGAGCAGCATTTTAACGATTTGAAAGGGACCCTGAAGAAGCTGCTGGATGAGAGGCTGCTGTCCCTGCTGCAGGAGGTGGATGCCATAGAGCAGGAGAGCATCAAGCCCTTGGATGAGTGCCAGAAGCTGATCGAGCACGGGGTGAGCACGGCCGACGAGCTGCTCCGGGAAGGTAAGGCGGCACCGGGGCTGGGCCTTCGCTCTGCCTGCCCGTGTGTGTCTGTCAAAGGCTGGGACATCCCTGCTGCCAGCAGTGTGTTTGGCTCATTTTGGGTTTCTCAGTTCAAGCTGGGTAGATGTGGTGAAGAGCTGATCAACGTTGTCTCCTGCAAACCTGTGTTTTAACGTGTCACTCCCGTCCTGGGCTGTGCATGGTCAGTGTAGCCTCTCCTGAAGGGCAGGAAGCTCTGGGGAAAGGCCTCACTGAGACAGTGAGAGATGTGTCACAGAGATGTTCAGTGCCTCTCCAGGACAGACAGAGGGTTCTATCAGGCTACTTGGAAATAAAACACATCTTGGGTACCATCACAGCAAAGTGTCTCTGGTGGTGGATAAGTTATTTCTGACATAAACAGATTATCCTGCTGGGTGTGACTGTGTTCACTGGGGATGGGGAACATCAGGAATGAAGCGGCCACTGTGTGGGGAAAATTCTTCCCCAAAGTCTGTGGAGGAGGCAGACACAAATGGACATGTGGAGTGTTGCTGTCAGGGCCAGGCTGAGCCCTGCTGATGCTGAATACCTCTGCAGAAAGGAATGTCACTGCTGCCTGTTTTCCCCACGCTGCAGAACTTGCTGGGAGCGTGGCTGAGCCATGAGTGTTGGCAGTTTCCTTGCATTGTTCTCGTGTCTCAGCTTTAACTTTCTTTCAGCATGAGCTCAGTTCTGGAGCTGAGGCACACTGAGCTGTGTCCCAGGGGTGGGAAAGCTCCCAGCTCCCCTCAGCCTCCAGCTCTGTGTGTGCTGGCTTGGGAGCTCTGTGCTCCTGCTCACAGGGGTAAGGACAGCATTTATGGATTCATTTGTTGGGGTTCTTGTCCCTCACCACAGCTCTGGGACAGCCAGGGGTCACCTTGGTTTTATTTTAAGTCTCAGGTTACTGAATCAGGGTGGTGGCAAAGACTGCTGGTGTTTTGTGTGAGTTCTGTGAGGTGTCCTGAGGACTTGACTGACTCTGCACCTCCATCCCCTGGTGCCCTGCACAGCAGGATCCCCGAGTCCTGTGGGCAGGACGAGCTCACGGGGCAGCTGAGCCAGAAAGGAGTTAAACCCCCGTGGTTATTAAAGCTCCTGCTGCCAACTGTGACGTGTGCTTTCCTTCAGAGCTCTGGAACGTGTGTGATCCCCCATCAGGAGGAGGACTGAGCTTGCTGATGTTGGGAGTTACTGTAAACTCATCAGACAGGACACTGGAGCACATGTCTGTGAGCTGAGTGTGGGATGCTACTTTATATGGAAAGCTCAGGGAAATATTTCTGTTTATCCCCACACTTTAATGCATGGATTACTCCCCTCACCATGACAACAGTTACCATTTTAATTCTGGCAAACAATGGTTGAAACTATTCCTTGCTTTTAAGCACCTCTTTTTTTTTTTTTCTGATCAGTGAAGGTGCTTTGCTTTTTTCTTCCTTTAAAGCAGGTGGAGGAGGGGATTAATAACCCTGATTTTTGGCATCTGACCCCAGTTCTGCTACTGTCTGAGACCCGAGGCAAATTATTGCATCTGCTATGGGGTGTGTCTACGGGGAGCTTTGAGAGCTTCAAAAGTTGCTAGATAGGCTTTATGTTGTTAACTATAATTGTATTTTCTAGCTAAGACTAGCAAAAGTGCTGAGGATGCTTCATGTTTAATTGGCTGCTCATGTCAGAACTGGTTGTTCTTTGAAGCCAGGAATGCCTTTTGTGGACGTCGTCTCACGAGGGGTATTTTTGCTGTTTGGTTGCAGGGGAGAGTGCAGTCGGTGGAGAAGTGGGACAGCAGAATGAGAAACTTTGCAGCTTTGCAAAGAAGGCTTTACACATCCAGCTGGATAGGTAAGACAGGACCCCCCAAGGTGATCTGGGGCAGCAGCACGTGTGCCCTTCTTGTGCAGGGCATCTTTTCTCCTCGGCAGCAAAAGCTTTCTGCTCTGCTGCCTTCAAAGATTCCTTGGAAGTGTTGCTGTCCTGATTGTTTCACCCACTCTCCGTGGGGCTGGCACTGACAGAACGGAGTGGGTTTCACCCTCCATATGCTCTGCAGAAACAGAGGCTGTTTAATTGCGAGCAGTGAAGCCACTCCTCGTGGAACAGCCTGTGTTTCAGGGTGTTTACTGAGAAACAGACAGGCTGGTAAGGGCTCAACACAGTGTTTTTCTGGATCTTTTAAGTTTGGACTGCACGTGCCAATTTCTGCAGCTGTTCTCTCTTTGCAAATCTGCCCAGATTCGAGTGCCTGGATGAAATATGGATTTGCAGGAGCTGGCCCCTCTCATTACAGCAAACTTTCCTTTCTCAGCTTACCAGAAGTGCCCTCCTTGGTTGACGTGCCTTGTCTGTCTGCCCAGCTGGATGACTGCCTCCTTACCATACTGAAAAATCAGATATTCAGCCATGGAACTGTGGCATCTCGCCCACCTGTGCAGCTGGAGGAGTTTGTGGAAAAGCCTGGGGGTATTTTAGTCCGATGGTGTAAGGTGGGTAAAATATCCTGTGTGACAATCCTTTAGCTTTGGCTCTTGTTGAATAAATTGAATAATCTACTGTCTTTCTGAGTTCTCTGCTGCCTTGCAAGGACTGGTCCACTGCAGTGTGTGGTTAGAAACTTTAGAAGAGGTTTTTATGGGAATGGTGTCATTTAAAGGTGAGGTAATGCAGTGGTGGTGGGGTTGGTGCTGGGGTTTGTGTCTGCCTGGCAGTGGCACTTGTGGCTTGGACTCTGGCTCTGGGACTCCTCCTGCTCTCACTGCAGGTAGAAAGGGCCAACAAGCTCCTCTGCTTCAGTGGCCTTCTCGTGCTTGAGCAAGGGCCAGGTGCTGGACAAGCAGGAAACAACTCCTTCCCACTAAACAAACAGCCATTAAGTGTAATCTGTGTGATGCTGTTGTACAAACAAGAGCAAGAGCTGCTGGGGGGCGTTTCTGACAGGTGGTTTCCACGTACCTGTTTGTGCTGTGGGAGTGGTTGGTTTGTGTGGCAGGGACAGCCAAGCACAGTGGGACTGAACTCCACTGCTGCAGTGATGCTTCTGTGCCCTTTGGAGATGCTTTAGCACAGCCAGGATGAGGCTGAACCTGTTCTGTTGTGCTTTTACACCTAAACGTGTTTGTGTTCTGTGGGAGGTGCGGTGGGTAGAAAGAGAAATGATAATATTTTGGTTAGTTAGTCCAGTGGCCTTTCTTTTCAACAGACAGACTATTTTTGAGTCAACCACTGCTGTGGTCTGCTGTGGTTTGGTTGTTGTTGGACAGCTCTGCGCTCCTTGGCGGCATCAAACAAACTGTTGTTCTGGCAAGAGCCAGCCCTTGGCTGGCCACCCTTCCCGAGAGCAGGTTATAAACCCACAGGCAAGGGGCACTGTTGTCACCTGGGGGGGATTTTCTGTGCTGCAGAGGAGTTCCCTGGGTTTGGTCATGCCTGGGGGGTAGTGGAGCTTTTTATTTTTGAGGGTGTGTGTGTGTGTGCATAAATGACTTAGAGGTATCAAAGAACTGGACATCATTCCCTGGAACAGTTTGTGAAGGACAACAGTTGAGTTTCCCTTGTGGTTAAAAACTGGTACTGAATTTCTTCTGGAAAGTTGTTTTCAGCTTTTGGCCGAAGGACCTTGTTACAGATGTGTAATCTAGCAAGATACAGGTATATTTTAATTGTATCTGTATAATCTAGCACGATATGTAATAATATACCTTGCCAGACTGAAAAGTCTTCTTTTAAATGTTTCTTCTCCTGTAGGTCCTTTTAAACTGTAATTGAGTAATTGTGATGCTTCTTTTGGTGTCAGCTGGTTTCTGTCAGGCACCGAAATACCTTGTGGGTTGGTCACCTGCAGATCTGTCCTAAACTGTGCCCCTTGCGGGGCAGAGGCAGAGCCGAGGGGCCCTGTCTGAAGGCAGTGTCTGTTCTGCAGGTGGACGAGGACTTCACCCCGCAGGATTACCGGCTGCAGTTCCGCAAGGGCACCGCCAGCCCCTTCGAGGACGCGTACGTGGGCTCAGAGACGGAGTTCATGGTGCTGCACATCGACCCCAACGTGGATTACCAGTTCCGGGTGTGCGCCCGCGGGGACGGGCGGCAGGAGTGGAGCCCCTGGAGCGTCCCCCAGCTCGGCCGCACCACGCTGGTGCCACACGGTACTGCTGGGGCTGTAGGGCCAGTCCTGCAGCTGAACAGAGCTGCCTTTGGTGTGGTGAGGGGTGTCCCTGGCCGTGAGGGAAGCCTTCCATTCACTGCTTGGCCTTTGAAGCACCGCTGAGCCAGAAGTAAAGCGTTATTTTTCCTTCTCCCCCACCCCAACCTAAGTGTTTTTGATGACCCACAGCTCCCCACAAGCTCTTATCTTGCAGAGGGAAAAACCTAAATATCCTCTTCAGTCTCAGATTTTTAAGGGCAGCGGGTGCTGGAGGTTTTCCTTTGCCTACAGTCTGACTTGGCAGGGATTGCAGCAAAGAGTGAACTTCTGGCAAACTCTGAGCTGGGAAATACTTTCTGTAGCTGCAGTTTATTTGGAAAACAAATCTCTCCATCAGGAAAAGGCAAACCCAGCCCCTGCTTTTCATGTAGCTCAAGCTGCACCTGAGGCGGGCTGAGTGGACACTGTGACTGACTTGAGCTGGCACGGACAGGAGAGGGATGAGTTGGGGTTCACACTTTTCAGGGCTTTTGTTTGTTCTCTTTGAAGAGTGGACAGCTGGGCTGGAGGGTTACAGCCTGAGCAGCCGGAGGAACATCGCGCTTCGGAACGATTCCCAGTCCTGTGGTGTCCTCTACTCCAAAGCTCCCACCTATTTCTGTGGGCAGACCTTGACCTTCAGGCAAGTACTCCTTGTGTGGCTGTTGTCTGGTGCATCCCCTGGGCTGTCACAGCTCTGGTGTTGTTCATCAGCTCGGCCCTGTCAGGGTGGAGTGTCCGTGGGAAGGCTCCATTCCCTCTCTTCAGTTCTGCCTGGCTTCGTAGGAAGACACTGATGTTTGTGCAGGACTTGCACTTCAGTAACACAGGGATGAGTGAACTCCTGAGGGATGGTAAAATACAGCCCGTGCTGAGCAAATGTCTGGAATGCTGAATTTCTGGAGGTTGCAGCAGCTGTTCCTGGCTGAAGGCAGTGGAGCTGTGCCATTGGCTCTGTGTAACCCTGGGCCAGGGGCTGCTCTCCTTCCCAGACTGTCACAGGCTGGGCAGGCTTTGGGCATGAAAACCTTGGGCTGGTATTGGGGTGACAGTCTGGCACTGATGTCTTTAACATCTGAGATAATTAGTGCTGGTCAGGGCACTGTTTGAAAATCCAGAGTGGGGAACGGACCTTGGGAAATCCAAGCTTTCCATTTGACACAGAACATGATTAAAACCCTTGGCAGCTTTGCTGCCTGTCCCCCCATCCCTGAGATGATGCTGTTTAACGGGGTGTGAGGAATGTCCTTGTGGATATGTCAGTTGTAATTAGAGACCTCAGAGGCTCTGAAGCTTTATTTCATCTTTCCCTGATTAAATAAAACTACTTGCTGTACAGCAGGCAACCCCCAAAGGCAATTAGAAAGGGCTGTTCATGATATTTTTGTAACTTATTCCGTGGTGTTTCATTTTGCCCTTCCTGATAATGGATTATCTGAACTTCAGGTGGTTGTAGTGTGAGGATGTGTTCAGTTGCCCTGTCTGAGATGGGATAAAAAGATCTAAAGCTTTCATTTGAAACCTGTTGCTAGATTTAACTTCTCTTGGCTCAGAAATGCCTGTGAAATTAAAGGCAGAACCCTGAGGTTTCCCTTGGTTCCCTCTCAGACCAGTGCCTTTTATCTTTTTTTATTGGTAGCACATGAAAATCTTTTGATTCACATTTTGTTAGTGTGGCCTTCCCTCCAAGGGGAGATTGTTTCAGGATGGCAGAGCACGAACAAGCAGCTGCCCACAAGAACTGTTGGGACGGGAATTTTAAGTTTGGAAATGGGTTGTGTTCCTCTTCCAAGGTCCCAGAGGAGCTTCCTGTGTGGAAGTGTGAGAGATTTTGCTGAGCAGGGAGATGCAGCACTCGGTTTTGGCTTTCTCCATCTGTTGGGACACAAGGGAGTTGCTCTCCAGGGATGAGGGGCTTGCAGAGCAGACCAAGAGAGCGAGGTTCTGTTCAGATGGTTGTGGGGCAGCTGAGTGTTCTGTGTGCTCAGGACCCAGGCACAGGGTTGGAAGGTCAGTGGAAAGAGAAGCTGTGATAAACACAGTGCTTTGGATCTGCTTTTCAAAGCCAGATTGTGGCAGTTGTCCTGAGGTGAAGCATTTGGACGAGCTGTAGGAAAACATCACTGCTTAAGGTCAAGCCTCATCCTGTTCCTTTGCAGCCTTCAGGGAGCTGCCCCTGGGAAAGGGAATGTTTCTGCACAGTGATGTGCTCTGCATCCCTCTTTGTCTGCAGTGGGGAGCCACAGTCCCTGTGCCCAGGCTGGGGCTCTGGGATCACCCAGCAATGCCCTGCGATGATTCCAGTGTCAGGAACCCACCCCAGCCCTGGGAGAGCTGACACAGAGGGATCCCCCTGGGCTGACTCTGAGTAAAACAAGCTGGGGGGCTTGGCTGGGTTGGTTCCTGTGCTGCAGAGACAGAGCCAGCTCTGGCTGTGCAGCATTTGGGGTGGGAGAGGGGACTCTGTGTCCCCCTGAGCATCGTTCCCACCACGTATTGTGAAAAATTTCAGCTCCCAGGGATCACAATCATCAAGGCTTTATGCTTATGCATTTTTGGTGATTCTTGTGACTGTGCAAACACTTATTTCCAACCCAAAGCACAGGAAAGGCTCCTTTAACTAAGGGATGGAATGAATCAATGTTACCTTGTGGACGAAGTTTTCAGATAAATGGCTGTTTATAAACCTTCACCAGTGACTCAAGTTTAAAATCTAAAGCAGAGCAACAAAACGAATTTGAAATCTCATTTAAAGTTGCTTTGTGAAAACACTGTGGATCCCTTCCAAAGCAAAAGCTTCTTGGAGATTTCATTTTTTCCCCCTCTGTGTTATAGTACAAGACTTTTGCTCTCTTAGTGACATTCCCAGGGGACTGAAAAACCTAATGGAGAGCAAAAGTAAAACATGGTTCCAATTTTAGCGTCCCTGTTTGTCTCCAAAGAGTTAACCCCTTGTGTGCCAGTCCACTGTCCACTTTAATTGGAATTTTTGGAAAGCTGAGCTGAAGTTTTCCTGTTGTTTGGCAACAACCACCTATCAGTGCTGGTCTTTCAAACTGCAGTGAAAATAACCACTGGTTTACTTTGTAGAAAACACCACCTGGGTTTCCTGCGTCGCTCAGACTCTCTCCACAGTAGGATTTAGCACCTTTGAGAGGTGGCAGTGCAAGAGAAAGGATTCAAATGCAGAAGAGCCCTTCAGTGGGCAAACTGTGCAGCCCCTGGGGCGCAGAGGGAACTGAGGCCCTGCTCATTTGCACAACTCGTTTGCATTTTCCTCAGAGACTCCTGCAATCCTAAATGCAGCTGAGCAGAAGCCAGACTTGTGAATGCTCTTCTAGGCATTGCTTTTAGCACACATTCTGCACCAGGCTGGCTCATTAAAAAAGCCCAACCCAGCACCCTCACCCCGTTACAGCAGAACATGGCAGGGCTCTAAAAACCCGTTTTATTTGTGCTCAGTAAATCCTTGCTGAAACTGCAGCTGCCTGGCCATGGTGTGTAATGCTGCCCAGCCACCTGGCAGGGCTGATTGCAGATTTGGGCATATTGGTTCCTTCAGACAGCGGGAAATCATTTCTGAAGATCATCTCTAAGCTGTGACAGTGGAAAAAAATTATTAAATAGCTGAAAGTCTGAAACACTGAAAGTCTGCAGGAAGCACGTTTATGCTTTGTGCAGATTAATATTGTTGCTCAGTGGAGCTGCTGGGAAAACTGGTAGGAATTTTGGTCATTTTGGCCCATCTCCCTGAAAGTTCGGATGAATTTGTTGGGCACACAGAACAGGGGTTTGGTGTGACAGTCTGGATTTCAGGGTATGTCTTGATTTAAAGCTCTGGGGTTTGACTTAACCTGTTGCTTGGCAGGATTGAAACCGTGGGCCAGCCGGACCGGCGGGACAGCCTGGGGGTGTGTGTGGAGCAGCAGAACGGCTTCGACTCCCTGCAGCGGGACAAAGCCGTGTGCATCAGCACCAACGGTGAGTCTGGGGCCTGGGATCCTCCCCGAAACACACATCCCTGCAGAAGGCAGGGCAGCTCTCAGGCGGGTGCTGCCTGTGCAGTTAAGAGTCCTGGGTGAGATCACAGGTCTCCTGCTCGCAGCTCTTGCAGCCTGCTGGGTGTGCAGCACCAAACGCAGCGGGGTGGCTGCCCCGTTGGCCTGCAGAAAACAGGGGGAAAGTGAGGAATGCTGTTAGATGTGCTGACCGTTTCAGGGGCAGTGTTTGTGAACGGGAAGGAGATGACAAACCAGCTGCCTGCCGTTACCTCGGGCTCCACCGTGACGTTCGACATGGAGGTCGTGCAGTTGGGGCCCTGCAGCAACGAGGGAGGAAACTTCAAGCTCCGAGTGACCATCAGCTCCAACAACAGAGAAGTGGTCTTTGACTGGGTACTTGATCAGTGCTGTGGCTCTTTGTATTTTGGGTGTTCATTTTCATACCCAGGCTGGAAGGTTTTGGTGTTTTAGCAGCGACTAAAAAGGGATTGTTGTTCTTGCTGTGAAGTGTAACGTTAAAACCCGGGTTTCCAGCTGTTTGACAACAATCTGGTAACAAAACCCTGTCTTTATCGTACTTGAACTCCACTATATTGTACTTCCTACTGGATTCATTTAAGCAATAATTGTGAATCATTGGATCTGTTACTCTGGAAAAAGCTAGAAGCAGGCATTTGCTTAGGCAAATTAATTTAAGCAGTCCATCAGACCTTTCCCTCTCTTCCTCCAGACTTGACTTGTGTCAGTATTTCATTGTACTCTCGTCTCAGGGTACGCGTGTTGTGTCGAGTTAACTTTGCTTCAAGCTGCTGCTCCGTGAGATGAGCATGTGGGGGTGGTAGTGGACCAAAGCTGTATTTGTACCACCCAGAGAGAGCAGAGTATTTAGAGCAGAGTCCTGCAGTGCTTCCTTGTACACGCTGCTGCCTTAGGAGCGAATGGACAGCGGGCTGTGCCTGCAGCCCTTTCCCCGCACGGTACCGCTCATCCCTCGGGAGCAGGGACGTGAGCCAGCCTGTCCAGACATGGAGCCAGCCTGTTACTGAGTCACTCAAGTGCCTTATTCTGGTATTTCTTGAACTGTTGTCCGTGTTGTCGCTTGGAATATGTTTTCTAGAGTAGCTGTGTGGTGATGCTCACGTTGCCTCAGCCAGGCCGATCCCCGGAGCGGGACGTGATCCTGACCTGCTCTGAAAGTCTTCCCTACTTACAATTCACATGCAGCCTCTGCCACAGCAACTGTCAGGGATTTGGCACCTGGGCTGGATGTGTGGAGTGGCAGCTGTACACAACCTTTTCTCTGCTGTGCAGCTGCAGAGGCCATGGAAGTGCCATGGGTGGGATTCCTGGCGATCCCAAATTGCTGCCTGGGAGGGCCCTGCAGGAGAGCAGGTGTAGGGTCCGAGCTGGGACTGCTGCTGGAGATCCACCTGGAGATGGGGGGCATGGGCTGCAGAGATAACTGAACAGATGGGGGTCATTCAGCCGTCCCCTCCACCGAGGAAAAGATAGAGAATGAGCTTATCAAAGAGAACCCATTCCTCGTCAAAAGACTGCAATGCTACTGGGTTTAAAGATTATATTAAAGTAACACTCACTGAGGGGCTTCTTACCTCAAGTTCAATTAAAATTAAATATATTTTATGTTAGAATAGCAGTATTTTTATAAAGCCTAGACAATCATCTTGCCCTTTGTCCTTCAGTGGCACTATGTTACACCCTCTATGTTACACCATAATAAGCTTAAAGCATAAAAAGGTTATTTTACATTGAATTGACATCCCCCATCCTCACACTCAAGAATTTCAGACAAAAATGGCTGTTGGTGTTTACACCATTTACAAGAAAAAAAAAAGTGTGTAGATTCAGAGGGGTGCAAAGAACCTGCACGTGGCAGAGTTGGGTTGGAATTTGCTGTAAGACATGAAGTGAGGAAGACTGGACTCCCTTCAGGTCAGATTATCCAGTGTTAGCAACAGCAAGCCCTCAGTACTCCTAGTTTTTCAAGCTCAGCTATTTCAGTGTTAGGGGCTGAGAGGATACTGGCTTATCCTGTGCTTTCAGTGTTCCTTTAATTCTGTGAAGAGTATTTTCAGTACTTTTGTAACAAGGTTCAGTAGATGAAACAGTGTCAGCCCCACTCAGAGAGGCTTGGGCTGGCACTCCAGGTAGCAGCAGACTTAGCTCTTGCTCCACATAGTAGTGCTGGCAGTTTTACTTACACACTTCAGGTATCAGGTACTAGTTGGAACTTAGTACTTTTACCACATGGGAACTAAAATTGTGAATATCCACATTTCTGAGGTACCGCCGGGTCAGGGACCTCTGCATCTGCTTTTGGAGGGGCTGTAGATTCTGCAGGATATTTAGTTACATATTAGAAAATAAAGCTTAACCCTTGAATTCAGGTACTTCCAGAGGTGGCAAGGCCGTGTCAGTTTGTTCAGAACACACAGAAAAGCAGCTGAAGTGACTGTGAAGGGCCACGAGAGGCCCCAGCCGCTGCCCCGGAGAGCTGAGGGCGGCTCAGCGCAGAGTTCTCTGCCTTCAGGCTTCAGCTGGACGTGGAGCGAGGGCAGTTTGCCAGCCGTGGGTTCTTTTGTTGTCGTGGTGGTGGTGGTTTTGTTTTGTATTTTAACTCAGCACAAGCCTCGCTGTCCAAATTGCAAACGAGGTACTTGGAGCCGCACCTTGTGACCGGGAGCAGCGAAGAGTCTCAGGGCAAGGGACCAGCACTGAAGTACCCAAGTGCTTGAGAAGTGGAAGAGGCTTGAACTAAAGGGTGCAAATCCCGTTCTTCCACAGCAGAGTTCAGCTGGACGGAAAACTTGACACTTGCTGTACAATTTGCACCTCTGGCTCTTGGAGCCCTGCAAGCAACAGAGTGTTAACGGCTTAGAAACCAGACCCTGAACGTTGTTTTGCTAAGCTAGGACAGTCACTTACCTCAACTAAGACTTATGTGTCAAGTGAAATTTGAATTTTTTTAAATAAAGTTTTGTCCCTCAACTGTGCCTGGTCTAGGAAGTTATTTCTTGGGGCATAAAGCTGAGCACCATGGTGTTCTAATTATATAAGAACATGTTTTCTAAAGAACTGCACCAATCTTTAAAAGCTTCTCTTCATTAATTTTTTTCATCTTCTCTCAGAAGTCTTGAACAATCTATCTCCACCTTTCTCACCTGTGCACTTTCCTTTATTTCTAGCTGAAGTTCAGATTTTAACTGACATCTCTCACAAAAATAATTGTCCCCTTCTTTTTATAAAATTTGTTACAGCATCTCTACCCTCCTTCCCTCAATATTCCACCAAGGCTGACCTGTCTCTTCTCTACTTTACTGTTCCCATCTCTGCTGGTGCAGCTCTTACCCAGCAGCTTTTGGCCAGTGTTACTGAGCAAGCAGCAGAGCTATTTAATCACGTTCAAATAAAGTCCACATTGGACTAACACACAGATTTACTTTGTTCCCTCAGTTCTGCTTTACCTGCAGCCTGTTCCAGTCATTTGGTCTGTTTTAAAGGAAAAGTAACTTGTGAAAGCAGTGAGGGAAGCTGCTGACTTGGCAGCTCTCCCTCATAAACACACCACTCACATGAGTTTCTTCGTGACGAGGTGCCGGGTGTTTCTCCTCAGGAGTTGCAGCTTCGCTCTCAAATCAAGCAGCCTAAACCTGAAAGAGTCATGGAAGGACTTACCTGCTCCAAAGCCTTTGTCTTCCCAGATGTGAGACCACAGTGTCAGGTCCGTAACGGGGTCTGGTCCCACGGGAACACCTCCACCCAAGCACTGCCCGATGATGGCACCAAGCTTCTGTGAATTAAGAAATACTTAACTTGGACCAGCATTGTCAAAACTGCCCTATTGCCAAAGGTAAAATCAAACTGCTTGTTTGGGGGGTTGGTTTGGTTGATTAGGTAAATAATCAGAATAGTTCAAATTGTGGGCAGCTGCTTCATTCCAGGGCAGGGAATCCTTACCCCAACCCCCAAAACTCAAGGACTGCGTTCAAGATGCACTCCAAGCACCGTGCACTGAAGGTGAGTAACTCCAATCCATCCAACACCTTTGGATAGAGTAGTTAATGCACTGAATTATTCAAATCAGGTCAGGTTCCAGCTCGGGGCTCACAGACCCTTTGTGATCAGCAAACAAAACAGGCCAGAGGAGAATGTCCTGGCCAACAGCAGCCTCATCCTGCACTTCACTACTGAGTTATTGGTAACAGGGAAAGTTTCCAGGTCTGCCATTCCACAGTCACTACTTGGCCAAGCAATGCAATTCCTGCCTTGTTTTGTCCCACAGTACCTGGAGAATCTGTCCTCTGCCATCCCAGAGAGGGGATATTTTAAGCCAACACCAATTTAAACCTCACTCCATATAAACTATTTAATAAAATGTTTGAAACATTAACCACTTGCATGTAAAAAACACAAAAGTCTTGGTTCTGCAAGTGCTATCCCAAGGGATGTGTTTGGTTTGCAGTTCTATAAATCACAGTTTTAAACAGTAAAGCACAACTTACAGATTGATCTCTCTCAGCTCTACTCCAAGAAAGGAGAATGGAAGTTGTTAAAATCTGGCTAAAAAGCTGGGAATTGATGGAGGTCCCTTGAATAGAGCTGGAACAATCTGGCAAAGGAAGAACACGTACCCAAATCTCAGAAGTCATGCAGAACAGAGAGTTTATGCAGGTGCTGCTCGAGGCCTCTCACAGAATGACTGGACACCCATCGTGGCAGATTTCGTATTACTGAACTTTATGTACAAAAGCTGATTTCAAATAAAACATTTAATGAAAAACAATGGTTCATTTCAACAACTCGTTTTGGTTGGGGTTTTTTTTTGTTTGTTTGTTTGTTTGGGGTTTGGTTTTGGTTTTACATCTACTGTACCGTTGAAATTCTTTTTAACCAGCTTACATGGCATCTGCAAAGGTACATATAGAAAAGGCATCTTTATAAATAGAAAACAAGGGGATTTTTTCAGCTTTTATTATAAATTGACATGACATACAAAGTTTACTGAACAGAAGTAATTTCATTACTATTTTTGGGGGGATCACCAACTTTTTGTGCAAACAATGCTAGCCTTCTTTTAAGCATTAAGAGCATAACTGCTTAAGAAATGACATAAGCAATAATTCTAGAACTACATCTCCCCTAAAATAATCTATTTTTTTACATATGTGCACAGCTTTAGCAAATTAAAGCCAGAGAGAAATGCATGATGTACTATCCAGAGGCGTAATTAGAGTTTGCTAAAACTCAGAGAGCTGGCAAATTCAAGAAGTTTGTAATGAAAGCTGCAGTTTCCCTCTTTCCTATTTTGTACACAAAATCAGTGACTAAGAACTTAATACTGGATGACAAATCACATCCACACCATTAGTTAAATAGTCTCACAGTTAAAACACATCTTAAGGACCATCAAAATCAGTATTTACATTTTATAAATTTCTGAAGACACCATTAGAAAGCTTATATACCCCTTCAACAAATAGGGAACTGCATCTCATGGTGATGGAATGAAATAAAAAATGAAAAAAAAACCAAAACAAAAACCAAAAAAACCTGTATTTACAGCAGCATTGTTTCCTTTATAAATAAAGAATATGAAAAATGAAATATTTTAAGGATAATAAAAAAATTGAGGTGATGTCACTCAACCACAGTGCTTGCTGGAATAAACCCTTCGGTGCTGATACTGTACCAGTAGTGAAACCACTTTCCATTGGAAAAAATCTGTAAACGTATGCATAAAATGTGTTAACAGCAGTGCAAAACTGCTCAAATATAGTCTAGTCAGCATCTTAGTATCTGTATTGAATACAATACATCACAGAATACTTACATAAGAAGTGCAACACATTTTCTGGTCCAATTTTACAGTGCATTTTTCCCTCAAGAGTGGCATCTCGAAAGCCAAAGCTAAACCCGCGGCCCGGCCTTGCAGTCTGTCCTCAGGCAAGAACTTCCCGGGAAGTTGGCGACGGAATGCCTGCAGAGGGACAGGAGCCTCCGGCCTTAGCATGGCACACCGTGATGTGCAACCCCCCCAGGCAAGAGGGGTTCCATCAGATCCTGGCTGTAGCTGTGTTAAATGTGTAGTAAGGATAGAAAGGAGCTTAATGTTCAAGTGTGAAACGGTACACTGGGCGATCGATACATCGGAATTATCCACGAAACCCAAACTGCTGGTAAACCTCAAAAAAGCCAAGGTGGGACCTCACTGTGTCTGCAACATGAAAAGCCCAAGATCTTTCCAAACAGGCACAAGACAAAGGAAGTGCTAAGTTCGCCGACTTTGAGAATTTTTAGTGTAGGAAAAAAAAAAAAGGTTAATCGGTAATTTATGGTCAATCGATAAATGATTTCAAATACAAGGATCAAGGTTAAACTGTAAATAGTGAGACGTTATCTTCACAAAAAGCTAACTGGAGAATTTCTAAATAAGAAAAGCAGAAACTGTATCCCAATCCCCTTTCCCTAATGTTTCACAACTTCATGGTAGGAAAAACAGCCAGATACAGATGCAAAAATCTTAATATAAAAACGGTTTTACATATACTTAAATTATGTAAATTCCATAAAGTTCTTAAGACGCTAATTACTAAAATTACAAAAAGATTTTCATATTGCTCTTCATGCTCAAACTCTTAGAATATTGTCATTACATCACCAAAACCAATATACATGTAGTACTTGCATAAGTAACCGAATAAAAACCCTGTTTAAACAATATCCTTGTTGAAATCATTTATTTCCATCCAGCAGTGCCTGTTTGGAATCTCTGTATTTCTGTGTGTAGTTCTCTATGGAGCTCATGCACCCTTTTAGAATGTCACTTCGATGCTCTGTCCGTTGAATGACAAACGTTGTGAGTTCAGAGCTTCTGTTTCTTGCTCTGTTTGGTGACACCTGAGATGCTTTCCGCCTCCGCCGCCCTCTCGCGCGCGGTGTTTTCACTGTAGCCGTTTGTTGTCCCGCTCTGTTCCTCGGAAGGTTCCTCATCCGGCGGGGAGGCCGATTCCCCCTTCTCCAGCTTCTGCTGCATCTCTCGGAGCCTGGCCACAGCCTTGTCTATGGACATGATGCTGATGAGGTTAAAGTCATGCATGCTGACCAGGTGGAGCATAAAGTTTCGACACAAGTTCTTCTTGATGATTTTCTGTCCGTAGTTTTCCACAAACAGCATACAGGCATGATTCATTTGATTGTCAGCAATAAACCTGTCAAATGAAAGAGCTTGTCACTGTGCAGGTAGAACATTTTCCAAGACAAAAAGGTGCTCCACATGGTTTATTACACATCTCCAATGATGTTTTTTCCTCCTCAAAGCCCAAGGGCTACCAGGCACAAGAACTTTAGAAACCTTAAACTCTCAAAAGCTTGTTACCAAATTATCCTTTAAGGATCCTTTCCTAAACACCTGAGCTAACTGCATTTTAAGTATTTAATGAATTGCAATGCAATATGATCAACCAAATCTGTAATTCATTTGCATCAAAGCTAAGCACAGTAACATACCCGTGCTTCATAACATGAAGATTCCATAATTTCATCACTTCTTTCTCTCCTTCGTTAACGTCAGAAAATTCTTCAATTTGCTGGAGAGACAGAAAGGATTGGGAGGAAGGACAGGAAAAGAAACAAACACACCCATCAGAACTGCGTGTCTGCTGCTAAGCAGTGAGAGCATACCCAAAATTCAACTTATGCACAGAAATATATAGAGAAAATTCAGGCTATGCAGTCAAAAAAGTTAGAAAAATGTAATCTCATGTAGAGACTTGGGATGATAAATTATATCCTTATCACATACACCCCACACTGGGTACTCCTGATTCCAGCATCTCCTGTCTGAAGGAGGAAACCAGCCCCAATGAAAACTTGTTTGAACACAAAACTAGCTTTGCAACTGAAGGCATACTTGAAAAAACAACCTTTGATTCCATGAATTTCCATCTACAGTTGCTCAGCAAAATTTTGTGCTCTTAAAATGCATCATTTTCAAAATATATGCCTGACTGCCCCCTGAAACAACTGCAGATCATCTTTCAAGAACCACAATCCCCTCAGAACAGTTTTGTATAAATGGAATAATTACAGTGATGGTTTTCTCCCGTAGCCACTCGGGGTCCTTTTCATCCTCACTGTCCACTTCCATCTCTTGGGGGCGGAGGGGCAAACACGTGTCACTGTGGAAGTACAGCCGGTTGTGCCCACTGCTGTAGGTCCTCTGCTGCTCCACCTCCCCATCCTCAGACTCCAGGAATTCCGACATACTTGCTTTCGTACGCTTTGGCCTGGCAGGAGGGAAGGAAGAGACGCAAATACTGAGCAATTGGTTCGTACAAATTATTTTAAGCTCGAGCTTGCAAAAATGTTGGGAGGGGGGGAACCTCCAGCAATGAGATACACCCCATTAAAAACCCAACTTCTCCTTCTGGGGAAGAAAAGGTTTAGGATAGGGCAGTTAAGAGGAGCTACATCATTATGAATAGGTATCTCAACTGAAAAGGTGCAGGAAAATCAGAGGTGAAGTTACCACGTCCTTCAGCCGCAACAGTGCCATTTCACACTGTTTATTTGCACCTACACATTTACAGCTCCCCAGGTTTCACAAGTCTGCTCTCCAGGCCATAATGCACAAACAGACCTCGTTTCCCAGCCCTACCTGCAAACCAGGATGTGTGTGATGGGGGTTCTCTTGACCGGCCCATTGCGGCTGAAGGCGAAGCCCGGCTGACGATGGATGTCCTGGGGGTTCCCTGCGTAGGAGCCATCGTAGCACTCGTTGATGGACACGTCTATCCGAGCACCTTTGGGATGATACTGGAACAGGAGTGCAAATGCTCTTAGCAGACAGCAGTGACAGCACATCAAGTAACCTTTTAAATTCTGAATACTTTAAATATCACCTGTCAAGAACCGGATAGAGCTCCAGTTTCCTTTTACAACTCCAGGCACAAATTATACTAAAGCTCCCTTGCTCTGTACTATTTTACTGTTTTATATAAAACCACTCAGAACTAATTATAAAATGAAGGAAAATATCAGCTAACAAGAACCCTAGAAATCAGAACATTTCTAAATTTCCCAAAGCTTCAAGGGACTTCCAACCAAATGTAGATTACATTGTTTTCTACATCACAGAAAAGAGCACACTGCTGCAAAAGCAGTACCTACAGTCAAGAGTTCTTCCTCTAGTGATCAGAATTATTTTATATATATAAATAAATACAAAATAAAATCAACCCCACTTTTTTCCCCCCTGTACCACACATTCATTCAAGTAACATTCAAAGGCAGGGGCTCCTAACCTGCAGGTACAGTGCTACAGTTTAGCAGGGTAGCAGCAGAATCCCTGCCCAGGGGGTCTGTGAGAGCCTGTGCAGCGCTTCACAGTGCTGAGCTACTGAGAAATTACTTACAACGTAATTAAAGATAAATCTGCTGTGGCAAAGCTTCAGATGTTTGAGTAAACTATAGAGCTTCCGGCAGTTCAAGGTGCACCAGGGGCAGTGCAAGTCGTCTCTGGCCTCGGTCTGCTGCCTCGTGTTGTTGTTATACAGGAACTGATGGGACAAAGGAACAGGCAGGGCAGTATTAGTTTCATCCATTCCCTTCCCAAACCAACTGAGAAATCGTTTCAAGAGGCCTCTACAGCAACAGGAACATCTGGGAACACTCCACCAGCTCAGTGTACTCAAACAGTGGTATCTGAGGAATTTTTTCCCACAGGAAGACCACGTGTCCCCTCCAGATGTCAACAAGGGATGCCCTTTGTCTTTCAGAACATCAGATGTGCCCCCAGGAAGGTTAGTTTGCTAAAATGCTTCCTGTAGAAAGCAGTATGTGGAGTGGTTTTTAGTCTGTGAATCTGAGAGCCCTGAAGGCATCCACTAAGGGGGCAAATGGGAATTTCCACCCAGCTCAGAAAGGAACATTTTAACTCCACACAATACTTAAGATTCTAATTTTCCCAATACCTGGTAAAATATTCGCAACTTCTGTCGAGGCTCATTTAAAACATCTCTCTCTTTTCTTGTTTGAAGGTCTGTGGGCAAGGACTCTTTCACAGCTGAAAGAAAAGCACACGCAGACACAGACTTCTTTGGTGCAGAGGAACAGACAGACATTGTTTCTTCCCCAAGTATGGAAATTCTGAGAAGGGCCCTGCTGCTGAAGGAAATGGGCTACAAGCAGTGTATATAATCACTTCAATACTGCCATGATTTCAAACACCCCACTATATTTAGCTTTTAAATTTACCTTAAAAGATATGGGATACAACAAAGCCTGCTTATTTTGGCTTTTCCCTGTTGAGGATTCCCTGAAGCACCAGCGAATCAGCAACCCCTCAGCACACAAGGGCCAAGCAGATGATTATTCAGCAGCAAACCCAAAGTTTGCTTACCTATAGTCTGAGTAGGTTTAACAGAATTGGGCTTGTTTTCTTGAGGGAGGCTCTCAGAATTTCGTGTTGCAAGAGGCTTGGCTATAGGAGCTGTAGACTTGTCATTTGTGTCTCCTGTCCAGCGAAGAGTAAACTGAAGTGTAGGTCCCTGAGAAAATGTTTCAAATGGAGGCAACCTCTGGGGGTGGAAATCAAAAATGAAACAGCAGAATTAGTGTCTTTCCATGTACAAAAGCCATCAGGAGAAAATATTCACAGAATAGAGGCAGAGGTATTTTTTAAAATCCAAGTAAAGGCTAAAGGATAATCGAGTTTATAACTATATTTTTAATTTGGTCCATCTCTGCTTTTTCATAATTATAACAATCATGTTGAGACATAAAGACTTTGGAACCTGGAATCTTCAAGTTCTTCTCTTCGGTCACATACTCTACCAGGACATGGGAGCATTTCACATATGTACAGTCACCTGCATTCACTGCAGCACTGAGTGCTGATTCTCCTCAGCCAGCAATTTCTCTCTGCTCAACACTGTCTCCTACACTGATACACCTCCTTTTCATCACTACATTTTACCAGCATTCTCCTCAGGTACGTAAGATCACACCTATGAAAGCTCTGGGTTCCTCTTTCTTTCCCTAAAATGTTCTGCTTCTGCAGTTCGTTCCTTTTTGATTTGTCCGACTTGTTACCACAACAAACATTCCAACTGTTTGCTTTAATGAGACAGAAATTCACAAGTCACTGAAAGAGAATTAATTATTTCCTCTTCAATTCAACCCATTTTCAGAGGAACAGCCACTGACTGTACTTCCAACGGAGCTCCACCTTAATCCAGACCATTTTAAGTGAAGACAGTTTTCTCTCAGCCACTAAAACAATCCATACCTTCCCATCAAGGATTGTTTCCCACGTTGCTCTTTTCTTGCTAATGGGACACTCTTCCATTTCCTGCATGGCCACTTCATATTCTCCATCCAGAAGTTGCAAACGTCTGTGGGACAAAATATGTGTAACCCAGGTCATTTTTTTATTGTTTGCCTGTTAAAATGTACTACTGAACAGTAACTAAGTTTCCATGAGCCTAAAGGCAGGCTTCCAGGTAAATTTATTTGACAGCTAAGTGTGGATCTTGACAAACATCATCCACAACAAAGAAAAATGTTAAAGATCAAAAAAAGTATATAAACTTCTATGCATGATTTGGTTCTGCTGCAGATCAGACATTCTCATGTGTATATTCTCAGACTTCTCATTTATATATATTCTCATTTATATAAACATTATCATGTTTAGCATATTAAAGTTCTCCAGTAGAATTAAGTAATGGAAAAGAACAAATCATTGTCAAGACTTCTAAGATGACACAGATTAAAGAAAGAAATTTCTTAAAAAAAAAAAATCAAACTCTTCTCAAACTATACAACTTTCTAAACCATATTTGAGAAATAATTGTTTTTTCAGAATCTCTTGGAGGTGTTTTAAGCAGCTTTTCCTTGAAGCTCTATTTTTACTGATAAAGAAACCATGTCCCTACCTCTGCCTGGGATCTGCACTTGCCACAGACAGAACTCTCATTTTCATATACAGTACAGTCAGTCACTGAACAGATCTCAGTGTAAAGTGTACATTATGAAACCTGCAATTTTTCTTTTGAAAACACAAAAAGTCTAAGCTCTTATTGTAAATACCAACTAAAATGCAGCCAAAGAATCTTACACTGTAAATGCAGAACATATTAAATTTCCAGTGATTACCAGAAACAATATTTATTTTGAATAACATTACCTGTTTTTATCAAATACAGTCATTTGTGCTACAAATGTCTTTTCCCCATCTTCACGGTTTGAAGAGTTTCTTTTTCTTCTAGCTGGAAGCTCCTCATTGACATCTGCACACAAGAAATATGGGATTCAATCACTGCATAAGCACAGATCTAGAAGATCAAACAGTCTCTATGCAATTGCAAACTGTAACTGGCTGTTCACTGTGTCAGGTGTGTCACACAATAGAACAGGACAATGCAATGGAAAGGGCACTTAGCTTAAAAGTAATCATATTTTAGGTATGTTCTCATGTATTTTTAGTTTCATCATATTATTCTGTCAGCATAAAGAATTTGGGATCTCATCTTCCTCCTCTTGTGGCTATAAAATAGTGAGAAATAAAGTTTTTCATTCTACATGCACTCTCTCCAAGGCTGTAACATTTGTGATGCAACATGTCTTAATAAGATTAAGAAAACAGCTTTTAAAAATTTGTTACTTAGATATTTTATCTATTGGCCTTTTTTTTTTTTTTGCTGAGAGACACTGATAGAACCTGCAGCTGGGTCAGCAGTGACCAGTGTTGGTGGAGGGCTAATGATCCTCTCAGTGCAATATTCACCTTCCCCATCACGTTCATAACAACTGGCATTAAATCTACACAGAAACTGAGCACAGTTTCTAGTTCCCAGCTGAATTCCAACCCCATCCCAAAAGAGACTGCAAACAAAGGGAAGCCCAGTCAGTCACTGCTGGCCCTTGTCAGTGTGACCTACACTGCACATGAACACAGCTCTACAGGTGCTGCAAGACAAACCCTGCAAAGGAGGATTGAAAGGCTGAAGTTACCAATGTTTTCGTTGGTTTCCCCGTTGATCAGTCCATTGAACTCTCTCCTTCCCGGGCGAGTGACTCTGAACAACAACGAGTAGGACTTCACCATGTGGCTGTTGCTTGGCTCAAACTCATTGCTGGAGACTGCCAGTGATGGGAAGTTGCCTGGTTTGATTTGGCTGAGGTCTGGGTTTAAAGGCACCTGCTTTTTACCTGTAGGAACCTGTCTTATGGGACAACTGACATCCTGCAGCAAAACAACAAACACAGCAATTAGGTCTTCAGACTGTAAAGACATTAACTGTTAAAATTTATATCGTTTGTGAACTGTACTTGTTCTGCCAACTTTTTGAAAATAAGCCTTGTAACAGATACAAATCAGAAAAAACCTGGCACAATCCCAGGTTGTAAATGCAAAACCAGCTATTTGTAAGTGTAAATAAAACTGGCATTCTACAAGCCCTTCTGGCAGCAGCCATCTTTCTCTAAGTGATTCAATTAACACTAACATGAGGCACTTAGAAAGACTGTAGAACAGCCATTAATACTAATTTAATTCTGTTTACCTAAAGAAATTAAATGTTTGGGGTATATATATACATTTCAAGGGCTTCCTGTCTTCTCCTTGCAATATTACAGAGTGCACTTTGTGCTATCTGTGAGATAAAGAACCACTTACCTAGGATTTACTGTATTCAGTATCTCTCAAACAGATCACTGAACATTGTGTAGAATTGAGAAAACAAGGCAAGATGGCCTAAATATGAAACTTGCAGCAAAACATTTGGGAAAACCATCAGCACCTCCTGATTTCACCATATTTATCCACACTGTAGCAATTAACAAAATTGGCTAGAAACAATATTAACTCTTAAAAACATGTCAAAACAGCTTAAGAGTCTTGGGGAAAATACACATAGTTCTGTCTGCAAATCTTTCCTTTCTGCTTAAAAATTACAGCCTTCATTACTGAGCCTCCCATATTCCCAGAGCTGTGAAGATGATTTGCCAACTGGTGTGAAACAAACACAGATAAAAACACGAGCAAATTCAAAGATGCTTTAAAAATAAAATAAAAATTGTTTATGATTCACAGCTGCTAAAACCTGCAATAATCAAAGTGATCAGAGCAAAAAGCACAGGTACAGAAAAGGCAAGAATCCAACAGAAAACAGCTTGAATAGATCAGTTACTGAATTTGAAGACTAGTTTCAACAGAGCCATCTCTGTATGGTGATGTTAATCAGATAGTGTAGAAGCAGGGAAACATCTTGCTTTAATGCCTATTAATAGTTTGTCAAATCATTTTTACCTTTCGTTTCTTGTGGCAAACTTTCACCAGCAGAACTTCCAGGGTCACAGAATTTTGTTCATTCTCTGAGTTTTGTGATGGCTTATCTGAAGAGAAAAACATCTTAAGTTCTAAACAAGTGAAGGTCTATTCAATGGCATAAATCCACCTCTGATTACTTTTTAACCACAAGCACCTCCAGGAACAAAGACCTCCAGCCAAATTCTAAGTTTCAATTCTCCCCAAATTCGCTCAAATTCCCACTTGAGAACATCTCCTACCTGTTCTCATCCTAGAGACTGAAAACCATAACTGATCTCTAATGGTTAAAAGAGCAAGTTCACTCCCTTGTTATGACAAAGGAAAAGGTTGTGGGCAGATTTAAGGACAGTGAGAACACACCATGAGTCAAGTTATTGTCTCCATTTTTTTTCTTTACACCTTGCACACCTAGAATTTGGTTTTCATTAAAACTTAAGATCCAGATGCTATCAAATAAGAAAACCAAACAAAATTAAAAAGACAACCTTAAATATTATGCAGGTTTAAATATATGCCAAATAGCTGCTGAAGGACTCTGGAAAGAACCTGAAAAAAGTCTTAGAAAATAAGACTTGGCTTCAGATAAGTCTCCTAGAGCCTGGAATCTCCAAGGCAGCTGTTGCCAGCAGTGTGATCAGCAATGCCAAACCAAAAGTTAAAAATAACATTTTATTTTAATGGACAAACAGCTCTTTTTTTTTTTTCCAGGGGAATAAAAAGGCAGTGCATTTATCCCAGGCTCTCCAGCCCAGAGCATGTCACTTGTGCCTTCCTCAGAGGAACATAACTCGGGTTCTGCTCTGTGAAGTCCAACACTTTGATTTTGAGAGATAAATCCTTATGTGTTCAAAAGACACCATGGAAAGACTGAAAGTTCACTAAAATACGATTTCCACTGCTTGCCTAATGGCTGACACAGCCTTTGTCTCATTTCTAGACTCAACTTGATAACATTTACTCTTACACTTCTGTCTGAAATTAGAAACCACTGAATCTTCAAATTATTTGAAGGCTGTGGGTTTTTTTAAAGCCACTTCAAACACCAAAGACACACTCCCAGAAAATCACTTCCTTCAGGAACTCCTCAAAGGTCTATTTTGGGTTGAATGGAAGATGACTTGGAAGTGTTTCTCAAAATCACTGTTTTGACTAAACCCCGAGTCTGCTGAACATCCCAATTACACCACAACATTTTTACAGCACTACTGAATTGTAACTAATGGGGCAGGCTGAGCTTAAATAAGTTAACTCTGCACCCAAACAGCAGAGACTAAAAACACGCAAATATCCCCCTCACAGATCTCTGCTAACTTCGAAGGTGCTACACAAATTAACAGTGCAATGAATGAATTGGCAAACGTACCATTTTTATGGAAGAACCCAGTGAATGTGAGTTGCAAATGAGCAGACAAGCTAAAGAGGGGAAAAAAAAGAAAGGAAATGTTAGAAGAACAAATGTTTTCTTCTCCCAGCAGCCACTTCAGTCCATGCTCTGATGGTCAGGACAGGCCTGCACAGGAGGAGTCAGTCCATGCTTTGACCTTGGAAACTGTCTGGATCCTATGACTTGATATGTTCAAAAGGAAACTTTAAACACCACAGTAGAAGGACAGTGCCTGGAGACAGATCTTTCCTTCTCAGGCAGGCAAACCCATCTGCCAGGCATTCATCAGCCACAGAGATCGGGTTTGGGGGGAATTTTCTAGAACTTCACCCTGAACCATGGACTTGGTGTAGATTTTTTTTTAAACCAAGTATTTGAAGTTTGGTAATGAGAATATTTACAGGGGAACATGTGGCCTCAGAAGGAAACACTGCTAGTCATATAAAGCCCTTGTCATCCATAACATATATGATTAATAACTGCATCTGTCCTGTTTCAGAGCACTGCAGCTCACAGCCTGCACTGCTCTAGGGTCCACAGACCCATTTGATTTCAAATTGGTCGATTCAGGACACATTTCAGTTGAAAACAAATATTCATAAGGGTCTCAAAACCACTCAGTATTTCTGAAATACAAAGTATCTAATACAATACCATCTGTTATACCACAGCACCAGACAATTCTGAGCACCTTCACCAATCTCTCAGGCAGATTCACCCTGACACTCGTCCCCTGTTTTTAAACACAAACATTCCCAAGAGCTCTGAGATGACCACTGAGTGCCCAACAGCTTGAGCATTCCGAGGGTTGCACCTACCCCAGCTTCCATCACTCATCCATGGTACTTTTCCAGCCCAATTCTAGATTAAAGCACACTTTTGATAGTTTTGAAAGCACAAAACCAACACACAAATCGATATTCTGACTACGTGGTTTCATGGTATTTTCCCAAATCCGCCTCTTTTGTTACCTTTCATTCCAACACACACAGATTAGTTACTGACACAACTAGCAGTGTTGGGAGCCAAGGTGAGGTAAACACCTATTTGAGGTTTCTATAAACATTTTAAGAGATGTCCCAACAAAGAGGGAAAGTTTACCCCAACACTGCTTTTCTCCAAGTTCAGTGACCAGGATACACACACGTGTTTTAAGATCCTGGAAGCAACATTTGAAGCAGTGAGTACTTTGTTTCTAACAGTGACTCTATCAATAAAAAGTACTTTTGATTTAGCACATCCATGTGCTCATTTGTTCCCCCCCCCCCCCCAAAATAAGTCAAGACTGTACCTGTGAGATTCTTGTTCTCCCTTCATTTTCTCTACTTTTGATAACATGTCATCTACTTTGAATGTTTTCCTGTGAAGAAAAAGCAGAAAGAATGGTTTTACACAGCCAGTATACCCCTAACACATAACAACAGAATTGATTCAGCCTGAACTTTGACTTGGTTTTCATCTAAAATTGTCTATATCCATAATTTTAGCCTTCTCTTCAGAAAGCACCCTTTATATCTTATATCACACCCATGTTGAAGGGACACAACTGTTCTCAAGCAGCAGCAAAAGAATGCAAAGAATTAAAACCAGACCTTTCAGCAATAATCCCACTGCTCATAAGAAGTTTCATTTAACAGCAACATATTGAAACCCTGCAATGAACATGCACAACCACAGTTCAGCTTTGTCAAAGAAAGTTCCTGATTTAGAGACACTTGTACTCACCAGGAATTGATGTGTCAACTCTCCAGACATTAATATTTTAATCGTGATCACAATAATGAAAAACACTACAAAGCTTGTAGGACAAAAGAGTTAAAAACCTAATTAAAAACCCAAACCCTTATTTCTCCATACATTTCTATTAAATGGAAAAGAGCAAGGAATTCTGAGGCTACTTTTAGAGCACTCACGGGAAATGTGGGACAACGACAACAATGTCATAGGGAATAATCCCTTCAAATCATTCCTCTCTGGAATTCTGACATCAGGCTGTTGGTGCTCATACGTTCAGCCTGTCCTGCCACACACACAATTTAATGGTCATTGCTAAACGAAGCTCACTCCTGAACAGAAGTTAGTCAACACTTTACAGACCAGTCTCTCCACTTTTCTTTAAAGGAAAGTTAAAGCTTGGAGAGAGATACCCACATAACTGGAGTGACAATGTAAGAGCAAGAGGGCATTTATACCTTAGAAAAACGGAATAAGAACATAAGCTGTTGCCAAACACTGGATTCCTTGTGGGGGGAACAACAACGACGTGCTCTGGGGAAGTGGGAAACATTTGTCTCCAGAAATATCCCGGCTAGAGGAGCCCTGATGTCACACAGTGTCCACAGCCAGCGTGACACGCTCGTGAGTGACTGAGTTACAAATCACAGGGCAACTCAGCAGTGACACTGGACAACAAACCCTGCACAAGCACAGGGCTGCAAATAAACGATCAGCTGGGCAGTAAACAATCACTGATTCAAAGCTCTACTCAGCACAAGACTCACAGGTATGACAGACTCAAGAACTGACTCACCTCCACTAAAATGTGGGATTATTACGGTGAACGTTGCAATGCTCAGCTTTAAAGCCAGGGATGTTAAGAACAGAGCAGTTTGTTAAAAATTGCAGATTCTAAGGTCAAAAAGCCTCTGCGTGCACTTTGCTCCAGCTCCTGAAAATCAGCCAGGACAGAAGCAGTGCACTGATTTTCAGAGGGCTTTCTTCAGACTGAACAACTGCTTACAACAGCTTCAGAGCAAAGTTATGTCATGACTGGAACATGAGCCAGAAACCAGCTAAGAGACAAACATGATTCAGGGATGGGGGAAGTTAATAATCTTTCATAGAACATACTAATATCTGACACAGCTGGCATTTAATATGTGAGCATTACTGATCAAAAAAAACCAAACCCCAATGGTGCAACCTTTGCTAAACCCAGGCTTAGGTTAGTCAGAACAAGAGTTCCCCTAAAAAAACCTTTCAGAAAAACTAAATATAGCAAACAAGAAACTCATTAAATCCAAATTGTTGCCTTTGAAGTTAGCTTGTAAGAGTAGAAATTCCTCTAAACTGGATTACCATTTTTGTTACCACATTCCCATGCAAAACAGACAAAATTAAGTGTTGGGAATACCCATCCCTGACACCTGGGACTTTCAAGACAGCGTTTCCTGGTGCTACAAGTATATGCATCTTGTGCATTCCTTTCTCCACCCACTCCTATTCCAGGCAAGGAAAGTAATAATTAATAACATATTAGAAGTCACATCTGAGCACGCCATTACTCTGCTAATAAATAAAATAATTACTCCTTTATCCAAATACTGGATGGGAGCAATTTTATTTAGTACCTTCTTCCCAACAACATCATTTGGTCTGATAATACAGTAACACCCAAAGACAGACTCAGGCAAAAGGCCCATTTTCAGCTTCCAAAGCCCATCACCTCTCTGCTAATAAGCAGCAACTTCAATACCTTTTTTATCCCAAGTTGACACATGTCCATTAATTATTCCTTATCACCATTTTTCTATCCTCTACTCTCTATAAACACTTCCTCGGTATTAAATATATGGACCAATACCAACAGATGATTTCATGGTAAAAACTCAGTTTTACTTCCCTAAGTGTTATATTTGCCTGGCATTTTTTCTCAGGCTGCCACACAGCTGGAGGTAAAAAAATACGGAGCTGTAATTACTATTGTTTTATAAAGTTTGGACATGAGTTGTTTGTATTTTACTTATAATATTGTTTACTGGAATGGCAACCAAAACAATTAACAGCAAATTAAAAACTGCCAAATTTGTGAGGAATAAAGTTCTGGGGGAATAAATAAATAAACATCCATGTACAGTCCACATAAGCAGGTAACAATGAGGCAGTTCCAAGAGACGCCTTCACAAAGAGAACTCCACTGACACTTCTACTGCACTGAAGCCAGGAACACAGATATTTCTTAATATATACCTCAGGATGACCTTCTACTTTAGCTCAGATATTTTTCCTTTTTTAAAGCCCCTTTTTCACCAAATCCACAAGATTATGCACCTTAACTACTTGTGCTGACTGAGGAACAGTGACTAAGGCCTTGCAGGTACCTGGGAGTGTTTCCCAGCACAGATCAGCCAACAAGGACCCTGCTAATCCCCCCTCGGGAAGTTCAGACTCTTGTGCCACTACAGCACAACCCTCCAAACCCCCCTCCAGCTGGAACTGCTGGGGGTTTAATGGGCTGAAGGAGAAGGAGCAGGGACTGAGCAGGGAAAGGTCAGAGGGGGGAGCCCAGGGGAGAAGAACACACTTCCCAATTTTTTTCTGGTTTTCCCCCCTGAGCTCTGCTAGTTCAATTCTGCTGCATTATTGTGGTTTTATAAAGAAAACATACTGAAATATTTTACTTAATCTTCCTAGACCTAATTAGCAGGATGATTTCAGTAAATCAGAACTATTGAGTGAAACAGCTATTAACGTGTTTGTTACCAGAACAGTACCCAGCTAAGATCAGTTCTACACCAAAGTGTGAAGGGATCCCATAAAAATCAGTGTTTTTCAAAGAGGAACTAAGCATTACTTGTGCACTCTGAACTAGAATTTGGAACAGCGCATAACAAATGTAAGCAAAGCACTATTTCTTGTTTCCCAGCAAGTAAAAACACCCAACAGAAGAGTTTCAGGTAAAAACATACACATTTCCATCAACTGTAAGTTCATTTAAGTTACAAGCAAGAACTTCCTGTTGTACAATTCTAGTTACAAAAAACCAAACAACAAAAACCCAAAACAACCTGAAAATAATTTCTTAAAATTTGACTCTGACTTACTTTAAAATAAACAAAAAAATAATTTTGGTAACTTGTGTAAGAAAAAGTAAACAGTAACTTCAAGTTTAAAAAAACATAAATAAATCTGGTTATTACCTGTCCTAAGCACATGAAGTTGTAGGTTATGGATTCAGTTTGAGGAAAAAGTTATATTGTAGCATTAAAACTCATGGCAGGAACATGAAACAATATCCAAGAAATCCAAGAATGCCACAGATAGCTTCTTTATTTAATAAAAGCATGCAAATTCTACTGATCAACAGATCATGCAAGTATTACCTCCCTTCGACAGAAATACCAATTTAAATTAGAATTGTCTGCATAAGAATCCCATTTTAGTGCATATTTGTTGTATTTCAGTCCCACAGCAACTGTTTCCAAGCGATAAGAACTTTAGAGCTAAAATATTTCACAGTTAGTGTTCAGGTTACCAAAAAACCCCAAGTGTAACAAAGGATTTCCAGTGCAGGGGAAGTAACAGAAAGGGCTCTGAGATTCTGCTAACAAATAATGTCCCCTGCACTTGTCCCTCTGCAGTGTTTCCATGTCTCCAAGCCCACTGACACGCAGCTGTAGCTCCTCACATGACAGGAGTGACTATTCTGCAGAATCAAAACCAAAGCCCATCTCTCAGGATCATCCAGCTCAAAGAAACCTTCTCAGAGTGTTTGCTGGAGCTTCTGTAAAATGCTACAGAGAGAGCTCTTTAATTTTTCAGCTTTCAAAATAACTACAGACTTTCTAACTAATTAGACTCTTTCAGGACTAATTCTCAAAGCAAATAGTTCTGTATTTAGGATTTGTTCTTTTAAAACAAGTGGTCAGGGTACAGTTTAAAATAAAATGTTTCATATGATTATGACTAAGCACCACTGGCTCCAAGAGCTTGGATGTTCAACAGTTTTGTTTGGTTTTTAAAGAAGTTCTCCCCCAAAACAGAAAACAAACAAGGGGGAATTAGTCAGGATTCTGCAGATAGTTCTCCACATTTGAGTACTCCCAGCATCAACACAAGTCACAGGCATAAAGCTACACACCCCCTTCACGTGGCAGAAAACCTCTCAGGTCTCAGAAATCAACTGTACACTGATGTATCATTCTTAAGTTCTTCAAAGGGAAAAGTTTTACACACCATGTGAAAAGAGCAGGTCACCCTCTACTGTTTTTTGGACCTCTGCTACTCGGTGAACATTTTAGGATTACTTTTCAAAAACAGTTGTTTTACCTTTTGATATTTGTTCGGGAGTTTCTGTGGGACATGTAAGTGAGAGTTCTGTGCAAAAATATTGGCTGCAGGGGGAAAGAAAAAGAAAAAGGTTATACTTTAATTGAAATTTCCTACAAGCCCAAAGTAAAGGAGTGACAAAAACCAATTACTCACTGCTATGAGATTCCGGGTACGGAGAAATCTGTATATCTGGGTTGGTTCTAAGAAAGAGGAATAGGTGTTATCCAACATACTCTTGTAATGATAAAAAGTATCTAACTTAGCATGGTGATTATTTGGAAACAATTATCACCAAAGTCACCCCAGTGTCCAAATAACTACAAGTTAACACGTCAGAGGTTACTTCACCTGCTCTACAACACAAAGCGACTTCTCCTTTAAGCTGCCATAAATCAGGCTCACAACTTAACCCTGACTGCCCTTGCTCCCCACAAAACGTGTTTCTCACAGGCTTTATATCATGACAGGGCAGAAAAAACACCTCTACACATCACAGCCTCTTGTCAAAGAGGTACGTTTTCTTCATGAGGTTAATGAACACATCTGATCCGATACCCAAACAGCACAATAAATTGCCGCGGTCGGACAATGTGGCATCTGTTTTATCCTTCTGGAAAGTCCCAAGGTCACTTGCAGCAGGTACTGAGACAAGAACAGGGACTGACAGTTGACTATGATCCAGTACGGATCATTCTAA
The DNA here is from genome assembly GCA_035583135.1 of Lophotriccus pileatus. Taxonomy (NCBI): domain Eukaryota; kingdom Metazoa; phylum Chordata; class Aves; order Passeriformes; family Tyrannidae; genus Lophotriccus; species Lophotriccus pileatus. The sequence goes on from JAWWES010000042.1 coordinate 3,764,848, forward strand.
GCTGGGAAATTGATGTTGATTCTGGTAAAGCAACTCCTGTTTCAAAGTGCAAACAGAGGGAGGATAATAGAGCTGTACCCAACACCGACATGAAAGCGCAGCAGCATCTCAAAGGGGTGTAAGAACCAAAGCTCAAAGGATCAACACTTGCCTACAGGCAAGAGGACCTTCAGATTAGTTTTAACCAGTTCAGTTAAATCAGGACAAAAAAGGTTTTGTCTGGATCAAGTTGTATCTAACAAGAATTCCAAACTAAACTGAAATACAGCCTATTTATGCTGAAATAAAAGCCAGCCTCGTTAAGGAACATCAGCAAGAAACTTAGAAAGGACTTGATAAAACACATCACGTGGAGAGAAAAGAGAGAACGGAGAATGTCTTGATGCTCCTGCAGAGAATGCTAACACTGCCTCCTTTTCCCACAGAAAGAAACAATTTCTTTTTTAAGAAATATAAAATTGCGTGGAAAAGGATATCTTTTTATATCCTTTACTCCTTTTTAAAGATATGATTCCTCCTGATTTCTCCAGTTATGAATGTAAGACACCACAGAATCCGTTATTAGAGAGATGTACTATTGCTAGAGAAGGGAATCTTACAATGATCACAACACGTCCTTTTAGAAGCCTGACGAAAACCAGTAAAATTCTGCTTAATTAACGTTATCATAACAAATCTGTGCTTTTCAAATCAAGATAAAAGAGAGAAAGGAAAGAAATTAAGAAACGTGCACTTTGCTACCGAATGAAAACACAGAGTAGTCACAACTTCTAAAGAAACTTTCCAGGTTTTTCAGTCTCAAAAAGCCCATGACATAACTATAATTTAGAAAGCTACGAAAACATTACATTACATTCACAAGGATGTAATTTAATTTAAAGGCAATGCACTGCTCCTTCAACTTTAGTTTTCCCAAGGACAAAAATTCTGAAACACACTTTTCAACCTGCAGAGAGACACATATTTCACAAGCCCACGTTACCCAGCAAAAGCTTAAAATAAACCTTTATCTTTTTCGAGCGTATGACCTTGAAAAGGGACAAAATCGGCCAGGAGGAATGCGATTCAATACTCCACGTGTTGGGACTTTTTTAATCCGGTGTTCACTTACTGCAGTTTTCCCATGATATCCACACTGCCAGAGTTAACATTTTATGGAACATCCTCACTTTTCTCCTGGCCCCACCTGCCCAGCTCTGAGCTCCCCTGGTCTGACACACCGAGCCAGGGGCAGGAGGATTTGTTTCCACCCCGGTCACTGACACTGAGCAAACCTCTTGCAACCCGTTTTCCACTTGACCCATTTGCAGCACAGCACTAACCGAACACACAGCGTTGATAACACAGATGAGGCTCAAACGACCCCACATTATTCCAGACAACACCCCAAAGTCCGACTTTCTCCAACACTGTCACCGTCTCCAGCAAGTGAGAGCGAGCATTGACAGCACCAATCCCAAAGCAGGACCAAGTTTCTTAAGCACGGCATTAAAAGCTCCCTTCAAATCCTGGCAATTGCACAGAAATCTCTCAGCACAGGGTAAGTTCACTGCTCCACCGCGCTTTTGAACCAGATTTCCATCAACAACTTTCTGGTGCATTCAGGGGGGTTTTCCTCCTCTCTGGAGCTGCCACAGGGGGATGCCTGGGTCGCAAAGGTCAACTTCCACTACGAAACCTCAACTAAGGGACAATTATTGCCAGACAAAGAAAAACCCAAGTACAGTGAAGTCCGAACGGCGTCCTGCCCCTCAAAGAGGCTCGAACGGCAGAGGCCAGAGGGGAAGGAGCCCCCTCGCCCCTCAGTGCCCGGGGGCTGCCGGCGGAGGGAAGGGAACCCGAGCGCCCGATGGGAAGTGCTGCCGAGCACCAAGTTCATCGCTGGGCGCGGGCACACACCCCCCACCCCCGCCCTCCGCCCCGCGGGCCCTCCCGCACCCCGGCTCCGCTCCCCGCGCTTCCGCCCGGCCCCCGCCTCCCCCGGCCCCGCTCCGCGGCCCCGCTCCCTCCCGCGGGCCGTGTTTACCCCCGGAAGCCCCCGCTGCCCGCAGCCCTCCCCTCCTCCTCCCGCCCTTTCCGCGGCGGCCCGGGCCGGTCCCGCCGGCTCGGCCGCCGTTCCCCCGGCCGGCCCCCGGTGCTCACTCTCGAAGGCCTGAAGAAAAAGGTCGTGGTCGGCCTGGATCTGCTCCATCTTCGGCTTCTTCACGGGGGGCAGCGCCGCCGCCGCTGCCGCCGCCGCCGAGGAGGCCGAGGAGCCGCCCGAGTACCCGCCGCCCCCGCCGCCGCCTCCGCCGCCCGCGGCACCGCCGGATTTGCCGCCGGGAGCCGCCGCCGCGGCGGAGCCCCCGAACCCGCCGCCGCCGCCTCCTCCTCCTCCTCCTCCTCCTCCGGCGGCGCCGCCAGCGGAGCCCGAGCTGGGCCCCGCACCTCCACCGTGCTTCTGGGGAGCCATGGGGGTGGCCCCGGGCGGGCCCCGGCGGGACGGGGAGCGCGCGGGGCGGGCAGAGCCGGCCGGGGCGGGTGCGTGAGGCGGGGGGCGAGGGGGGGCCGCGCCGCGCTCCAACTCCGCCAAGTCTCCTCCGCCCCGCTCCCT